>JAJJMC010022854.1:8348492-8369819 GCA_023531435.1 Papaver californicum
AGTTGGCTACTTAGATATTCGGCTATAGGGACCATTACCCTTTATGGGTCCAATTACTGTACACGAGTGTTAACTCAAGCGTACTAAAATTCATATCTAAGACAACAGAGTTCTACTCAGACAGTTATCTATCCACACATCACATGAAAAGACTTAGAAGATGAAAGTAGACTGTAGAAGGTCGCAAATGTTGACCAAGGCGAACGATGTTTCCCGTATCTGTCTGAAGGTCAGTACCGAGATGAAACCTAGTGTGTCGAGATACTCCCCATTTATTTTCAACGGTTACTACTAAATAAAATATCTACAAGTTCCCATGGATTCTGCGTTCCACGCTTGCTTAGGCGACGGAGACAGGGAGAACTTTTAAAATACCAAAACTATTTTTTCTCAATTTTTTTTTTTCTAACTTTTTTTTTTTTTTTTTTTTTTTGACACCTAATACATGTGTGTTCCCATGGATCCTGCATTCCACACTTGCTTAGGCGATGGAGATAGGGGGACCACACACATAACTCTAAAACACTAACGTATTATTCATGTGGGGCATGATCTCAACACACTAAATGTCATTCCAGTGCTAATTAACATGTCGATGCTAGGACCCACCAATACTCTCAGAGAAACACAAAATTGCAAATGAAACAGAACGTGATATGGTGGTGACAACTATCATGTTATTTCTAACACCTGAACTCTGTCTCCTTTATGAATAGACCATCTAGCTGGGCACACCAATCCTTATAGCAAAATGGCTAAGTTTCCATCTACCTAGAGTGGTTAGTGTCACCCTGAATTGTTCACATGCTTCTAAATTCCAAATCTTATTAATCCAAAAAAGTCTCCCTTACCCCCAAACTTAATCTAAACAGTGTCCTCAATGTTTCTAAGTAAAGAACAGGACAAAAATAATAAAATGAGGGAAGATAGTACCGTGTTTCCTGAGCATGGGTTACCTCCCAAGAAGTGCTAAGTTTAAAGTCTTCAGCCAGACTAGAAAAGAATTAGTCACCTCCTTAAATCATATAGAATAATCGGAACAACTGTGGGTCATCGAATCAAATAGTGTGCCCCACAGTAGAAGTAAACAGCAGCAAGCTACGAAGATAAACAATCTGAACATACTTTGATCCCTATCTAGGTAAACCACATCGACCAGAGGATGGGTTTTTGGCAACTGAATTTTTTTCTGAACAGGAGGATCATTGGATCTAGCTCGAGGATGATTTTGTACAATGGCAGACGTGCATATGTCAGGTCCCAAGCTAGGGACATTCCTAAGAGTTAATGGTATAGCACATGAAGAATGATAGTCACCCCCAAACTTAGATTTTTCAGTGTCTCTAGATAGACTAATAACAATTTCCCTCATTTCCGGATCGTCAGATTCTCGAAAATAGTCAATTGCTTCTTCTAAATTACAATCTGGTGGTGCAGAACATAACAAAGTGCTCACTTCATTAATAACACTATCATTATCGCCATCAATTCTATTGTTGGCTAGGTATTTCTCTAATGGATCGTCTAATGGGTCGAGCCTACGCTTCATCTCCCTAGACGGTTTGGATTCCTCCTCTGAATGGATCTGGTGCATACAAACTGTTGGGCTAATTCCCTTAATATCTGCTATGGTCCCTCCTAAGGCTTTATGATTGTCCTGAAGCACGGTTACTAGCCTCTTCTCTTGGTCACTATCCAAATCTGGAGCTACAATCACAGGTAAGGTCTCTGATGGGCCTAACTCATCAAACTCTAATCCAAAGTGGGCTAGACATTTTGCTAACGGGTCTTCTATCAAAGTGTTTGGTAATGACTCCTGAACTGGGGTCTCTATCATGTTTACGGTTTCTAAAGTGGGGTCATCAAGCTCAGGTGGTTGATTACTAATGTTGAAGATATTCAGCTCAATAGTCATGTTACCAAAAGACAAGTTCATAACACCGTTACGACAGTTAATGATCGCATTAGATGTTGCTAAGAACGGGCGACCTAGTATAACTGGTATATGATTCTCTGGATCAAGCACAGGTCTGGTATCAAGCACAACAAAGTCCACTGGATAAATAAATTTATCCACTTCAATCAAAACATCCTCTATGACACCACGAGGGATTTTCACAGACATATCAGCTAACTGCAGAGTCATCTAAGTCGGTTTCAACTCGCCTAGTCCTAGCTGAAGGTACACATGGTACGGCAGTAAGTTCACACTTGCTCCTAAATCGAGTAAGGCTCTTTCTACCCGGTAGTTTCCTATTGTGCAAGCTATGGTTGGGGAACCTGGGTCTTTGTACTTAAGGGCCGTACTACTCTGTATAATTGAACTTACATGACTAGCTAGAAAGCTTTCTTATGTACGCTAAGTTTTCGCTTTCGCGTACACATGTCCTTAAGAAACTTGGAGTAAGCAGGAATCTGCCTAATTGCATCTAATAATGGAAGGTTGATAGTGACTTTCTTAAACACTTCCATTATTTCATTAAAATTGGATTCCCTCCTAGTAGGTGCTAACAACCTTGGGTATGGGGCTCTAGGCATAAAATCGGTTCTCTGAGGGTTTGCCTCAGGCTCTTCAGAGGCTTTATCAGTCTCTTCAACTATTGGGTCAGGGTGAACTACAGTTTGTTCACTATCAGGCCTAGTTACCTTATTATCCACTACCTTACCATTCCTAAGGGTACTAATTGTATTCACATGACTGGATGATTTCTCACCAGTCAGCATTCCATTGGATCCTCTAGGATTCGGTTCGGGTTGACTAAGGGTACTAATTGTATTCACATGACTGGATGATTTCTCACCAGTCAGCATTCCATTGGATCCTCTAGGATTCGGTTCGGGTTGACTAGGGAACCTACCAAGTTCTCGCTCTCTCAGAGCCACAGCAATGTCACTGACTTGGGTTTGTAAACTAGAGATAGCTTTTTCTAAGGTATGGAATCTCTGCTCATTCTTTTCGTCATTGCTGGGATGAGTTGGACCAGCCGAATTCTTATAACTGAAGCCTGGAGGACCTTTAGCATTACTAAACTGACCTTGATCCTGGCCTTTCGACCAGGAAAGGTTCGGGTGGTTTCTCCAGCCAGGGTTATAAGATTCCGAATATGGGTCGAACTTTCTCTGATTATCAAATCTAGTGTTATTATAAAGAGCAAAAGCCTGCTCTTCGAATTGGTTGGGCTCTGAACTACTAGCTTGATTCATTTCGACCAGTTCTAGCCTTCTAGATAAGGCTTCTATTTGGGCCTTTGAATCGAAAGATCCTTCTACCCTATTAACATTTCCTCTTCCTAGAAGAATTGTTCTTTTTGGCTCTCTACTGCTCTCCCACTGTTGGGTCTTCTCGGCGATGTCCCTCAGAAGTTTCATCGCCTCAGCAGGAGTCTTACTGTTGAACCCTCCGGTTGACAAAGACTCGACCAAGGTTATAGATGCATAATCTAAACCGTCATAGAGGATTTGAACTAGCCTTAATTCCTCTATAACGTGGTCTGGGCATTGGGCTAATAAGTCATTGAACCTATCTACATACACATACAGAGACTCTCCCTCTAGCTGGGAAAACGTGCATATTTTCTGCCTAACATACGAAATTTTGTTCCTAGGGAAGAACTTCTGAATAAAAGCTGAAGTAAGTTGGGCATAGGTTTCAATTGACTGAGGAGCCAAGCTATACAGCCACGACTTGGCTTTATCTCTTAGTGAAAAGGGAAATAGTCTAAGTTTAATAGACTCGTCATTCAAGTCTCTAATTCTGATCGTGCTACATATTTCCTCGAATTCCCTAACATGAAAATAGAGATTTTCGTTTTCTTTTCCTAAGAATAATGGGAGCATCTGGATAATTCCGGGTTTCAGTTCGTAGATCGCTTCAGTAGCGGCTAACTTGATGCAAGATGGACGTGAGGTCCGGGTTGGATTCAACAAATCCTTCAGAGATGTCATTGCTGGCACAGTCTCGGGAGTGACTAGTTTACTCTTAGTTGGATTCTCAAGGTCAAGGTGAACTACAAGTCTTCCACTGATTAACCTACCTTGAGGGTCTCTATTCCAAGTTCGCCTTAAGGGCGTTCTTGGCATGCAAAAATTAAATCCTAACAAGAAATTAATCAAACACAATCGTGCCCTGACTCAACCAAATCAAACCTAAATCTAGCAAACAACAAGCATGATGGTTCCACTTAGATTGTTTCTAGACCAGCTTCTATTCTTTCAGAAGGCAACTGGTTACAATTTTAGCGAATCTCTCCGAACAATCCGAGTTAAATCAAGTTGAAGAGAAACAGGAGAAGCTCAATGGAGCTTTGATACCCCTGTCTCTTTGGCAACGCTTCCCTGGGTTACAGGGCGGCTCTAATCAACTTTAATCTAATCTTCCTGCTTTTTGAGTTAGGCTAATAAGGTAACCAATACAGTCCTTCCAACCGATTTTCCTATAAGCTCGTTACCTTATCGGTCTCTTTCTAGTCAAGATTTTAGGCTTAGGTTCGCGTAGGTTTCGTTTTCCTAAGGCGGGCAAGAAGGAGACGGTGATGAAATCCGAAACCTTATCTTGTATGGCCAGGCCTTGCCCTTTACTATGCAAAAATTAAGTTCCGTATTCAGTCCTCAACATATATGCATACAAAGGCGTCCAGAAAACCCACTGACAGGAGATTCGTGGGTTGGTCGAAGCTTACCTCCCGTACTAGACGGGCGATGAACCGTTGAAGTCGACTCGGGCCACTAATATCCTTTTTAATAGTGTGCGAACCCGAGGGGCCGAGACAATATCGTAATTATCGTCCGTCCCTGCACACAGTTTGATATTTAAAATTACCCTTCCGTAGGGTTTAAAAATAATAAAAAGTCCAAAAATGTCCCAAAAATAATGTCCAAAAGTGAAAATAAAAATTACAGAAATAATTAAAACCCTAATACAATTTTCTAAACTAATTAAAACTAATTAAAATAAACTAAAAATCTAATTTAAAACAAATAAAATCTTCGATCTTCTTTTTCGTTCTTTAAACTTTTCCCTTTTAATTCCAAGTCTTTAGCTTTAATTCCAAAACTTTGGCTTACTTCCCTTTTCGATCAAAAATTCAACCTATAGCAAAAAAGAAAAATACCAAAAGAAACGTAAAATAGAACAAAGTAAAATAATAAAACTAAAAATAAAAACCTAAAAAATAAATCTAAAACCCTAAACCTAAAAACAAGTCCGCGTCGGCGGCGCCAAAATTGATGTAATTTTAATAGTGGTAAATAAGGTGATCGTTTCTCGAACTTGTAAAGGTAATGATTTTAGAAAATAATGATTTTTATTAACTCTAGAAAATTCCAGGAGTATGAAAAAGACTAAATAACCTAAAGATGATTTTTGAATAATTTTAAAAGGACCAGGAATCAGGAATTAGGTAATTCTAACAACCTATGTGATTAATCATATAATTCTTTTTAAATTAATTGAAGCGCAAGTAGTTGCCAAAATTGGTTTCGTTATGCTAACAAACAGAGGTAAATCACAAGCATGGACTATCAAAATTAATTAACCAAGCATAATCCATCAGGCAAAAGCACAACTTTTGAAAGAAAACCGTTTTCACTATTTAAAACTATGCAATTCTAATAACAAAAGAATTATAAATAATTATTAGAAAATAATTAAATCACATAAAATTGAGAAAAGTACCTTATCCATCATCCCAGTAAATAGACTTAGCTCATGGTGGAGAAAACTTGCTCAAAAGACCTTTTCATTGCTCAAAAAGTTGATTACAAGGTTAAAGAATAGTGCAACAGCTGAACAGATACGTTTATAAGTGTTGAAGAACAGGGTTTAGCCGTTATAGAAGTGTTTCTAAGCAACAAAGGTTTAAAAGAATAGGTAACAGGAGCAGTTTGAATCAGCAACAGAAATAAAAGTTACAGAGTCTTCTTCTCCGGTGATGGCTGGGTGAAGAACTCGCCGGCCGGT
This sequence comes from Papaver californicum, assembly GCA_023531435.1. Classification (NCBI taxonomy): domain Eukaryota; kingdom Viridiplantae; phylum Streptophyta; class Magnoliopsida; order Ranunculales; family Papaveraceae; genus Papaver; species Papaver californicum. Next base: position 8,354,452 of record JAJJMC010022854.1, read on the forward strand.
GCAGCAGCAGTTACCGGCGACGACCGGAACCTTGACCGGAATTCTCTGTTTTCTTCTCTAGGCTTTCGTCCTGATTTTTCTTGGCTTCTCTTGGTTTATATAGGTAGTAGAAACCCTAGAGAGAGTTCTAAACCTAATAGAACTCTCTAAAACAACCCATAAATCTCAATCTTAATCGAAACATGATTCCGGCCATATACATGATTTCCGAGCTGATTTCACGGGATTTTTTTGCTGTTTCTCGATTGTTCTAACTTGTGTGGGATATCTACTAATATTTGGAACAATCTGGAAGCGAAAGAATTCAAATTACACGTTGATTTTACGTTCACAGTTTGAAACAGTTGATCCTCGATGAGTCACCGATCCAGCTCGGACGATACGACTCGCTGGGTTGACCCGATCCAGCTCAGCCCGATCCAAGGGTGCCCCAATCCAAAGTGTGGGTGCCTTGATCCATTTTCCCGGGTGCCTTTAACACTTTTTGAGCCAATTTTTCCACAAATCTTTATTCTTCTAATGTACCTACAAAAGCATAAAAACACGTAATAGACACAAAATCGAATACTAACTCACTAGAAATTAAGGTGCAATTTAGACACTAAAATGTGTCTAATCATCTACTTTTGGCAAAGAAACACAGTCAATAAAAGAGCTATAATTGTTAAAGAATCTTTGTAGAAATCATTCATAAGTGATTTTGGTGGAATCCTGAGTTCCAGTTCTTCCCATATTATTAAATTTTTTTACTTATTTTCTAGTTTAAATTAAAATTATTTCTAAAACGAAACTTCACAAGTCTCAGCGAACGAACTATTTTACCACTTTTCTGAAACGATTAAGTTTTTGGCACCAATGCTGGGGACTTGTTTTTAGATTTTTTTTTAGTATTTTTTAGGTTAGTTAGTTTAATTAGATTTTTATTTTTATTTTTATTTGTTCTATTTTACGTTTTTGGGTATTTTTCTTTGTATTACAAGTTTTGGATCAAAAAGAAATTGGAGCCAAAGATTATACTGATTGATTAAAGACTTGGAGTCAAAGATAAATCAAAAAGAACTGAAAAAGAAGACAAATTTTATTTTATTTTTTTAGTTAATTTTAGTTTTATTTAATTTTTAGGGTTTTATTTATTTTTATTTTTAGAAAATTGTATTAGGAAATCTTTTCTTATTTTTGTACTTTTTTTTTACTTTTGGACTTTATTATTTTCAATCCCTACGAAACGGTATTATTAAATATAAACTGCACATGAAAGGACGACAATTACGATATTGTCTTAGCCCCTTGGGTTCGTGCACTGACATAAAATCAGTAGCCCGAGTCGATTTCAACGGTTCATCGCCCGTGTATTACGGGAGGTAAAACTCTATCAATCCAAGAAACCCCTGCAAGTGGATTTTCTGTATTCCTTCGTAATGCATATATGTTGAGGATTGAATACGGAATTATTTTCTAGTAAAGGGAAAGAACTAACCATACAAGATAAGGACTGGGATTTCATCACCGTTTCCTTCTTGCTCTCTTTAGGAACACGTTACCAAACGCGAACCTAAGCCTTAAAATTTGACTAGAAAGAGACCGATAGGGTAACGAGCTTATTGGAAAATCATTCAAAAGAACTATATTGGTTACTCTGTTAACCTAACTCAAAGTTCAGGAAGATTATTTTAGGTAGATTCGAGCCGCCTTGGAACCCAAGGAAACATTGCCAAAGAGGCAGGGTTATCAAAGATCCTTGGAGCTTATTGTGTTTCTATTCGACTTAATCTAATTCAGATCGTTCTAAGAGATTTGCTAAAACTGTAACTAGTTTCCTTTTAGAAAAATAGAAGCGGTCTAGAAACAATCTAAGTGGAGCCATCATGCTTTTATTTGCTAGATTCAGTAGGTTTGATTTGGTTGAGTCGGCCTTGTTTGTGTTTGATTAGATTCGTTTCCTGTTAGGATTTATTTTCTTAGGATTTTTGTAAATATATTAGGAAGTTTTTGTCAGAAAATGTCGAACAGGTATTATGAGGACCAATACAATGAATATCCGACTGAATTTCAAAATAGACATTATATGTACTATCAACATGGTGTGGATAGTATTCGGGACCACCATCAACCTTTTGGAGGTTATTGCTCATACCAGGGTGATCACAATTACTATTCATATACACCCCGTCATATGAACATGAAAATGAACAAAATTTGATTTTTTGTCTTGGAGGGATGCCCTAACGCATGTGCGATCTAGTCCTTATAATGAAGCTGTTATGCCTCTAGAGAAATCATTGAAGCAGTTGCGATCTAGTACTCATCATTCTATTATGCCTCTAGAAGAATCACTCAAGAAGTTATCTGAGATGACACATGGGTTTGAATTAAGTGTGAGAGGAACAAATAGTAGTCCAACTCTTTCTCAAGAAGAATCACAAGAGAATTTGCGATCTAGTACTCCTTATGATCCATTTGTTTCTCTAGAAGAATCCCTCAAGCAGTTAACTGAGAATGCAAATAGGTTCGTATTACGTTGGGGGGAACAATTAGTAGTCCAACTCTTTCTCTAGACGAATTCCTCATGCAGTTGACTGAGAATACAAATAGATTTGCATTAAGTGTGAATGAAAGTCTTGCAAAGAATAATATTGCTCAAAAAGATCTTAATTTCCAATATAGTGCTACCCTTGATAATTATTCACCTGGTCAAGAGGATGAGGATAGAATTGGTAACACTGCTTATTTCGACGAGGTTCAAACATCTTCATATTATTATGATGATGAGGATAGTATTGACGAAGAACCTAAAATATACAGGCAGAGTGATCAAGAAATTGTCACTCCGATAGTGTTATTCCTGGTTCAAATCCAAATAATTTTCATGATTATTCACCTATCCAAAAGGAAGAGGATTTGACTAGAGATACCATTGTTCTAGACGATGTAGAATTTTCTTGTTTTTAAGCCGATAATGGTTTAGAGGAACGGGTTTATCCTGAGAATATTGTTTTAGAGTCCAACGATTTACAAAAATAGTCTTGGATAAGAAAGATAGACTCGTAGAGATTTTAAATATGAGTGAGAATGCACTACAAAATTATAACCTAGAAGAAGCAATTGACTATTTTCAGGAATCTAACGATCTAGAAATTAGGAAAATTGTGTCTAGTCTAACTAAAGACACTGAAAACTCTAAGTTTGGGGGTGACTATTATTCTCCGCGTGCTTTACCTTTGACTCTTAAAAAGGTCCCTCACTTGGGACTTGGCATTTTCACCTCTACCATTTTTCAAGATCATCTTCAAGCTAGATTCCCTGAGCCTATTGATGTTCAGAAAGAAGTTCAGTTGGTATTACCTATGAAATAGTACCAAGATTGACTTTGTTTTCCCGCCAAAATATTTTTTTCCATATGTGGAAACGTTTGAATTTCAAATGTGTCAGTTATTAAGTTTTGAGACTAAACCTAATTACTTTAGGAAATTAGAATCGACACATTTGTTTAAGAATGAACATTTTCATAGTAGTCACCTGTGTGGGTCAAATCTGATTGACTTTGAGGATCCATAATTATTCAAGTTATTATTATGTGCTTCTAAGTTCTTGGTTGAGTTTTTCCAGACTCTACAACCTGATTTTTTTGATCCTGCCTATGAGGAAATCCATCCCATGAAAATATTTTATCGGAACCTTTTTATAGAGCCTGAACATGAACCTCAACTAGATGTAGTTGTCTTAAATAGAAAATTATATAAGGGTGTGCTCGATTTGTTAATTTTCTTGGCATGCTGCAGTTTCCTTCTATTTTGGATAGCACTATTTGACTCAGATGATGCACAATTTTTCCGACTATTGCTATATGATTTTATGAGGTGACTATTCTTTCTTAGTCTGGATGAAGACTTTAAACTTAGCACTTCTTGGGAGGTAAACCATGCTCATGCGACACGGTAACATCTTTCCTTAAATTGTTAACAGTTTCTCCTTGTTCATGCTTTTAGTCATTCATCTTTAGAACATTGAGGAAAATATTAGATTTAAGTTTGGGGGTAAGGGAGAAACTTTTAAGTTGAAATATGAAACTCCAAAGTCTAGAAACTTGTGAACAATTCAGGATGACACTAACCATTCTAGGTAGATGGAAACTTAGTTCTTTTTCTATAGGAATTGGTGTGTCCAGCTAAATGGTCTATTGATAAAAGGATGCCTAGCTCAGGTGTTAGAAATAACATGATAGTTGTCACCATATCTCGGAATCTATCTCTACCATATCACCTTCTGTTTTTATTTTTGTAATTTTGTATTTCTTTAAGTGATTTGGTAGAGCAACAATATCGAATTGTTATCGCCGCCAGGATAGAGTAGAGTGTTTGAGATTATTTAGACTATGATTTTCTTTAAAAAAATCGAATATTGACACTTTGATAGCAATATGTGTTTGTTCTCCCTGTCTCTATCGCCTAAGCAAGCGTGGAACGCATGATCCATGATAACTATCATGTAAGATGATGATAAGGAGCATGCGCTTGGATTCATTTAATCCACTCATGTTGTCAGTACATTTAAGAAAATAAAGATAGTTGTTTAATTTTTCAATAAATCGATTGCTGGGATCCTTGTATATACCAGTTGAGTCGATATTAGTATAAAGAGTAAGACCAGTATGAGCGTATCTCAATCCATTAGGATTCATCCTGGAACTTACCTTCAGACATATATGGGAAACACCGTTCATCTTAGTCAATATGTGCAAACTTCATCATCTCCATATCCATCTTATAAATCTCTTCATGTGATTAAACTTTGATAGATTCTGAGTATCGTGGTTGAACGACTATCTAAGTAGAGTTTTTTATTCTTGTATGAATTTTAGTACGTTGAGTGCAAACTCGTGTACAACAATTGGACTCATATAGGGTAATGATTCCCATAGCCGAAGAATTTAGTATGCCAACTAAATAACTTGTTTAGTGTTTACCCTCAATTGTCCACATGTTGCTAGGGTTTGGAGTAAAAGGTTTTGTGGGTATACCTCTTGTAAACCCTCACGAGACTATAACTCGTCTAATAGGGACACCTATGGGTTTATAGGCTTCTTACATATGCCAAATGTAGTCGTGAATCCTGCGAAAGTGAGTTAGGATTTTTATTTTATTTTTAGATTATATTTTCTCGAGGACTAGCAAATAATAAGTTTGGGGGTATTTGATAGACACATTTTTGTGTCTGAATTGTCCGTAATTATCTATTTTGTTAGCGCTCAATTTGGTACTTATTGTGTGATTTTATGTGGTTGTAGGTATTTTTGAGAAATAAATATTTGTGGAAAAATTGGCTCAAAAAGTTAATAAAGACACCCCAGATGAAATTACTAAAGGTATTCATGAAATGTGATAAAGGCAACCCATTGTTGGTTAGGGGGCACCCTCTTTTTAAAACCAAAAATTGGCGGGAGATATTTCTTCCCGAAAAATAGCTTCTGAGTAGTTTGGGAGTCGATTTTTAAGGTGATTAAAAAAGGAGTTTGATTTCAAAACAAGTGAGAAACCCTTTAAACTTAGCAATACACGTCTATAGAAAGTTTTACGCCGGAAAACAAGCTGGAAAAAAAATCAAACAAAGACCAGAAAGTATATTTCTCTTCGGATTCAGATTTACATGAAATTGAGTTGGTTTTGGATTGTGTTTTGGGTCCTTATTTAGTTAGGAGGAGTTGTTAGGGTTTACTAAACCTATAAATAACAAAGAGGAGGAAGAAAATCAGGTGGGGAGGCTCGGGAAGAAAACAAGAGAAAAAAAGAAAGTGTTGTTGCTGCTAATGAAAAACAGGGATACGACGACGATTTCTTCAACTGAACAACAACGTTTATCTTCGCTTTGCAACATTTATCTTCAGCTGCAAAAGTTTCTTCAACCCATCATCAACGTTTATCTTCATTTTGCAACATTTATCTTCAAGCTCCATTGTAACAGTTAATCTGTAACGCCCAGAAAACATTGCAGATTTCATTTTTTATTATTTTTATCTTCTTTTCTACTTCTCTGGCACTTTTGATCCATGTACTAATATTTTGAAAGTGTTTTTAGCATGATGAGCTAAACCTAACCAATGGCACAATAGAGGAAGCCATATTTCATGAATGAATGGTAATTATTTTTGATTCTTAATGACTTTTAAATTTATTTTTAATTGATTTATGATTTTTATCAATTAGTTGTGATTTTGTTTGATGGTGTATGCTGGGACGTAAGAGCTTTTGATACGCCATGCTTGTGATTTACAGTTAATATTTTAGAAATCTACTTTTGGCAAAGAAACACAGTCAATATGCTATAATTGTTAAAGAATCATTGTAGAAATCATTTAGAAGTGATTTTGGTGGAATCCTTAGTTCCAGTTCTTCCCATATTATTAAAATATTTTTCTTATTTTCTAGTTTAAATTAAAATTAGGTCTAAAACGAATCTTCACAAGTCTCAGCGAACGAACCATTTTACCATTTTTCTGAAACGATCACCTTTCATTCTCATTCTCATTTCCCAACTCATTTTCATTCGCCCCTTTCAAGCACTAAATATGGTAACTCCATACACTACCGATGAAGATGTTGCCATTATTAGATCGTGGGTTACGATCACAAAGCACGACTACGATAGAGCGTCATTACCCAAAGTAACGAAGCCGTTAATGAAGACATCATGGATCAAACATCCAAATCTTGGTGGAAGCATTTGTTTAAGATTTTTGTGGGATTAGACGATAATCGTAATCGTAATCGTAGGACATTCAAAGGAATTAAGAAAAGATTCGAGACGCTGTTTCAACGATTGGAAGCTTTAAAACATGAAATAAAAGTTGTAAAAGAAGCTCATCCCACCGAATCCAGTGTGACAAGAGTAGGTATGCCAATCAATAAGCGGTTCATCAAAATAGTTTTCAAACTTTCAAACTTACAATTGAGTTTCAGTGGGTGATGGCTCTCGACAGATATGAAACTATCCATGGCAAAACGTTTACGCATGAGGATTGTTATCGTATTTTGGAAGAAAGTGCCATTTGTGATTTCAACATATATGTTTAAGTGTTTAAGTCTAATCTAATGATCTATTGTATTTCATTTCCTTTAATGTAACGCGATGTATGCCTTTTCGATTTAGTGAAATGATTTTACGTTAAGAATTGTTTTACAAAAGCAAAAACCAAAAAATTCCCAAATGGAATCGTCAAGGTTATGGATACCCACATTGACGACTGCATATTAAATTTGGTTAGAGACGTCATGGTATTTGATATGAACCGATACAACAGTAACACATATTTCACACATGAATTTTTGGGTCCAAGATTCGTCATGGTATAAACATAGTACAATGACGACTCTTAATGAGTAAGTTAGGGTCGTCACTGTCATACGTTGGACCATGACGATTTTTCATAGAATGGTAAAGTTACAGGTTAGTGTCGTCATTGTTGGATGTTAGGACCTTGACGATCTATAGAGAGTCGTCATGTTCCTAACCTCACGACCATGTCGACACTTGCTCTGTGTCTTTGCTTTACCACTATGATTCGACGAATTTAACAAAAAAATCATCCATTCATAGACTATTAGAGGTTTACCTGAGTGTTTTGAGCTATGGTTTCTTCATTTGGAGCTTGAGGTTCTTTATTTGCACCCTCATTTTCGGCTTCATATATCAATCGATCAACGTTATATATCCAATCTAACTCAGAATCTAAGCTAAGATCAACACAATCATCTTTGGTAGTTGAAGCTTCTCCAACATCAATATTTGCATTAGAATCACTCATCTCTCAAGACCCTAGGTTTCACTTTTTTCCCCTCCAAAAGCCTTCTTCTTCTCTATTCTACTCACAAAAAGAAAAAAAAATAATCTAATTTTAATCCTAACCATAATCTATATACCTAATCTAATCTAATTAATTAACTAATCTAATCACATATTAAGACTAATCAAATGAAGCAGTTTAGCTATTTTTGAAAATATATGACTAAGGGGTAGGGGGTATTACTATTAGATGATCCTATTTTATCTTCTCCTTCAATCCTATTAATTTTCCAAATCCTCAATTAAACCAGGATTAATTAGCTCTCATGAATAGAAAAATAAGACCTACAAATCCAATAAATGTGATTGTGGTATGGGGTATGTAGAATAATGAGTATTCAGTTCATATTTATCTTTAAGATGGATTCTGTATACTAAACTTTGTAAACAAGCTAAATACAGTAGTTAGCATATTAAAGAGATTTTTTAAACGTTAAAAGACCAAAATCCTTGCTTGGAAGAAAGTCGGATGGTACGTCCATTTCTCTTTTCGTATAGAAACCTCTCCGAGACTCTACAGACTGACTCAACAAAAATACCAACTCGTATCCTATACTACAAGGTCATTTAATGAATAGCTAGACACCCATATGATATGGCTGAAATTCTATATGCGTAGACTGCATTCCCTATATGTATTATAACGCAGGTATGAGCATGTTTATTTGCCACTACCATAGCAAGGTCCAGTAAAGCTAGTGCATACTGATTTATTATTTCTAGGGCACCTAGCTTGTAGTAACAAAATCTTGTTGTGAAATTTAACAAATACGGGGAAAATGGTTTGTGAAATTTTGTTGTATCAGATTTGGATAAAGGCAGCAAAGTAGGTAGGCTCAAACAAACCAAAATTAAAAAAAAATATCATCTACTTTGTTAACGCTTTACGATAAACAACGTTCAGCTTGATGCCTAGATGGACCAACAACTGGTGGTGGGGATCATCAAAACCATCATTAGTGATATTTTTTAAGGATAATATCATCACCTAACCAATAGCAAGTTCACTATATAAACCACCTGTCTGATAGTCTTTCATCAATCATCAACACTCCATCAACTAGCTATAGCAGCTTCAGTCATCTTACTCTCTCTGCTTTCTAATTTCAATAGAAGGAATTCTGGAGAGAAAGAAAGAGATGGGTTCTACATCTCTTCTACCAGCAACCTCGGCATCAGTTTATTCTATTGGAGTTTTTCTTTTTGCATTGTGTTTTTTGTTTCATTTACCCAATGCAACTGCAGGCGTAACTAGGCACTATCAGTTTGATGTATGTGTTGCAGATAGATGATCTACCATTTTGATTTTCATGAGTTTTCTGTTATTTAAGTTTTTGAATTGCTATATATGTACAATGTGCAGATTAACTTGAAGAATGTGACACGACTATGCCAGACAAAGAGTATCGTGACAGTAAACGGACAATTTCCAGGACCTCCAATCTTTGCTAGGGAAGGTGACAGGGTGGTTGTTAAAGTGGTAAACCATGTCCAAAACAATATCACCATCCATTGGTAAATGACTTAACTTCAACTATCATTAATAATGCCTTGAATTTGAACAACTGACAAAATTTAACACCTAGAGTTTTGATAAATTTGCAGGCATGGAATTCGTCAACTTAGGAGTGGATGGAGCGACGGTCCTGCATATGTTACCCAATGCCCCATTCAAACTGGCCAAAGTTATACATACGATTTCACCATAACAGGCCAAAGAGGGACATTATTTTGGCATGCTCACATTTCATGGCTGAGAGCTACACTTTATGGACCTATTATCATCCTCCCCAAACCTAACATTCCATACCCATTCGTGAAACCGTACAAAGAAGTCCCCATGATCTTTGGTAAGTAATTATTTCTGACTACCAACTGGGTAAATTTCATCTGTTTCGTATTTTTGATTAGTTTCTTTACTACTTAGTAATTAACGGGAAGATTGAAATTGAATAATTTTCAGGAGAATGGTTTAAAGCAGACACTGAAGCTATTATCAACCAGGCACTTCAAACTGGAGGTGGTCCTAATGTCTCTGACGCCTATACTATCAATGGACTTCCTGGACCCTTGTATAATTGCTCAGCAAAAGGTGATCTTTTTTTTTTTTTTTTTTTTTTTTAATCATTCTCCTAAAGTGGCCTTGAAATTTGTAGGTCTAAACTTTTAACAATTGTGCATGGTATTGATTGATAGATACATTCAAGTTGAAGGTTAAACCAGGGAAAACATACCTTCTTCGATTAATCAACGCCGCACTCAATGACGAGCTTTTCTTCAGCATTGCAAATCACACCCTAACGGTAGTCGATGCTGATGCTGTTTATGTTAAACCCTTCGAGACAGACACTATCCTTATCACACCTGGGCAAACCACTAATGTTCTTCTCAAAACCAAAACTTATTATCCAAAAGCCTCATTTGTTATGGCTGCAAGGCCTTATGTAACTGGCCAAGGCACTTTCGATAATTCTACCACCACGGGTATCCTCGAATACATATCTCCATCTTCAATTAAAAGCACGTCAAAGCTTCCAGTTTTTGGAGCTACACTTCCTCCGCTCAATGATACTTCAGCTGCCACAAATTTCACCCTGAAGTTCCGAAGCTTAGCCAACAAACAGTATCCTGCCAATGTACCACAAAATGTTGACAAACGATTCTTTTTCACCGTTGGGTTAGGTACAAATCCATGCCCAAAAAACCATACTTGTCAAGGACCAAACGGATCAATGTTTTCAGCTTCGGTTAATAATGTCTCATTTGCACTTCCAACCACAGCTCTACTTCAAGCTCATTTTACCGGACAGTCGAACCGTGTTTATAGCCCGTATTTCCCATACTTCCCGATTCATCCTTTCGATTATACCGGTAATAATACAATCAATAACACCAATGTCATTAGTAATACCACTAATTTGGTTGTGTTACCATTCAACACCAATGTGGAGCTAATAATGCAGGATACAAGTATTCTTGGTGCTGAGAGTCACCCGCTCCATTTACATGGGTATAATTTCTTTGTTTTGGGCCAAGGATTTGGAAATTATGACCCGATTAATGACCCTGCTAAATTTAATCTTGTTGACCCGGTTGAGAGGAATACAGTTGGTGTTCCTTCTGGTGGTTGGGTTGCTATTCGTTTCCGTGCTGATAATCCTGGTGAGTGCATTATTCATTTTTCACAGTTCTACTATACTGACACCAAATTACTAATGACCGTTTGATGATGTTTGGGTGGACAGGTGTATGGTTCATGCATTGTCATTTGGAGATTCACACTAGCTGGGGTTTGAAGATGGCATGGCTTGTATTAGATGGGAAACTTCCTGATCAAAAGCTTCCACCACCACCATCTGATCTTCCCAAATGTTGAACTTGACTTTTTCCTTGGGGGTTGACTTTTCCTTGACATGACCTGATTTCTCTCTTTTCATATCCTTTCACTTGATATGATTTTGATGTCTTTTTGTTTTTCCTTGTAATTCCCTGCCCTCCATTTAACAAACAGAGAGAAGAAGAGAGTTTCATTTTTCTCATGAAGGTTTTTGTAATATTTTTGAGGGGGATTATCAATAAAATTCAATAAATATAATAAACTCTGATTAAATTGTGATCTTTACCAACAATTACTATCACCAAATTAAAGAGATTACTAGGTGTAACTTGCAGTTACCTTCTCAACACTTCAAAATGGTCGCATCGCAAGTACAGTACGAGTAGTGGATTAGCATGGGTGTATTAATTGTGTCTTTAACAAATAACCTTCTTACAAACAAAGGAACAAAACAAAATACCGCTATGAAAACACAACTACGGAAATCCTTGTGAAGAATCTGCAGTCTCCAGGGAAAAGAAATCTCTAATTGTCGAGCATCAATATTCTCAAGCAGCTCGTATGGACGATGCAAACCGGAACAAATAACAAGACATGTTTAATTCCACCAATTCCATAGAACGACATTCTTTGAGGCGGCAAAGAAACATTTTGTTGCAAAAATGACTTATATTCAGGCTTTAAAGTTAACGCGCTGCCATTCCAAGGAAACTGAACCCTGCAATTAACAACGGTCTTTTTCTTGTTCCCACAAAATTGGCACAATTGCATTGAAAATGAAATGTTGTCGATCACAACATTTTAGGTTATAACCTCTATAACATAGTTTTTAGAATCTTACGGTTCACAATTCAATTCGTATGATTCGCTACAGAATTTTACCAAACGATAAGAATGGCAATTATAAACTGAATCTACTGTAAACCATAAGATTCACATTTTAACTTGTGTGAGTCGTATCGATTCACGAGTCAGATGAGTCTAAATCTTTACTTTTTAAATGATTTTTATTAAAAAATAAATTTTTAGAGAGGACAAGATTGAAATTCAAGTCTCATGTCCACCAAACTAAATACCGGATCATTAATTTGGGCGTTGGTTTGTGTTATGTGTTTTTCTTTTTTCATATCTATTATTTTGAAACCATATATTTAAACTTATCAGGCTATACTCCAATATACATATGTATATTTAAAAATTTATCATGAATATTCGATTTACGATTCAACATATGCATATATATCTATTTAGAGATTTACCATGAAGTTTCAATTCACGATTTAACATACGACTTGATTCTTAAAAATAAAAAACGATTCACGATTTAAATATCTTCCACTAGACCATTATCCCCGGCATGTTTCTTCTACCGAAAAAACCATAGAACCTACAACAGTGTACACCTTTAACGGGCCCTTAACTGTTTTTACCCCATTATCTTCTACTATAGCAAACTATCCTAAAATAACGGAGACAGTGAACAACTGATGCCTTATTAAGAATCCAATGAGAACCTTAAAGAGGTCAGCAGCCTAAAGCTGGGTCTCTATACATGGGTTGGACTCGTATTAACATGAATTACAAATTTTATTAATTTTGGCAAAGACATACCTGCAAGAGTCAGCGTTTAAAGCTTGAAGTGATTCTGCTGGTATCAAGTTTGTTGATGCCTTTGATGACATCAATTCTTGGAGCTTTAGGAATGAATTGTCGTTTCACCTTCACCTTAGTTATATGATGTATTGTGGATGTCCCATATCAATATTGAAGCACCATTTATATCTTATCTTTGTAATAATTTTGAATATTTTGAATATGTCCTTGGTGTTGGTATAAATTAGAAGATGGAAGTTAGGGTTAGGGGAGTTTAGTTTGTTTTAGAACCTTTGTGTGAGAATGAGAGTTGTCTCTTCTTTCAAGCCTAATTCTTTGTCTCTAGGGAGAATTAAATCATCTAATTCTAGAACCTCAAGTAGATGCCTCTCATAATCTTTTAACTTCCAATTTATATGTTGGGTAGAAGTTTTAAGTTATAAGAGAAGAATCTCCATTTTTTAGGTTCTTCCTTTATTCAAAGGGTAAAAGAAACTAATTTGGTAGATTGCTTATCATTTTAATTTATGTATTTTCAATTTATTTCAATTGTAAGCTTCTGAATCTCATCATTTGGTATCAGAGCTTTGGTTAGATTCTCATGGGAAAGTGCTGGTGAAGATATTTGTTCTTGAGGTACAAATTTACTTCTTTCATTATTAAGTAGTTTTGGTTGTTGATTATTTTCTTTGATAATTTTCTCAAAGGTGGTATTTCATTCTTATAGTGATTTCAGTACGATAACAAAAAGAATAGTTAAATTGAATAGGATTTATTTAAGGATGTGTTAAGTAATGTGGCACATGAATTATTTGACAATATGTATGAAAGATTGGATGAAATGTTTGATGAATTTTTCATAAGACTAAATGCATTGAATGTCATTCCTAAATCTCCTAGTTATGTATTTGAGCAAGAAAAGGTGGTTGTTAACACTAATATTTTTTCCAGTCAAGTTCAATCATGTTATGACCACAAGGTGTTTGATGAAATGCCACTACCAAGATTTGATAGTTCTTTGAATTATGGAGAAAGTGAAATAGATAGTAATCTTCCACTCTATCAAGAAGGAACGAATGTGGATCAAATCTTTGAATATTTTACTATCATGGAACAAGTGCTATCATGTAAAAATCAAGAGAAAGGAGAATGTAAATCTTTGTGTCCAATTTTTGATGAGGCATTTAATGGTAGTGAAGTAAAAGATTTTGGTGCACCTAGGTATGATATTTAATTGGAAAATACTACATCAGAAAGACCTCAAGAAAAATTACAAGTAAGCGATCTAACAATTAGAGGTATCAATACTTCACTCAAGCTACAAATCAACGGACAATCAGTATACATTGATCCAATTTGGGTGTTTGATAGACACATTTTAGTGTCTAAATTGCACCTTAATTTCTAGTGAGTTAGTATTCGATTTTATGTCTATTACGTGTTTTTATGCTTTTGTAGGTACATTAGAAGAATAAAGATTTGTGGAAAAATTGGCTCAAAAAAATGGATCAAAGCACCCACACTTTGGATTGGGGCACCCTTGGATCGGGCTGAGCTGGATCGGGTCAACCCAGCGGGTCAACCAGGCGAGTCGGCCGATCCAACTCAGCGGGAATCACCGGAGTTTCAACTGTGTACGTTGTTCAAGAGATTTATGGATTGTTTTGCTTCCAGATTGTTCCACACGCTAGAAGATATCCCATACAAGTCAGAACCATCGAGAAACAGCAGAGAAATCCCGTAAAATCAGCTCAAAAATCATGTATATGGCCGGAATTGGGTTTCGATTCGGATTGGGATTTGTGGGTTGTTTTAGAGAGTTCTATTAGGTTTAGAACTCTCTCTAGGGTTTCTACTACCTATATAAACCAAGAGAAGCCAAGAAAAATGAACACGAAAGCCTAGAGAAGAATTTAGAAATTTCCGGTGAAGCTCCGTCTACGTCCGGTCAACTGCTACTGCACCGGCCGGCTGTTCTTCATCCATCACTGCCGGAGAAGAAGATTCAGTAACATTTATAACTGTTGCTGATTTGAATTTTCCTGTTGTCTATTGCTTCAAACCCTTTGTTGCTTAAAACTCTTCTGTAACAGCTGAACCCTCTCCTGTAACGCATATAAGCGTATCAAATCAGCTGTTACAGCGTTATTCACATTTGTAATTGATATTTTGAGAAATGAAATCAACTTTTGAGCAAGTTTTCTTCACCATGGGCTAAGTCTAATTACTGGGATGATGGATAAGGTAATTTTCTTAATTTTATGTGATTTAATTATTTTCTAATAATTATTTATAATTCTTTTATTATTAGAATTGCATAGTTTTGAATAGTAAAAACGGTTTTCTTTCAACAGTTGTGCTTTTGCTTGATGGATTATGCTTAGTTAATTAATTTTGATAGTCCATGCTTGTGATTTACCTCTGTTTGTTAGCATAACAAAACCAATTTTGGCAATTATTTGTGCTTCAATTAATTTAAAAAGAATTATCTGATTAATCACATAGGTTGTTAGATTTACCTGATTCCTGATTCCTGATCCTTTTAAAATTATTTAAAAATCATCCTTAGGTTATTTAGTCTTTTTCTTACTCCTGGAATTTT
>JAJJMC010022854.1:8380356-8412929 GCA_023531435.1 Papaver californicum
GACCTTCAGACAGATATGGGAAACACCGTGCGCCTCAGTCAACATTTGCGACCTTCTACAGTCTACTTTCATCTTCTAAGTCTTTTCATGTGATGTGTGGATAGATAACTGTCTGAGTAGAACTCTGTTGTCTTAGATATGAATTTTAGTATGCTTGAGTTAACAATCGTGTACAGTGATTGGATCCATAAAGGGTAATGGTCCCTATAGCCGAATATCTAAGTAGCCAACTAACTAGCTTGTTTAGTGTCTATCCTTAATCGTTCACGTGTTGCTAAGATCTAGATCCAGGTTTTGTGGGTATACCTCTTGTAAACCCTCACGAGACAAAACTCGTCCACTAGGGACACCTAGGGGTTTAACGGCTCACTGCATATGCTAAATGTAGCCGCGATTCCTGCGAAAGTGAGTTAAGATTTTTACTTTATTTTTAGAGTAGTTTGCTCGAGGACTAGCAAAATAGTAAGTTTGGGGGTATTTGATAGACACATTTTAGTGTCTAAATTGCACCTTAATTTCTAGTGAGTTAGTATTCGATTTTATGTCTATTACGTGTTTTTATGCTTTTGTAGGTACATTAGAAGAATAAAGATTTGTGGAAAAATTGGCTCAAAAAAAATGGATCAAAGCACCCACACTTTGGATTGGGGCACCCTTGGATCGGGCTGAGCTGGATCGGGTCAACCCAGCGGGTCAACCAGGCGAGTCGGCCGATCCAACTCAGCGGGAATCACCGGAGTTTCAACTGTGTACGTTGTTCAAGAGATTTATGGATTGTTTTGCTTCCAGATTGTTCCACGCGCTAGAAGATATCCCATACAAGTCAGAACCATCGAGAAACAGCAGAGAAATCCCGTAAAATCAGCTCAAAAATCATATATATGGCCGGAATTGGGTTTCGATTCGGATTGGGATTTGTGGGTTGTTTTAGAGAGTTCTATTAGGTTTAGAACTCTCTCTAGGGTTTCTACTATCTATATAAACCAAGAGAAGCCAAGAAAAATGAACACGAAAGCCTAGAGAAGAATTTAGAAATTTTCGGTGAAGCTCCGTCTACGTCCGGTCAACAGCTACTGCACCGGCCGGCTGTTCTTCATCCATCACTGCCGGAGAAGAAGACTCAGTAACATTTATAACTGTTGCTGATTTGAATTTTCCTGTTGTCTATTGCTTCAAACCCTTTGTTGCTTAAAACTCTTCTGTAACAGCTGAACCCTCTCCTGTAACGCATATAAGCGTATCGAATCAGCTGTTACAGCGTTATTCACCTTTGTAATTGATATTTTGAGCAATGAAATCAACTTTTGAGCAAGTTTTCTTCACCGTGGGCTAATTCTAATTACTGGGATGATGGATAAGGTAATTTTCTTAATTTATGTGATTTAATTATTTTCTAATAATTATTTATAATTCTTTTATTATTAGAATTGCATAGTTTTGAATAGTAAAAACGGTTTTCTTTCAACAGTTGTGCTTTTGCTTGATGGATTATGCTTAGTTAATTAATTTTGATAGTCCATGCTTGTGATTTACCTCTGTTTGTTAGCATAACAAAACCAATTTTGGCAATTATTTGTGCTTCAATTAATTTAAAAAGAATTATCTGATTAATCACATAGGTTGTTAGATTTACCTGATTCCTGATTCCTGATCCTTTTAAAATTATTTAAAAATCATCCTTAGGTTATTTAGTCTTTTTCTTACTCCTGGAATTTTCTAGAATTAATTTAAATCATTATTTTCTAAAATCATTACCTTTACAAGTTCGAGTAACGAACACTTTATTTACCACTATTAAAACCACATCAGTGTTCCTTGAAGATAGATGTCACGAAGCTAGTCACCGTGCAAAGTTGAGAGAATTACTTGGTGGCTCATTAGTGGTTGAATGTGTTTTAAAATGTTACAAGGAAATATTCAATTTAGTGATTAACTACAATGGAAGGTGTCGAGGTAGAATTGTTTTCAAGCAAGGAAGAAGTTCAAGCACAAATGGAGAATATGCATTGAATAACTCGAGGACAAACTTGTTCAAAGAAGGGGAGGATGATGCATTGTGGATGTCCCATATCAATATTGAAACACCAATTATATCTTATCTTTGTAATATTTTGAATATGACGAATATTCCCTTGGTGTTGGTATAAATTAGAAGATTGAAGTTAGGGTTAGGGGAGTTTAGTTTAGTTTGTTTTAGAAAATTTGTGTGAGAATGAGAGTTGTCTCTTCTTTCAAACCTAATTGTTGTATCTAGGGAGAATTAGTATCATCTAATTCTAGAGCCTCAAGTAGATGCCTCTCATAATCTTTTAACTTCCAATTTGTATATTGGGTAGAAGTTTTAAGTTATAAGAGAAGAATCTCCATTTTTTACGTTCTTCCTTTATTCAAAGGGTAAAAGAAACTAATTTGGTAGATTATTTATCATTTCAATTTATGTATTTTCAATTTATTTCAATTGTAAGCTTCTGCATCTCATTATCATATAGTTATAAAATTGGTAATTGATTAGTTACTCTTAGTTGCATAAATTCTTTTACAATAACTTTTAGTTGTTGAAGCATTTGAATAACAATAACTTTAATCCCCCTAAATGTAAACTAGGAATATATTCAATCTGAACAAATTATTATTCAATTTGTAGTATGTGAATACTACACAACATGATATGTTTCTCCCCCTTGATCAATGTTTTATCTCTTTTCCGTTAGATATATTTTTTCTACAGCACATATGTTCTTTCTCTAGTAATTGATATCAATTTATACTTCATATATTTCTCCTTATTTTTATATCGAAAAAATACAAAAGTTTAAAAAACAATACAATAAGTATTTCGAAAGAACTTGTTTCACCCTATAAGAGTCTAAGCAAATTGGAGTTATAACACACCATTTTCGATAAGTCTGCTAGGATCAGAATTAAATTAACTCCTATTCAGGAAAAATATTTACTCGAAGTAATTTTCCCTAACTTTGATAAGCCTAACTAAGATCAGAATTAACTTAGTTACTTATCAGGAAAGCGATTAACCAAAGTAAAGCTTCCCTAGTTTCGACAAGCCTAATTAAAATCGAAAGCCATTTAGTTATTATCAGGAAAACAATTATCATAAATAATTATTCGTTCAATTTCCACAACCACACTCCCCACAAAGATATATCAAAAAGCACAAGTTCAATACTAGAACTCTCCCCTTGTGTTTGTTATTCCTTGATGTAACAAGAGAATAACACAAAGACAACCTTTACCAGAGGTTAAAACATGATCTAAGTCATCACCTTCCACAAGATAAACTAAAATCGAACACATACTCATATGAATATCAAAAATAATCAGATTATAGAACATAATAGATTATTAATATTGTGTCTCACATTTGAGCTAAATCACCATATTTTTTATGATTTTGATATGACAATCCATAAGATAAAATCCGAAAATCAATTGTCAATCAAAAAGTTACAAACCGTACGAAAATAAGCCACTTATGAGACCGAACCTAGATTTTTGAAAATTCAAAGGTTTATCTCATAGTAACACAAAGAAATTTTCAATAGGAACAAGAGTTGCAATCACAAACTTCAAATTATGACACAAGAGATTTATAAATAAATATTATGATTGATTTTTATGGATAGTCGAATAGATTTTACACATATATTGAAGTTCATCAACAATTTATCAATTTATTCTAAGCTGAAATCAAAAGAAATCATTCTCAGGTTGAGCCAGCTAGTTTGACTGTCTTGGGCCGAATTCGATCTTGGATATCCCTTGATTTCCTAGAACATGACGGTCATTTATGATAATCTCTGGGAAGTTTCTAGATCTTTTCTAGCGACATAACCCAACTGTGTTTGAATAAAGTTCATTTGCATTCCAAGTCGATTCATCAGAAATAGAAAATATTCTCTCTTTTTTTTATCCGAATTCCTTCAGCGACAGTCTCTGCATTTATCTGATCACCAAAAAGATCAACTCTCATAAGCTTGCATAGTCTGGTAATAAGACATGAAAAACCGAGATTTCGCTTCCCTTCAGTAATCTTAATCATTTGGCTCAAGATTACGCCACAAAAATTAATCTTCTTGTCACCTTCTAAGAGAAAACAAAGAAAGTCAGCAAAATCTTTGTCTCAATGTGATTATCTCTTGCACTAGAAAACAATGTAGCACTAGCCAGTTTCTAAAAATCTCTCGGTTCAAAAGGTAATTCTTTTGTTGGCAAACGATTGATTTCCCAATCAACAGTTTTTTAAATAAGGTGTGATGAAATCACAATGTATCCAAATTATCTTCCAGTAATCAGATACTTACATTCTAGGCTATACTTGATGGTCTTTGAAATCACATCCCGATTGACATGAATAAGATATTATCAACAAGAGTCGGAAAAAATAGGTTCTCCTAATTGATGTTATAATAACTAGCATAGAAAAAACTCTTACAACATCAGGTGAGTTTTCTCAAAATCGAACATCTTCCCCCATTCTCGATCTTGAACAAATATTACATATTTTGCAACAGATACTCCTGAATCAAATCCCTTTTCAGTTATAAAGCCCTTTCCTTTACGAAGTTGATATATCTCTAAACATGAGCTATCAATGAAGAAAGAGCGTTCATGCTTATTTTTGATCATGTTGGGAAAGGGATCTTCTCAATATCAAGTTGATTACTCTTCTTAGAAGTAGAATTTTCTGCAGATAATAACAGGTCTTCATCAAGATCATCATAACATGGTTTTTTGTTTCTTGTTTTCCTTTTTCCCATCAGAAGTAAAAAAAATTAGCAAAAATAATAAAACCTAATTCATAATTTCGAACACAAAGAACCAATTTTTTTTTGTGAAAAACAAGATTTGGTGAAACCTTTATATAAAAAGAGTTAATAAGCTAATTTTCGGAAATCAGTTAGATTGGGAAATCGGTTCCAAATTGCAAACACAAAATTTTTAAGGAATATAATCCAAATCGGAAATCAATTGTAAATAAGGAAGTTATCTTTTATTATGAGTTAGGCTTTTTCAAAATTGACTTAATATCCATAATCAAGAGTTGTTTGCTTAATTTTCATCATTGGACGACCGAAGGGAGTCCTTCTATGTGATCACAATGGGGGCTAAAAATGCAATGTATTGTAACGTTTTTTAATTTTTAATTGATTCAATTGAACATGAAGTGATCATTTTTTTCCAAAATTGATTTGATAATCGAAGAGTTACAATCCCCAAATATCATTAAGCACCATCAAATCGATCAAAACTCGAATTGGTCATCAATAATTTTGACCTAAAAACCTTGAAAAAACCGTGGTCTAATCTAATTTGCATCATTTTATCCAATTTTATTCAATACGATCAAATTGGATCGAAATTGATCATCTTTTCATAAAATCGATTTGATAATCAGAGATTTTGGGTCTCCAATTATACTTAAACTACATCGAATAGATTGAATTTCATCAATTTCACCTTCAATTGTTCAAATTAAAACAAAAAATTGAAAAAATATGGCGTATAAAACTGTGATGTAAAACAAAAATAATTAGTAACGAATATATACATTCTAATTTGTTTTCCGTCGTAAAATAGAAGATTTTAGTAAAAACTAAATCAAATTGAATTTGATAGAATCTTTGGTCGATCCCCACCGTGCGCGGTTATCTAATTATGAGTGAATTCTTGTGATATTTTTTTAAAAGATTTTTTTATATCATATGAAAACATTTTATCACGAGCAAAAGATTATTCAGTGGATTATGAATACAGAATTACATAGAAATAGATCTTGAGTAATTCTTCTGGAATATTTTCTTCGAAAATCCTTTAACATATCACTAGTTTCGAGGAAGCCTTTAGGAGGTAGCAACCATAATCCTTTTTTTTCATGTTTCTAACTGATTCAATTTTCAACTAAAATTGTTTCTTGTTCTGAAACGTGGTGCGATACATATTGCTTCCGAGGATACAACATTCAAAGTAATTAGACAAGGGGTAGGATCCAATGACATGGTTAGAATGACCTTATTTTGATATTTTGTCGTTATTTTTTTTATAAAATCTAAAATGTCAATGAATTTAAAGCTCATTTTCTGATGTCATGTTCCACTTATAGATATCTACGATCCTATCAAAAATGAGCGCTTTCCAAGACGTGTAAGACCACCAGACCAACAGTTGAAATTAAATTTTATGGATGGTAAGATTTCGTATCTTAGAATAAGCTCATTTTTAGTAAGTATGTAGATATTTATAGGGTGAACATGTCATCAGAAAAACAGACCGTTTGAATTTTATAAGAAAAATAATGTTAAAATATAGTAGAAAATTATTAAATTATGCGGTTTTCGAAAAGATTGAGTTTGACTTTCTCACACTCGTGACAAGGCCTCGGATGTGACACCTAGCAGACTCTCCATGTGCAGCTTTCCGAAATTTTATGAATATTAACAATCCTTTGGCTAGATTCCCTGTATTTCATCGTCCTCCCTCCCTGGAAGATTGAATTGCATCTCCCACATCCAATTACTAAACCACATACAGTGGCAACACCTAAGCTCAACACATATCATAATTTGAACAATGAAGAAGCAAGAAAAAAGATAACGGAACATGAACTTAATCTCTTACCAGTGGAGTTACTGTACTCAAGAGAACACTTCTCTCTAGTGTGTAGTGACACCTAAACCTAAACAAACATTTTGTGTTTCAAAAACACTATAACCATGTGTCAGGAATTGAATCAACAAAAAAAAAAAAAAGAATTTATGAAAAATCTGTTATGGATAGACATTAATAAAAACCTTAAATTCATGATCGATTATCAATCATCATGTGATTCATGTCGAGTCAACTAACACGCGAAAATCAATTACTTTGACACTAATGCTTCAAAAACAAAACACTTTGACACGTGTCGACAACCCTTTTATCAAGGCCAGCTTACCTCATTATACTGATATACTTTTTCGCTACTAATAACTGAAAAGGTAATGAAAGAAGAAAAGTAGGGAAATTTAATCATGGTGACTAATACTAATGTAAGTGAAGAAGATAAGAAATTGAAATCAGTGAGGAAAAGGAGTTCATCATCAACAACAAAATCAAGAAGAGGATGTATGAGAGGAAAAGGAGGTCCAGAGAATTCACTGTGTAAATACAGAGGAGTCCGGCAAAGAACTTGGGGGAAATGGGTTGCGGAAATTCGTGAACCAAATAGAGGTGCTAGACTTTGGTTAGGTACTTATAATACATCTCTTGAAGCTGCTATTGCTTATGATAATACTGCTTTTGAACTCTATGGTTCTTCTGCTAAACTCAATTTACCTCATCACCATCATCAATTCAATCACCAAATCCATGTGAAATCATCGCCAGTATCTTGTTCTTCTACTACTACTACTTCAAATCCTTCTACCCAAACCACCCAAATGGAAAACCAACAAACAGAGCCAAGTAGTACAGTGGTCAATGATGAGGAGTGTCCTGATCTGGGTATGGGTTGTTTACAAGGGAATTCAATGGAAGATGAGGGTAATTCAGTAATGTACAAGACAGAAGATGATAGTGATCAAATTGGTCAGTATTGGGAGAACTTGTCTTTAACTTTCCCAGATGTAGTTGATGATCAAGATATCTTTAGAAGCTTAGATACGCCAATGATGAAAGAAGAATATGCAGAAGCATTAGGATATCCAAGTGTCTAATATTCCTTCTTCAATCATGAGCCGGATTTGTGATGTTTGTAATGTCAGTAGTGAGTAAGTAGGTCTCTGTTTTTTATGTAAAGCACATGTGGATACGCACATTAGAAACAAGGAGTGAGTGAGTGAGTAGTGGACACAGTCTGTTATTAGTTTTAGAGTGGGCATCTGATGCATAAAATGTAAATCTGGTGGGAAATGAACTTCCAGTATGTCATATTTTCTGCCTCCAAATGTCTCTTTGGTTATGTGTCATGTAAAATCCAAATTTCCCTTGCAAATTAGCTTTGTTATCCGCGGCTGAAATGAAATGAAAAATAAGACCTGCAAGAAGCGTGGTTGGTACAACTACAAATCTGTGTGGAAGTGCAGTATTGTAGAGTAATGATGAGTATTCAATTCATATTTATCTTTAACTCAAGTCTGGAAATCTTTATGGATTTTGTATACTATACTTTGTAAACAAGTTAAATATGGAGTAGTAGTTAGCAAATCAAAGTGGATTTTTAAACATTAAAAGATCAAAATCCTTGCTTGGAAGAAAGTCGGATAGTGCGTCCATTTCTCTTTCCATTATACGGGAATGTTTATTTGATGCATAGACTTGAAATAGTGCAGGTACGCCTTATGAGCATGTTTATTTGCCAGTACCATAACACTGCACGTTCCAGCAAAGCTAGTGCAGGTGTATGGTTCAAGCATTGCCATTTGGAGATTCACACAAGCTGGGGTTTGAAAATGTCATCCACCACCACCATCTGATCTTCCCAAATGTTGACCTTGAATTTCCCTTTGGGCGTTGAGTTTGCTCTGAAATGATTTTGCCCTATTTATGTCCTTTCACTTGTTTTGCCTTGATATGATTTGATGTCTTTTTTGTTTTTCCTTGTAATTCCCGGCCCTCCATTTAACAAACAGAGAGAAGAGAGTTACATTCTCATGAAGGTTTTTGCAATATTTTTGAGGGGGATTATCATTCAATAAAATTCAATAAATATAACAAATTCTGATTAAATTGTGTCCATTACCAAAAGTATAGAAAGAGGATATAAACAGATTATACTATCAAGAGCAAATGCGCCTTCCGTTCAGTGATCTGCATCCCTCATTCCCACTAGTAAGCTAAGGATGAAAGCTTTTGCTATATAAAGGATGCACTATCTCTTATTTATTCGCCCGTCTGATTCATTTTGCTGAACTTGAGTTATTTTCCTTACTAAGCTAGAGATATGAACTGGCTGGCATATTCCAATCGCAAATAGGTAGACAAGTTTACTTGTACAATACATTGAGCGGTTTTTGCTGAGTATTTCATCAAGTATACACAAAATACACTTATAGCAGTACATAAATCTGTCATAGCCATAAGTTGCCACATACATCAACATACACGAATACACAAATTGGTGCTCAGAACTCAAAATAAGGAAATATTATCTGCATTCTTTCTGTAGTTTTAAAACACCTTCAATCTCTGTAATTGATTCTGGTGAAATGAACTCTTTACCAAGCTAAATGTCTTGGTACCTGGGGTTTAACAATGTGTGTCAGTTCAACCAAATCCAAAGTGAACTTCAGAAACAAGAGCTCAAGTTCATGTTAAAGCAGATTTCATGGAAAAGAAACAAAATATTCATGAACTGGGAATAAAATTAAAAGCCTAACTGGTACTATTTACTATGAAGAAGAAATTGTTACAGAAAGTTTGTGCACAATGCAGCCAGTGATGATAGGGAACCCAAAATTAGACTGAACTTTAATGGGGTAGAATCATGGGTTCGGATAATCATTTCCAATATTTGTTGGTTGCTCATATTCTAGTTACAGATTTCAAGCACAATAAAAAGATTTGGTACATAATTTTATTATTGAGATACCGGGTGTTCAGCTGCAGGGAACCAGACTCTGTTGAAAAACCACATAGAATCAGCAGATGTAGCAACTCCATCTTGATTCCGGTGCCAACCGTAATATGCATGGGTTCGATTCTTAATGTCAAAAATGGCATGGCCAAAACTGGCTTCACGGTATGCTGAGTACTTTGGTTGTGGCTCTGTCATGCTGCAACAAAAAAAGATATATCAATTTCAACTGTACGTGAACATTGAAAACCACATAACACATAAATGTTATAGCACAGTAATAAGTGCCATAGACATGCTCTTGGATACTAATCTTACTTTGTTGCCAGTCCTTCTAGATTTCCTCCATCGCCAATTGTAATGTATACAGGAGCAGATTGATCACTTACAGGGCTGCACACACCGTTCACTATGTTGTATTCAATGTTTGATACACGTTCCTGTAAGACGAAAAAAATCCAGCAAAAAAAGTTTTGTTAGCTACTCATATAGACCCCTTTTTAAGATTGAATGCAAGGCAATGATCAAGCTACAGATTTCAAAGCAATAACTTGTACAGCCAGACAAAAAAAAAGAACTCTTTTATAAGAATCCTGATGTGTTGGCTAATGTGAATAATACTACTCTTGAAGTGAATACAGATGAAATCCCTCATTCCGAGATAGGCAAACAATTTTCATTTAGTTCATGAAGATGTGGCACGGGATTTAAAACCCCAAAGTAGCTCTGCCCCTAAATATTTAGTTAGAGAACCAAATGAAATGATTGAAAGTCATTTCATATAGTTCACTAGATTAGAGATTATGCACTTACAGATCTTTCATAGGCGTGAACATGGCCAGCAAATACGACATCAACCTTGTATTTGACAAACCATGCCTCGTACATCACCCTCATGGTTTCACCTTCCATATAATGATAGTTGTAACTGTTATACCATGGTGAGTGCATCAGAACTATCAACCATGGTGTTTCAGTCCTATTCACTTTAGGAAACTCCTCCTCAAGCCATTTGTATTGAGGTGTGTATTTGCCTACACATGAATTAGCAGGTAAGAGATCAAAATTTTATCTCCATGGTGAACAAATGAACATGCCTAACTGCATATGGATAGTTATTTTATCTCACCATATGCTGAATATGAAGAAAGGACAATGATGTAGGCTGAAGCTCGCTTGATCGAGTACCAAAATGGAGTAGTACTTCCAGATGCTCGATATGGAACAGGATACCGGTTAGTATACGGCTTAAAAGGTACAGTTTCACCCTGCATCAAACCACCATTCCCAAATTCAGATCAAACTAGTGACTACATAGAGAAGATACAAAAGATGAATAAACCTAGATACTTCAACATAAAAAACACCTGGATCGAAAGATTGAACACAAGGGATGATTATCAACCAGTGACTTAATGTAATTCATTTGATCATCCTTTAAGTAGGTTCAGAGTGATTACATATTCAGGAAGGAAATCAATCTCATGGTTTCCTGCAGTCCATATCCAAGGTTGGTATGCATTACTTCTCTCCACAAATCTACCCCATGTATCCCACCTATTATTGTCATGCATGGGATAGTTATCTGCATAAGAGAGATCTCCAACGAACAAAACTGTCTGTCCTTTCGAATGACTTGATTCGTAATGAGAAAGTGTTTTATTGGAATCATAACTTTGACCAAGATCTCCTGAAAGAGATGCCCAGAAGGGAGATTGTGAGAACTGAAAATTAAGATAAACATACATATGTGCACAGATATACAAACAGGTATAAGTTCTATTACACATCAATACATGTACATTTCATTCCGCATCATTCTAAACCCTTCAATGGAGATAAGTATATGAGATTGAATTTCTATCTACCCCTAACAAACCAATCAAATAGTTCTCTAAAGAAATTCAAGCGATTACTTATCAGTTCAAATACGATAAAAAATATTTAGCTACATAAGAATGTAATTAGACATTATAGGAGGCTGAAGCAGTGCCAAGCAACTCAAAGAGTGATAAAATGATTAGAAAATAAGCTTACCAATGAGACCAAAAGTATAAGGAACATCAGGACCAACTTTAGGAGGTGTTATAAACCAGAATTGTCTCTCTGTCAGTCCAAGACCAACCACATAGTAGTATTTTGTGTCATACTGCAAAGATGAGAAAACAGAATTACAATCAAGTATGATATCCTCTACGACTTCATGGAAACAAAAAAATCTTACTTTCAAGTACTCTAGAACAAAACTATGACTAGAGCAACCAAAAGAAAGGGTAGAAGACCAACCTCCAAATGATTGATGATACAATGATGAATAAAACCAGAAGTATAATTGTAAAATCTATAAGTAACCATGTGACCCCTGGCATGGTGTTTATCCTTGCTTTTTTCACTCCAGTAAAGCACTTTATTTGAACCAGGTTCATCCACAGTAACCCAAGATACAATAACTCCTTTTCCATCATGATCTCCTTGAGTTATATGAACCTTCAAGAAAATCACAAAAAATCAACAACAAGAAACTAACAAAACCCACTTAACCCATGATTAGAGATTGAGTCAAATACACAAACACTTATAGCAAATACATAAAAACCTCAACTTTACTACCGATAAAAGGTTTAAATTGGTTTTATCCAAAAAAAAAAAACTCATGAGCATTAAACATCAAAACTAACATCTTTGATTCTTAACTAAATCAAATTTCAACAATAATTAGAAGAAACCCAGACCTGTTGAGGAGCATTATAACCGGGAGGAACAGAAAAGACATCACTATCGAGTGGCATATCAATAGTTTTCTCAACTTTCCTGATAAAACTACTGGTGATTCCTCCATTGCAAATCACTGCTACATTCAAAATCAGAAACAGAGTAACAAAAAAGGAAAATGAACCCATTTTTTTTTGTTTCTCTTCGTATCCTTAATACTTATGATGATGTACTGCTACTAGCCTTTTTCCTCGGTAGAAGAGAATGGAAATGAAGATGATTGAGAAAACCCAGTTAAGATCTTGGGATATATATTACAAAGATTGTTCATAATCTTTGTGAAGAATATGTGTATAGAACAAAAGAAAAATCCGAGGAATATACCCTACCTTGATATACGTATAAACAAATCGTACAATTTAGAGATAGTTTCTGTTGACTAATTAAATTGAAGATTAAAATGGTTCAGATCGTGAAGAAATGAGGTTATGACTCCTAAATTTCAGTCTCGAGTCTTGACTTATCGAAAGCAATGGAACAGAGAAGAGAGATGGGAAGTGGTCACCGGATCTTTTATTAAAGGGCCAATCGATTCTGAAATAGGTGTTTAACCGGTAAAAAAACAGACAGGTTGAAAAAGGAAACTAATCCCAGAAAGTCTGGTCAATCTAATTACAGAGAGGGGTAAATGAGTCATTCTTTTTCTACAATCCTATTTTAAACATTTTATTTTTGGAATTATTTTTGCTTGCCCGGTTCAGGCATATTTTTGTTCCTACGGCATTTGAAACATTTATTTTTCTATCTAGCGGCATTTGAAACAGCTACCAAAGGAAACTTGTCAAATGTGGCCAATATGGAACCATTTTGTTACTACTCCGTCGATTTCCTCTCATGGCATAATTTACCCATTAGATGACCGTGCACGGTGGAGGGGTCGGTCGAAGAAGGAAAATAATTTACCCATTAGATGACCGTGCACGGTGGAGGGGTCGGTCGAAGAAGGAAAAAAAACATGAACTACAAACCAACAAGGGATATCCGGCCCGCAACAACGACATCAACATTGTAATTTTTTTGAGAAGCAACAATGAGGAAGCTCTAACCATAACAATCAAATTTGTTGAGATGCAGACAGTTAAATTTGTGTTATTCTTGTGAGAAGCAACAATGAGGAAGCTCTTATAAGGGAAACATGTGCAGATTCTACTCTATTCAAAGAAGAGCATGTTTAGCCTACAATCAGGGTAAAATATCAGGTCATCAATCTCATAATTGTAGCAGATTCTATGACTGTATTATACAACTGTCTACAACATAATTTTAGCATCACAATATATATGTATTTCCTAACTTAGCTCTCCTGACTCCTGTATATACTAACACAAACTTCTATCAATAAAAGGTGTGGGAATATACTCATTGAAATCAAGCAGTGCTTATCTTATATATGGTATCAGAGCCACCAACCTCCAACGAGCCACCGATCCAAGTAACTACAATGTTTTCCTCCTCTTTCGATCAAACTCTCAACTTCACCATCAACACCCAACCCCCTTCCGCATTTGATAAATCCCTTATTGCTCTCAACATAACTGCTCAAATCAATGAAAAGTTAACTCCCTCCACCTTTCCTCAATGTCGTGCTCAATTTGAAACACTTCTTATTGGTTATGACCTCCTCAACTATGTTGAAGGTACCTTTCAGTGTCCCTCTTCAGATGGCACCCCGGCTGACGAACTACGCAAGACCCACTGGGTTCGACAGGTTAAACTTATCCTGAGTGCAATTTTAGCCTCTACTTCTCCTTCCATCACACCTCTCATTGCTACAGCAAAATCCTCCCATGAAGCTTGGAAAAAGCTCACTCATCTTTATGTTAGCCGATCTCGAACTCGTACAATGCAGTTAAAGGAAGAACTTACCTTAATCCAACGTGGAAATATAACCATCACAAAATATCTTCATGTTGTGAAGACTTTAGTCGATGAACTAACCATCATAGATCATTCTATTTCGGATGATGACCTAACCCTGTATGTGTTAAATGGTTTAGGTCCAGATTTTCGGAAGATTGCAGCGCCGATTCGTGCCCGAGAGTCATCTTTGACTTTTGAGGAGTTACACGACTTGTTGGTTCGCCATGAGATTTACCTGAGGCGCCTGGAAACTGCAACGCAAAACTTAGTTGCGTCTGCCAATTTTACAAGGACAAAGATGTCTGCAAATGAAGGAAGTTATCAGCACTTCTGTAAAAAACATGATCGCTTCATACAGACTCAAGGCTTCAGTCCAGGCCGGTACTCAAATGAAACCCAACGTGATGGACGACGCTTCACCTCAAGTGCTGGTAATCCCAATACCCCTATTAGGCCCAATCAACCCAAGTGCCAACTTTGTGACCAGTTGGGCCACATTTCCAAGGCATGTCCTCAGTTTCATTCACAGAATGTCTCCATCAATTGTGCCACCACTTCTACGGGAAAAGACAAAAATTGGCTACTTGATTCAGCCGCTTCTCATAATATCACGGGTGAGCTTTCCAATTTATCTATACACTCTGAATATGATGGAACTGACGAAGTAATTCTCGGTGATGGTTCAGGTTTGGACGTCTCATATATTGGTTCTTTGAATTTAAACTATCCACATCGAACATTTACACTACGTGATACTCTTTATGTTCCCAATCTTTGCAAAATTTAATTTTTGTACATCATCTCACCAAACAAAATGATGTCTTTGTTGAATTTTATCCTTTTCATTTTTTTGTGAAGGACAAGATCACGGGGGCGATCCTACTAAAAGGAGCATGTAACAATAGCATCTACACCTTCCCGGATTCATTGGCGGCATCACAAAAGGTTGCTAATATGCATGAAAGGACTTCAATTGGTGGATGGCAGAAGCGTCTTGGGCATCCTTCTCTTAAAATTGTCCAACATCTTGTTAAGAATTTTTCTCTTCATATTTCCTCCCATACAAATTTGTCTTCATTATATCATTCCTGCTCTATTAATAAAGCACATCAATAATTCTTTCGTGTCACAAGTCTCCAAAGTCATGGGCCTCTTGAACTTATTTACAAGGATGTGTGGGGACCCGCTAGTTACACTGGGATTGATGGATCACGATATTACCTTATTTTTGTTGATTATTATACAAAATATATATGGTTCTATCCCATGACCACTAAATCCGGTGTTTCTACAGTTTTTTCGCACTTCAAAAAAGTTGTAGAAACCCGTTTTCAAAAATCCATCAAAACACTATACTTTGATAATGGAAGTGAGTTTATTGCTTTAAAATTATATCTCTTACTTTATGGTATAACTCATCTCACCATTGCCCCTCACACTCCACAACAAAATGGTGTCTTTGAACGTCTTCACCGTCATCTAGTTGAAACGGGTCTCACGCTCCTTCATGAAGCAAATATTGATTTTTTGTACTGGCCTCATGCTTTTCAAACATCCTCTTATCTCATAAACTGTCAACCCACGCCTCTCCTAAAAAACAAATCCCATTTTGAAGCTCTTTTTGGTCAATCACCAAACTATTTAAAATTCAAAAAAATTGGGTGTATTTGTTATCCTCTCACCGGGGCCTACAACTCAAACAAAATGCATCCCAAATCCAAATCCTGTATTTTTCTCGGCTACTCACCAACTCAAAATGGCTACAAGTGTTTTGAACCCCAAACAAAAAAATATTTTATTTCTCGGCGTATGTTATTTGATGAAAACAAAAATCATTCCATCCAATGCTCAATTGTGCCTTCTGAGCTCACTCGGCACCTTCGAGAACCTCGTTAGTTTCTTCCTCTTCACTTCGGTGCCCTTCCACCTACAGTGCAATCCTCACAGGTTTTCAACGCACCAATAACCTTGATGTCTCCAGAAGGTTCACTTGTCATTGTTGCATCCTCCTCAGGTAATTTCGTACCCACTAACCCTTTAAATTCTGGCTCCCTGCAAGTTGTAGACCCCAACCCCACCCATCAGATTACTCATACAGGAGAAAATTGGACTGGGTTCTTCTCAGGGTCACATATGCCTTCTGCACCTGATACAAATTTCTGTACAACTAATTCTCCCCCTAATCAGGATCTCACAACAAATCCTCAAACTCAACGCACCCATACCATGACCACAAGATCAATGAACCAAATTTTTAAACCTAAACAAATCCACACGGTTTCAAAGCACCCTCTCCCTCACCATTGAACCAGCAAGTGTGAGTCAAGCCATCTCTCAACCTCACTAGCGTGAGGCCATGTCCACAGAACTCACTGCTTTGATGAAACATGGGACTTGGGATCTTGTTTTACCCACAGTTGACTGTAAACCAGTGGGGTGTAGGGTATTTTTCGGGTAAAAGGGAAAGTTGATGGTTCAATTGATAAATTCAAAGCCAGACTCGTGGCTAAGGGATATAATCAACGTCCTGGTATTGATTACACAGAGACTTTTAGCCCTGTAGTTAAACCAGCTACAATTAGAGTTGTATTGTCTATTGCAATGATGAATGGATGGGATTTACAGCAGATGGACGTCAACAATGCTTTTCTGAATGGTGCTTTAACTGAAATTGTTTTTATGGCACAACCTTCGGGATTCAAAGTTCTGTCAAAACCCCATCATGTGTGCAGACTAAAAAAGGTTATTTATGGGCTAAAAAAAATCCACGAGCTTGGTACACTGCCCTCAAAACTGTCATTCTTCAATTGGGTTTTCGAAACTCCAAGACAGACTATTCTCTCTCCATCTACATCCAAGGCTCCAATCTTTGCTATCTGTTGGTGTATGTTGATGATCTTATCATCACAGGAAAATATCCATCTCTTGTGACCTCCATTATTAAACAGTTGGGTGACATGTTTCTCTCAAGGATATGGGTTCCCTTTATTTTTTCTTGAGGATTGAAGTTATTCCTACCAAAGCAGGGTTATTTATCTCCAAACATGAGTACATTCGAGAGATTTTAGACACTACAAGTATGAATGGTGCGAAAGATGTCTCAACTCCTTTCTCCACAACCAACCCCTTCAACTGATTGATGGCACGACTGCTGTGGACAGCTTTGACTTTCATCGAATAATTGGCAGTCTTCAATATTTGACCTTGACACGTCCAAATATCTCTGTTGCAGTCAACAAACTATCTCAATTTATGCACAATCCAACTGCAAATCACTGGAAAACAATCAAAAGGCTACTTCGCTACTTAAAACAAACCATTTTTATGGTATTAAGATTCACAAAGCTGGACCCTCTATACTCATGACATACACAGATGCCGATTGGGCTGGAAATATGGATGATCGCACGCCAACTTATGATTCCATTAGTTTCTTGGGTTCTAATCCAATTTCTTGGAGCTCCAAGAAACAACATGCAATTGCAAGATCCTCAACCGAGGCTGAATACTGGGCACTAGCTAATGCGGCTTCCGAGACAATGTAGATGTCTACACTTTTCAAAGAACTTGAACTTCCACTCAAAGGCTCACCTCATCTGTTATGTGACAATATAAGAGCCACACATCTAAGTCTCAACCCAGTTCATCATTCGCGCATGAAATACATTCAAATCGACCTTCACTTTGTGCGTGACTTAGTCCAAAAAGGAAGTCTTCAAGTCATACATGTACACACTCAAGATCAGCTAGCTGATCTCCTGACCAAGCCACTGTCAAAGCAGCGTACAACAGTGCTGCGTACCAAGATTGGTCTTGCCGATGGAACCCCAATCTTGCGGGGGCGTATAAGGGAAACATGTGCAGATTCTACTCCATTCAAAAAAGATCATGTTTAGCCTACAATCAGGGTAAAATATTCGGTCATCAATCCCATAATTGTAGCTGATTCTATGACAGTATTATACAATTGTCTACAACGCAATTCTAGCATCACAATATATATGTATTTCCTAACTTAGCTCTCTTGACTCCTGTATATAATAACACAAACTTCTATCAATAAAGGTGTAGGAATATACTCATTGAAACCAAGCAGTGCTTATCTTCTATAGCTCTAACCACAACAATCAAATTTGTTTGAGATGCAGACAGTTCAAATTTGTGTTTTCTGTTTGAGATGCACAAAGTCCATAATACTGAAATTTAATACCGCAATCATATTATAGCAGCAAACAACAACATAAAATCAGATATAGAAATGTTACCTTGTTCTTTCCTGCCAAGGAAATTAACTTCAATGACATTCTGAGGGACACTATTATCAATGAAACTTAAGCAATGAAAAAGAGGTTTGTGCATAGAAGAACAAACTTGTTTAGGATTCCCCCTAAAGCATAAGGAATGGGAACATCGCAATCATATACGAGTAACTCCTCTGGAACCATGACATCTCCTCCACCAAAGTGCCAGTTTCTTTTTTATGTGTGAGCAATGGTAGGATATCACTATTGTTCGAATTCTTAATAGCTTCAATTATGTTATTTATTGCAACAATCTTACCACATCTTTCATGTATGAGATTTGTTTCCCAAGAACCAACATCGCCAAATGTTAAAAATATTAATCTTCCCCGACTCCAATAAAGACGACCTTAATAATCTCAAATGGGGCGCGACTGAAACAACCGATGATACTAAAAAAGAAATAAAGTAATACTGGTTTCACCTGGATAAAAAATTTTAACTCTTTAATACTCTGCATATGTAATGCAAGTAGAGCCTCGGTGGCAAAGACAACCCCACGAACCGTGGCAGCTTCTCTTGCTAAGGATCCTCCAAGATCCTACAAGTTGAGATGAAAGGTTAATAACAATTTCAGATTTCACAAGGAATCATCTTGATGTAACACTACCACCAACAAGATTAGACTTTGTATATCTTGAAAAGGCTTACAATGGGTTTCCCAGTAACAACAACGGGTGAATGTCCGTGAAACTTTGAGTACTCATCCAACATCCAAATTGGTAAAGAAAATGAACATCAGATTTTATAGAACAATAAATACTTCTAGAAGAATCTCATTCAAAAAATCTACTCAAGTTACCTGATCATTAGTTCACATATATGGGGCAGGAACGTCAGTATGAATTCCAATGAGATCATGTCTCTTTAGAGTAAAGACACGAGTAATACACTCTAGTTCATATTTAGACAGGTCCCTTGGGGTGCAACCAATTCCACCCATTGTATTCACTTAAAGGCTTGAAGAAATGCAGTTTTTATTTATAAGAACCTTAGCATAAGTACATCG
Organism: Papaver californicum; assembly: GCA_023531435.1. NCBI lineage: Eukaryota > Viridiplantae > Streptophyta > Magnoliopsida > Ranunculales > Papaveraceae > Papaver > Papaver californicum. Next base: position 8,399,867 of record JAJJMC010022854.1, read on the forward strand.
AGAATTTCTCACCAAGACTGAACACAACCCGATATCTGCAAATATAGGGCATAAGAAGCGACATATCATAGAGATGTAGGATCTGTGGATGACATATGATTTGTGAATGAACGTACAACCAAAAACACTAAACACAAATTAGCAAAAAGGTAAAAAACTAAAGGGATTTTTAATAAAATGGCAGACTATTAACAACCGATATAATAAAATGTCCACGTTTTATTGAACTTTAATGAAATGCCCCAACCGTTAGTAAATCCGTCAGGGCCCACCAAATTGGTAAAATCTCGTTTACTTAGTCAATATATCGTATGACGAGATGATATTTTGATGGCCGCAATTATAAATCTACCCTTTAAACCGTCCACGCGTTGGATAAAATACACCAGATTGTTACACGTGCTTAAAAAAATTTGTGCCGTCTGTTGGTCATTACACGCTCTCAAAGGGAAAACGCCTTCTTCGTTTTCCGCCGCCTCCTCCTCCTCTTTCCATTTCTCTGCTTCTTTCCACCTCCTCCTCTTCTTCCATTTTCACTGCAAATCAAGCAGAATCACCAGCAACATCATCAAGACCAAACCTAAAAAAAATAATAGGGTTTGGGTTATTCGTTTGATTTGATTAGTACCCATAGAAGTGTCTAACCGAGAAGATGAAGAACAAAAAGGGGAAACAAAATAAGTCGATTTCCATGTAAGATCAAAGTTAACCCTAACCCTATTGTTTAATTTTAAGATTTGATGATTTCGTATGATTAGGGTTTTTTTTTCTTTCTGAAGTTAGGGTTTTTTTTATTTTTTTAAATTAGGGTTTCAATGTTCTGTTTTTCTGAAATTAGGGTTTCAGTTTATTGATTTCGAAACCCTATTGGAGGTTAAAATTGTTCTATTTTTCTGAAGTTAGTTTGTTTTTTTTTTGAAATCACTGTTTCAATTTTTTGGTTTAAGGCTTCAGGCTTCAATTTTTTGAAAGCTTGACCTCTAAGTCCCGTGTAATAACTTCTATTTGGTTTAAGGCTCCTATTTTTTGGCATTGCTATTGTTTCACAGTGTAGCATAATTGCTCATAAACTTTAATTTCTCTTCCAGGAGAATTAAGGCGGCTTCTTAGAGGTCAAGATTCTCTATTCGACTGGACAAGATCAACCTCGTTAGCAAGAACTTTATCCCCCCGGGTTTCGGAAAGTCAGCTAGATGCCAAGAAGGTTTGTGGTTTTCCTGCTGATCATTTTGTATTATCTCTTTCTATTTTATTAGACTGTTTCTTTTCGAATTTTATTTCTCTTAATAATTAGTTCTCTTAGATAGTTTGTACGAAAATATTTGTTTGCTGGACAATCAAGAGTCTAGAATTTTATGTTTAGTATTCCCTGTTCTTGTGTTGCACAGGTGGTATGAGTATGACTCAACTGACGTGCCTATCTATTGCGAATTCATTTTTTGAAACCCAATGACCCTGAATGATGTAGATGATGTAGTATTCCCTGTTCTTGTGTTGCACAGGTGGTGATGTAGATGATGTGGATTCAAAATCATAGTCAATGAATCTTATTATATCTATTTATGTCAATGGAACAGGTTGGTGTTGCTATTCAACAAGAGTTACCAGTTGTCTTGGCGAAAATGAAGCTTTAATCTGCAGAACCCTTCAACAAGAACCATTCTATTTAAACTAATCAAGTATGTCACTGATTCCCTCTATGTAGTTATATTGTTGTTTAAACTTTGAACCCTCTTAAGGTCGTAGTCTGCAAGTTCTGGCCAAATTTGGGTCAAATTGCAACTATATTATCCAGTCAAATGGAAAATTTCCCAAGAGTCAATTATTGACTTTGTTAAGGCATATATTCATGTGTAATTAACTGTTCAATTTTATACAGAACCAATATTCTGGAAGCTCATTCTCAAGTACACGCCCTTGTAAAGTCTGAGTACTCTGCTGAAGATCTACAAATCATCAATTTAAAATCAATTCAAGACTTGCAAACTCAACTCGACAGTCTTCTTTAGAGCTTACTTGTGAAGCTTAGCTTCATCTTAAATTTTCTGTGTTGTTTTTGGCCTTGATAATAGAAGAAGAAAGTTTTGTTTGCAGTATCAGATACTCAAGTAACCCAAAGTTAGTTTACGTTGATTGATGCATGGGTTTCCATCTAGCAAAACCTTGAGATAGAGCTTCACTATTGTAGATTGTATACTAATTGTCATGTTGTATTATCATTGAATTGTACCTAAATGGTTTAGTAAACCTCATTTTGATCATTTCAAACAATAGTGCCTAAATATGAATGACATCTATTAGTATGGCTAATTTATTGGAATTTTTTGTCTCAAACCTTGTTGCTAATGCTAGGGTTCATAACTGGTATAATTAGGTTGAAGATGATGAAGGTTGAAGATGATGAAAAAAGACCACTAATGGTAGCACGTTCTCTGCATATGCTGTGAGTCACGAATTGAGCACACAATGATTCATTGTTCTAACTAGGCCTCTTTAAAACGATTCAAGGGCTTTAACGTCTTTTCAGATAGCTGATTTAGTGTCACAATGCTCTAACGACCGTTAACCTAAAACTAGATGGAAAAGGTCAAACTGTGACCATTTTATTAATGTTCCAAAAAACGGGGTTATTTTATAAACGAAGTTTTTGTACATGGGCATTTTATAAAAAGCCCCAAAACTAAATGTAGATATTGTGAGAAAACATCTAAGCAAACAAAGCACAATTCTCTCACTATAATATTTTTCTGCTTGCTTGAAGTCATCAGCGTACAGGTAGACTAATATTGCACTAACATAAGCCTAAATTCAAATAAAAAAGTTAAAGATCCAAACCACTTGCACATTTATGAATAACAAGATTAAGTATATGAGGAGGTATAAGTAATGGATTAAGAACTAAGAATGACTACTTCGTTGTACCTTGCATTGGGTGTTGGTAGTTTTGCATTGATCAACCATGTCAAATGGAGAACAACATGGTTAATCTTGCATCTATATTACAACCTGAGATAAGGAAACATTAAACATAACCCTCAGCTCAAATGTTAGCAACAAAAAGGATTTTAAAGGGAATTTAAGTAAGTTGAAGTTTGAATGTGAAGTACGAACCTAATTCAAAGCATCTTCTGATTCTTCTCCTCAAGCGAATTCTGTGGATTTCATGGGCGACTTCTAGGATTGTGGTTTAAGCTCAATCTACTGAGCTTGTGTACTGGGTTCGTAGAACTGAATGCAATCACTAATATGATGACTACTGTCAGTTTCCCAGAACAGAATCAAAACAGGTCCTAATAAATATTAGTCGTAGATATACATAGATTATATCGTGGTCGTTGATAGAAAATATAAAAACTCTTCTAGGGCTAGTTTTTATTTTCATTTTACTTTCCCTTCTGTACCGCCTCCCCCTCCCAACTTCTATCTTCTTCTGCTTCTGAATAAACCATTAGAGAAAAGTTTACAAATATCTTCAACCCATAAATATCTTCATTCTAATTTTAAGATCAATTATCGAGCTTGGGTTGTTGAGTATAAAATGAGGTTCAAATGTGCATTTTTGAATCTTTGTTTTAAGATCTAGTTATTGGGTGTCTTCTTCTTCTTCTTCTTCTAGCTACTATTAATTCCTTTCATGGTGGATATTTATGGGTTTGTTTTGGATTTGAGAAATTTTGTTTGGGATGTGATTACCAAAAATTTGATCTTTGGATCACAACTATATGAGTCAGAAACATAATCGGATCAAATCTAATGTAATGAATACAAAACATGTTAACAATCAAAACAAGAAATTGAAACATGAATCAACACAATTATTTAACGTGGTTCGACAACGAATTGTCTACATCTACGGGTAGTAAAGGATTTAGATGATTTTTATTCATGATTATATGTTACAAAAGGATAAAATATTATTGCATCAAGTAAAATTTATCAAAAAATTATTGAACTAGGATTATAATTAACACAATACTCATACCTAAACTTTTTCCTTTGATCCTTGTCTTCTCCAAAATTTTCAGTCCCCTCTTTCTGTTTTGGAGTTTGATATTTATAGTAAATATCATGGGTCCCTCTAATCTAAAGTTTTCACCTACTAGTTCTTATCCAGACTTTGGAGCGAAGCTTATCCCGCATTCTTATTTGTATTTCCCGCAAGACTTGACATGCGTACTTCTTATTTCCCTTAGTTTCCCGCTTGGTGATCCGCACCTCTTCTGCGGATTTTATTCAAGTTATTTTTTTTGGATTTGAATGAATGTTGCGGTCTTGTTAGAATTATGGCATGTCTGACATGTGGCCATTGAGAGTGACTTGTCATTCTTTAGCTTCTTTTGTTCCGCAACCTGTTCAACTGAGACGTTCCATCATGCATTAATATTTGTCAGTTCTATTCATTGTGTCAGGCTTTCCCGCAACTTGTGTGTCAATCATGCAACAAAGGTGTCTATTTCGTACAGTGTGCCATGATTTCCCGCAACTTGCGTGTCGATCATGCAACGAAGCTGTCTGTTTCAGATATATATTTCAGTACTTATCAAAGTTTCAGATGTTTGTTTCAGTACTTATCAAAGAGTTTTGTTTCAATGTTTCTCGTTCCATCATATTCTGATACTCTTTCCATAATATTTGAACACATGGTGTTTGGGATTTAATATCCTCACATGGGAAGTCATTAATTAAGGTAGCAGGTGAATCAATATATGATTTGAGAAAGGTGGGGTGACTGAGTTGACTCAAGGATTGGTCTGAAACGGTAGGCGATTCTGGGCTCAGGTATGGTTTATGGGTCTGGTTTTTTTACCCGTCTTCTCTACCCGAATAGATAAAGAACATCCTTGTTGTTTTTTTGTTATTGATTAATCAATCAATGTTTTTCCAGAAATCAATTACTTTATAATTGCACTATGTAATATATAGAATTAGTGAATGGGGTATGATTAAACTCGTTATTGTTTAGAAATTGACTATGAATTGCTTGTAATCAGGTACAATTGATCAATTCAATTTATTTTTTGAAATTCAATTCATTTCTGAAATCGTCCAAATTATCAGTTGTTGTTGTTTGTTTTGAATAATTGGATATAAATTTGTGGTAATCAGAACAATTCATATCAATTACAATTTAAATTGGTGAAATTTGTTTCAAATCCATCAAATTTGACCGGATTAAAAAAAATTAAAGATGAAAAAAGTGACCATTAAAATGCTTCTGACAGAAAACAGTCTACTCTCCATACAAAAGTCTCCCTTCGGTCGACCTAATAATGTGGCTACACGTGTGGAGGGAATAGTCATTAAGGGATTTTGTCAAATGTAGTAAATTTAAGAATGCACCAAGTTACATGGCACCGATGTGAGTCTAGCAGAGAAGTGTAGAACTTGTAAAATAACAAAAAATATTTATTTATACTAAGGTGCCACCGTACCGGTTATTGATGTTAAACTCGATGGACACCGGGACAGGCTGATGAATTCAATTATAATATTTCTTTTTCTCGTGACTATGAAGAGAATACAAGTCTTGAAAAAGGTCCGCAGCATATGCTTTCTCCAATCCGTTGACTTTCTCTGCTCACCTGAAAATGAATTCACACTTATGACGTATGGGCATGATGGATTTCTTATATTATTAATTGTCCGGGGGTTAGGCCGCATGGGAATTTGCGGATGATTATCGCAAAGAATACGGTAGGTTGCATTCATCTATCAATTGATTTAGTAGAACTAGAAGTTAAAAAGGTTTCTATCATGCGTAGCTCGTAAATATATCTACTCTTTAGACCAAATAATGAGATCCGCAGTGAAAATTTTGCCATTTTGACTTTAAATAGATTTCAGCCATCGGATGGGATGACCAAAAAATAACGGCCGTATGATATTTTAAGAAAAATCATCGTTGGATAGATTTCCATGTAAACATTTAATCCTTGTCGTTGGAAATTAGCAACACTTATATTCATTTCTAATATTGGAGAAAGCAAACTGTAGTCGGTACTCTAGAAACAATAATAAACGTCCCTTATTAATCATTATCTTTCTAATCCACTGATATATGCCTCGTACAGTTCCACATGCATTAACAACGCATACAGTCGTCCCATATTACGATGACAAAATAACTGTTAATGAAAATATCTAAAACAAATATATATGTTTCAATTTGACACACTAAAAATATTTATAATCCATATATAAAATAAGTTTTTTTATATAATAAAATTAGGCGAAGCCTAAACCGAGTACACAGTAGCACCTAAGAATCTAAAATCCTTTGACTAGGGTTCATTAATAAGGTAGAGATATCTTCCGGATCGATGTTCGAATTAAAAAAGAGTTAAGAGATAGTTTGACCATGTTAACCAGTAGCAAACTGAATACTCCCTCTGTCCCTTATATTTCGGTGAAATTTTTCCATTCTCTTAGAATAAGAAAAAATTTGATTTCATAAATATTCATCATTTTTCTTGTTTTACTCTTTATCTCATTTCCAAGACAAGAAACATTAACCTACATGTGATAATACCAATGTATAATAAATAAGGGTATATATGAAAAAAGTCATCTTGAAATTGGAGATCCGCCTATCTAATGGGACAATCAAAATCCAAAACTCCGCCTTAATATAGGGGACGAAGGGAGTATCTAAGTTCTTACATACTAAATATAATTTGAAAGCTTGGTTATTATGAGACTTATGGATAACCTGAAGCTTAACCAGAACAAAAAAAGACATGATGAGTTGTGTTTCATTGTTACCTTTGTAACTAGAATGATAACAAATAGGGAATCTTCCTTGCACCGCTACTTGGTAGAGGAATTTGAAGTTTCTGAAAGTTGCCATGTCTTCAGCTTTGAAAACATTTATCTGATTCACTTCCTTCACCCATTCAAAGCTAGATCATCTCCTCTCAATGGTATCTTAGATATCCTCTAGCCCTAATCCAGTTTTATGGAAAATCATATGCTATTAGTATAGTATAAAAAACTTGGGTATCAGGGTGCTGCTTTAGGGTGCGTACTGTGATGGTAACCCCAAATGAGCTTGTACCATTAAAAGAGAACATTTTTTGTTGAAAGAATCAGTTCTTCTGTAATAAAAGGTTGTTCAGATTATGATCGATAAAGGTTTGAATCATGTTGTAGTCATAAAGATGTTGTTTTATACTCCTAAATGTGAGAGTAGCCTTCAATTCAAATCTACTGTCACATCTTTCTTTCCATATGAACCAGCAAGCCATGACATAGGTAGAGATCCCATGCCTTTTGGTATTATTGGTTTGAAACCAAGAATTTAACCAATCTCCAAACTTATTTATGTTGCCAAATTCGGTGTGAGTTGGGCCACACAGAATCTTCCATATCTTTATAGCAAAAGGGCGTCCCATTAAGAGATGTGTCATAGTTTCCTCCCCATATTTGCAAGAAATACAAACAGGATCCATGTAATGCAGTATGCTAGCAATTTTTCGCATTTGCTTAGAGGATTCCTTGAGCATATTTCCACAAAAAAAATTTAATAACATGTAATATATCCAGCTTCCAGATCCTACTCCAGTCAGTGAGCTGGGCATCATTGTTGTATTTTTTATCCATTTTTACTTTGTATAGAGATTTTACAAAGAGATCTTTATTTTCAGTGAGATTCCAGATGATTGGTCATCACCATCGGCTTGAGTGGTTGTATTTAGAATAGTTAAAACTTCTTTCTGATTAAACCATTCATTCAGCTTGTTTATATCTCAATTCCTCATATCAACAGTGAGATGCTTGACCAGTGTCACATATTCAGGGCAGTCCTATGGTTTGGTTAGATTTATATTGGAATCGTCAATCCACATATCTTCCCAGATATTGATGTTGATCCCACTTCCAATACCTTTCCATTTCTCATGCTTATGTATGTTCTCAATTTCTTCAAGGATATATTTCCAAATCTAGGAATCACCCACGTTTGGTTTTGTGTTCATACTCAAGGAAAGGAATCCAAAGATTCATGGGAGAAGAATGAAGTCATGAAAGAATCTTATAATGACAACAAAACAGAACATTTGTCATGTGGAGTTCGCTAAAGAATATTTTCAAGGATTCGACTTTTAATCAAGATATTATTTCAGTAGGAAACAATAGTTGTTATGTAATCTTCTTTTTTTCTTATAAAATGGGCTCTTGGAGTTTGTTTTACGTTTTATAAAAAAAAAGAAATCTTAATATATATCCTTCTCTTTAAAGAAAAACATAATATCCAGATAACTGTTAAATTCATGTCAAATTTTAGGGAAAATGTTTAAAGTGTGTGTGTCAAGGTAGAACGACTAAATTCATGCCAAATTTTAGGAAAAATGTTTAAGGTATGTGTGTGAAGGTAGAACGACTTGAATGTGACCTATTTTGTTGCCTCCCCCTATAAGCTCCACCATACACAATGTGGCCTATGTTTCGAATAGATCGGTTTTTGATACCTATAGAGACTAGACAAAATCATCCAATCTATATTGAGTTAAATTCTTTTTTCCTGAATCATGAAGTCGAGTTCTCCAATCTCAAAATCTCACTATAAACAATTCTCGATCCTTTTTTATTATTGGTTGTACCGAAATACCAAATACCCTTTCATCATCAAGTAATCATACCCACAATTAAGGCGACACAACAACCGTTTTAAATCGCTGCACCAAACCAAACCGATTAATCTTGAACCGAAATAAATCATTTATCTAATGGATCATGATGGTATTTGTACTGTGTAATGTGAGATCAAGGTTTGACTCTGGTGAACCCTTAAATAAAACGAAAACCCTTGGTTCAACTGTTACATTTTGAATATGATCGATTTGTGATAGCTATAAAGATTAGACACAATCATCCAATATATACTAAGCTATATCCTCTTTTCCTTTTTAGGAAATTAATTTTTTAATTTATATTCTAAACAATCTTACATCGAATTCAAGTACATCAACAAGAAATACAATGTACAAGACAAGTAGTGATGAAAATTCTTATTATAGAGGAATTAAAATACATCAAAAGTACTAACTGCATGTAATTCCAAGAGGAAATCGATAATTTTCGACGAATGATTTCTGAAATCAGATTTAACCATTTTGATTTGTGAGTCTTCAAACTCTGATTCTCCATTGAGAGGGAAAAAATAGCCTATGAAACTGCTGCTACATTCATAATCCACAACCCCTGATCTTGTATGTGAGGATTTACGATATATTGGTATGAAACATCGTCAATAACATACTTGAATATATGATCATGATTGAATACAACTAAATGAAATATATAAGCCATCAATGATAGGTAACAATTTAACCGGCAATAACATGCCATTAAAGAGATGGAAAAAAAAGAAAACCGAACTAAAACCTAAGATCGCAACGAAGTGAAAGAGTTTTATTTATAATACATAAAAACTATATTAAAGATCCTGATCTATTTGGGAGAATTAAAATATCAGATCAAGCCAAACAGATCAAGAACAATCTTGATTGTTTTTTTTTTAAGTTGCAGAAGAAGAAGAAAGATAAAAAGTGTCAAAATAGGCCATGTTTCTGACTTGAAATCCTCTTTTCCTGAAACATGAAGTTTGACTTCCAATCTCAAAATATCACTTTAAACAATTCTCAATCCTCTTTTCTTATTACGTGTACTGAAACATCAAGTACCCATTCATTATCAAGTAAACATACCCACAATTAAGAGTACACAACAACCGTTCTAAACCGCTGCACCAAACCAAACCGATTTATCTTGAACCAAACTGAATCATTTATCTAATAAAACAAGATGCTATTTTTATTGTGTACTCTTAGATCAAGGTTTGATTCTGGTGCATCCTCAAATAAAATAAAAATTGTTGGGTTGAACCAATTAGTTTAAACACTTAGATTCTTTACCCATTGATTCGGTGATTTATTTATTTTATAAAAAAGGATTTAGATTATTTATTTTTATTTTGGTAAGCATTTTGGCAACCAATCTATGTTTTCTAATATATTTGTATGAACGGTGCGAAAATTGATTTTCTTTATACTTATTTGATAACTATCGATTTTTTTAAAAAAATTTGAACTCTCGGACCCTTACTAAGGTAGAACGATTTGGACGTGACCTATTTTGTTATCTCTCTCCATCCTTCAATCTCCATCATATATCACGTGGCCTATGTTTCAAATATGATCGGTTTGTGATAACTATAAAGACTAGACAAAATCATCTTATCTGTTTATGCCAAACTTCCCATTGACATCAACAACCAATAATTTGATGAAAAACAGTAAATAGAAAGATTTTAACTAACATTTTGATACACAGAATCCTCTTTAAAATCAATTAATGAGAAAGGTTTCAATTAACCATTTATTTACAATTCAAATATTTGATCAAATTACAGTCTCAAATTCATAATCTTTTTAAGTACATCAAATGAATCATGATAGTGAAACTTTTAAATAGTATCTTACACAATGAATGTATACCTAATGATCTTTTTCCTTCTTCTCTGATTACTCTTCCTTAGCCTAATGATCTTTTTCCTTCTTCTCTGATTAATCTTCCTTATCCTATTCTTCTTTTAATTTTCCGACCCCTTCTATGTTGAATGCTCTCTTCTATTTATAGATTATCTAATGGGTCCCTCTTGTCCCGATACCTTCTTTCGTTCTTCTTATTATCTTTGGATCGGGATGATTGTATGGTTGACAGGTCATGCTCTTTACTTTTTGGTCCGTTACCTTGTATGATTAACACGTACTCTTCGTTCTTTGAGAATCATCTTTGTCCCGATCACATGTGTCAACCATGTGGTTAAAGTAAATAAAAGTAATTATTGCCTCTACTTTCCCGTTCCAGATTCATTATTACTCTTACTTTCCCGTTCCATATTCATTATTACTCTTACTTTCCCGTTCCATATTCATTATTACTCCTACTTTTCCGTTCAATAAGCATTTAATGCTCTCTTTTTCGATCAGTGTGATACTACTTTCCCGATCTTATGTGTCAAACATGCAGGGATTTACTCAGTCTTTCACATCTATCCTTTTTCGATCCTTTCATACGGCTTTGATTGTGTGCTTCTCGTTCTTCTTAGTACCACTGACTCCTTTCTTTAATCGTCTTACACGTGTCGTCCTCCTTTTATTTCCAAACAACTTTCCCCCTTCTTCTTCTTTCTTCAAAAACTTTTAACGGTCGATCCAAGGATTTGAAAAAAGTAGAAGAACAATTATTACCTTCCGCTTTACCATTACTTATTTTCACACGTTATGCAAACTTTTCGCAGGCAATAACTTCTTATTATCACGTTTGTGTCAGTTACCTTTTTTCGAGGAAATCAAATCTTTGCCTTGATTAACGCTTTTTCAAATTATGACGGTTTCTATTCTTTTCTTTAAATACGATGCAGTCTTTTCCTCTTCTGTCTTTACCTCTTAAAGTTGCTGCTCTTTATCTTCTTTGAAATTTTCAAATACTTTCGTTCTCCCAACTGTTCAGGAGCTTTTAGCATCAATCACATTTATTTTACCTTTGATCAAGTAATTGTTTATCTTCTTTCTCCAGGTATGTTGAGGATTTTAACCTCCAGTATTTTACTTTAATATTTAACCATGATTAGCTTTTAACAGATATGATTGAACTGATAATTGTTTTTGATTTTTATGATTGTTTCTTTATGATCTATGATGATTCCTTCACACATTGACCCTTTGAATTTTCTTTTCAGATAAAACGTTATGTCTTCTAGAAATCCCAATGCTGCTGGTGATCACCAAGAAACCGGAAGATCTTCAAGAGTTCCTTCTACTAGATATGCTGTGTCTCGGTATGTTCGTAACCCAACTCCTGATGCTTCTCTAACCGCTAATCCTGCCCCCAGAAATAAGCGGGCTCATGCCACTCATAGTTATCGGTCGATGAATATTGAAGATTTTAAGAGAAGACATGCTCTTGAGGAATTTAAAGTCTCATTCTATGACAAAAATAATGATGTACTAACTGATGTAATTTATATAGTGGTAAATAAAGAGGTTCGTTACTCGAACTTGTGAAGGTAATGATTTTAGAAAATATTAAACTTAATCTAAACTAATAAAAATCAGGAAAATAAACTAGAGAATATTTTTAGAAAATATGGAGAAAACTAGGAATCAGGGTTCAGTTATTTCTAACAATCTATGTGATTAATCATGTAATTCTTTTTAACAATTTAATTCAAGTTTGCCAAAAATATGTTTCCTAAAAGAATAATTGTAAATCCTAAGCATGGGACATCAAGAGTAATTAACTAAGCATGACCCATCAAAAGAGAACACAACTATTTAATAAAAACCATTTTTTTTCTAATTTAAATCCATGCAAATAATAATAAAAGAATTATAAATAATTAATTAAAAATAGACTTACCACATAAAATTGAGAGAAAAACCTCCTCCATCATCCCAGTAAATAGACTTAGCTCATGGTGAAGAAAACTTGCTCAAAAGATCTTTTCATTGCTCAAAATATTGATTACAAGGTTGAATAATAGTGCAACAGCTGAACAGACGCGTTTATAAGTGTTACAGAACAAGGTTCAGCCGTTGCAAAAGGCTAAGGCAAAGAAAAGGAAGGAAGAAATTTGAAATTTAAGGCAACAGAACAGCAACACTTATAAGTGTTGCTGTGTCTTCTTCTTCGGCAGCGACCAGTTGAAGAACACGATCACCGGCGGTGACCGGTGCAGCAGCAGTTGGCCGGATCGTGAGTATTCCGGCCACAATTCCGGCGACTCCGAAACTTCAATTCTAAGCTATTCTCCCCGTTCTTCTTGGCTTCTCTTGGTATATATAGGCTCTAGGGATCCTTGTGAGTCTTCTAAACCTAATAGAACTCTTTAAAACACATCCAAATCCTCCCAAATCCGAATCAAAGTATAACTCCCTTTTTCCGGCCAAATTCGGATTTGGGGCTATTTTTCCGGCTAAAATTGCTGTTTCTTCACGTGTTTAATCTTGTATTGTCCTCTAGTATATTGTGTATCAATTTGGGACGAAAATATACAAGTTTT
>JAJJMC010022854.1:8412939-8433133 GCA_023531435.1 Papaver californicum
CTTAATAGAAACTAAGGTGCAATCTAGACACTAAAATGTGTCTATCACTAACTTTAGGAGCGATTCAAAGCTTTAACTATTCTCCCCATAGTTTATTAATTTCTGCTGGTGCTTTAGAAGCCGGACTTCGCCTCCCATTATATGAAGAAGAAAATCCTTTCCAATACGAAGTTCTTGCAACTCGTGGTGATTCTCCTCATGGACTAGCTCGATCCATTACTCAATACAATGGAAATTGGTGGCGTATCCTTGATGAGTGTAGCCTCCGAAGTGAAGGGCGAACTAATCTTACTTGCTACGTTCCAGATTTTACCGAACGTGACAGTTATACCGTTAAAAAATTTCATACTACATATAGAGATTGTATTAGTAACAGGAATTTTGTGAAGTGGAGCGTTAGCCCTGTTCGCAAGTGTCTTTCGGGATTTCCCTTATTACATGAGGTTGACGATCCAAAAATCAAGTTTATTCCACATACCAAAATTGATTTTCCCACAAAAGAAAGAATTCGTCAAGATCATGACTATAAGTGGTATCGCACTCCCATTGTAATTGAAGGTCCTTGGGTTTTTGGTAACATCTCCAAAGATGAAATTCAAAGACTTCGTAGACGTTTCCCAAGCTATTATCCTTGGCGGTTAAATTTTGATGACTTCAAGTTTGATTATAAGGCTCGTATTATTCTTTATTTCAATATTGTCCCGAACTACCATTGAATTTTTTCTTACGGGACAAATATTTGTGCTTCAGGTTGAACCCGATTCTGAACTTCAAACCGATGTTCCTCCTCCTCGCCCAAGCCTTGGTATTCAGATCGTTGAAGGTAGGCAAAGAGTTGAGGAAGAAGTTATTGAAGGTAAGGGGAAACGAAAATTGGTTTTCCCTGAGAAGAAGAAAAAGAAACTAAGAAGACCGTTGTACCTAGGGCTGCACAAAAAGCCGAAAAACCAACAAAACCGTACCGAACCGAACCCAAAAAGACCGAACCGAGCCGAACCAAATATCTAAATGGTGATGAACGGTTACGAAAAAAAACGGTTAATTTTGGTTAGGTTTTGGTCATACCCTAGAACCGAACCAAAAAACCCAAAAAACCGATTAATAATAGCCATTGGATTCAGAGGGTTTTTAGCCGTTGATCTCTAACCCTAATATATAAAAAGAAAAAACCTAGATTTGTTTCATTCTTTCTTCATGCGCCTCTCTCCGAAATGGTTAAAAAAATGGTTACTACATAATAATGGATAAAATCCTACCAAAAGGTTTCGTACTCTGTTCATTTGCTAGTGCTTTCTGGGTGCTCGTACGGTAGTATAGATTTCCGTTTCTCCGGTATACAGTCTGTTTTCCAAAGATGAAAGGATTAGTATAATCATATATAAGCTAACAAGCTGAAGCTTTTGAAGTTTCAAATTACTACGTGATATGAGATGTACATCGTAAAAAATTGAGACTGAACGTAGCCAAATATCAACTATTATTCATCCAGATTTTACCAATTAGTTGATGACATGGAACTAAATTTCTGCAAGTCCAACTTACTAGTAGTTAGATCTTACATCGTTTAATTTTAGTGTTCTCGTTTGGTTTATGTTTCTTCTAGTAAAGGTCTAGGAAAAAAATGGTAGAAATGGATTAGGAAGGAATAATGTGTGAATGGAACATGAGTTGGTTGTTTTATAAAAAAAAAAATCTAAAAAAAAATCGGTTAAAACCGAAACCGAAACCGAAACCGAAAAAACCGAAACGGAGACGGTTAAAACCGAACCGAACCAAAAAGATTAATGGTGATACTCGGTTTTGGTAATGGTTAGGGCAAAAACCGAACCGAACTGAGCCATGTGCAGCCCTAGTTGTACCCTTCTGAAGTAGAAGAAGGGGAAATTAGAGATTGCTTTGTTGAAGGGAATAGCAGTTCCGCTCTTATCGTTGCTGCGGGACAGGACGTTGAAGGTTCGGTCCAAGCAGAAGTTTCGGGACAGCACGTCATCATTAATGATGTTCCTTTTAGCGTGGGGGGAGCCAATTATTTCTTCGGACCAGCCTTCAATAGCTCAATCTATTTCTGAAGCTGTTCCTACTACTGCTGCTCCTACCGGCCTTTATGATTCCCTTTCTCCCCTTCCTTATACCTTTGACATAGAGCCAATCGCTTCAAGTAGTGGTACAATGACATTTTTTACTGGATTACCTCAAGAAGAAGCAAATGATATTGCTGTTGAAAAAGAAAATATTGAGGAAGTGAATGAAGCTGTTACCTTTGGAGAAAATACTGAAAAAGAAAATGTTGTTGTATGTTGTTGTAGAAGAAAAGAGAAATGAAGTTTCTGAAGAAGCGAATGTTGAAGACATAGATCCTAGTACTTCAGTTACAGATGTCCCTAATGTCCCGAGCCTCCTTGTGGATGAAAATGCTTCTGGAGTTATTCATGAATCAAATGCACCCATCGGGATATTAGTTCAGTCTGCCACTAATGCTGATAGAGCCGATGTTGACATGCCTGACGCTGAACCTTCTACTCAAAGGTCCTTCTCTGAAGTGAATGAAGGAATCACTCTTGCTGGTGATCAAGACGAAGCTTTCCAGTGGTTTCTTTCTAAAGGATTTCTGAATACTTCCGCATGTCACAATCCATTGAAATCTGATAGTTCTTCAATGGCTAGACTGCGGACTTCATTTGGTGCTGTTCGACTGGGGGATGCTCGGGACGCTTGGTTTGAAAGCGAGTGTTACGATCAATCGTTCCCACTTAATCTTCCTTCTTCTTTAAATGAAGTTCTGACTATAGCATAGGGTCCATCATATACTTTTCCGCAGCAAGCTCTTGCTCAGCTTAAATATGGTACCGATTGCCTATTTGCTGTGTACAAGTTTTATAAAGCTCGGGCCATAATGATGGAGCTGATGTTCAAGAACGAAGCAACGAGGGTGAAGCGCGGAAATGATGATTTGCAGCAAGAAATTAAAAATCTCAAGCAGCAAAACAACTATCTTCAACAACAACTTCAACAACTTCAACAACTTCAACAACAACAACAACAACAATAAGAACAACAACAACAGCAACAGCAACAACTTCAAAATTTTGAGGATCAAAATCAAAGGCTTCAAAGTCAGAATCAAGGTTCGTTCCTTGCCCCTTAGTTCGTATTTATTTTGGGTTTGTACCTCTATAGGTTCGTACCATTATTTTTTTATTATTATTTTTTTAAGTTTTGAAATTTATTTATGGGATCAGTGGGAGACTTGGAATCCCTGTTTAGGTTCCAGCGTAGGATGACTCAGTTGAACAATCATGCAAGAGAAGTAAATATGGAAATGGAGTTGGTTAAAGGGAAATTAGCACAGTTGTCCGATAGTATTGAGTTGAATACTTGGAGACGTAATAGAGCTGAATCAAAATATCAGGAAGCTCTGAAAACTTTAACCCTTAAAGAGACAGAGTTTAAGTCTGTAGCTAGAGGTATATGCTTGAGTTATGTGCTTGTTTTGTTGAGGGTATTATATGGTTTATCTGATACTTATTCTGGTTTTCAGGGCTAGAAAAGAAGGTTAATGAAGCTAATGCACGAGCAACAATAGCAGGAGATGAACTCAATGTTGCAAATAACACAATAACAAATATTACTGAAGAGTTGAAGACTTCAGAAAAGAACGTAGCTCTGAGTGTAATAAAGCTTCGGGATTTGCAATCTCAGTTGAATGCTGAAACTTCGAAACGCGAAGCTCGTGAACAGGAAATTATAAAAGTGCAATCAAAATCTGAGGAGCTATTAAAAGAATTAAATGCTGAGAAAGATCAAGTAGAAAAAGATCAGCAAAAAATTAAAGATCTTCAATCAAAAATTGATTACAGGCATGCTTATATAATCTGGGTGAGACAAGATGCCAAGGCAAAAATTGCAATGTCATTTAATGCTGCCTTGGATCGTGCTCAAGCCAATCCTTCTGTTTTGAATGGTCGCGCTACCGTCCCGGTAGTTCCTCCTCAACCGTCCCGACGCTCCAATTCCGAAGCCTAGTTGTACTTGTTCTTTGCTCTAATGCTCATAGCTTCATATTTTGATATTCTTTTCTTGTATCCCGATCCTTTTGTATTTTGAATTTTGACATACTGTAGTTGGAAACATCATTTTGTGATTTTTTCTTCTATTGTGCTTGGATATGCTTTTAATATTGTCCCTGCATAAGAGATGACATTTACGAAATCTTTAGATTAATCATATTGTTTCATGAGTACAATGGATCGAAGTATATATACCTCAAAACATGTAATTCAAGATCCCACACATACGAAACAAACCCGGGCCAGGGGTAAGATACAGGGTTGGTCCCGAACGTACTCTGAAAATGAAAACCATAAATTAGGTATTCCTTCTTTATTAGAATTTCTTAATTATTAAAATTCTATAAGGACATTTACCTCTTTGTTGATATTACGATTGTATCGCTAATCGTAAGCGCTTTCCAGAATATGATGTTCCTGGAGTAATTGAATCTTGATTATGTCGCCAATCGTAACGTTTTCCAGAATAAGGTGTTCCTGGATTTGAATTTTGATTATGTCGTCAATCGTAGCGTTTTCCAGAATAAGGTGTTCCTGGATTTGAATTTTGATTATGTCGCCAATCGTAGCGTTTTCCAGAATAAAATGTTCCTGGATTTGAATTTTGATTATGTCGCCAATCGTAGCGTTTTCCAGAATAAGATGTTCCTGGAATTGACTCTTATTTTAAGTATAACTTCATAAAGAATTTTATTATTAGATAAAGTATTGAATAAAAACTTTTATACCTGTATTGGCCACCATAGCTGTGATATTAATCATGGATGATAAAGCTTTAAGTATTGTGCGTTCCATGGATGTTGTAAGATTTCTCCTTGCATATTCCGAAGATAGTATGATCCTTGTCCCGCTGATGCTTGTATTATGTACGGACCATCCCAGGTTGGTGCGAAATTCCCTGCACTTTTGTCCCGATGGTATTCCGTGATTTGTCGTAAAACATATTGTCCTTGGACAAAGTTTCGTGACTTGACCTTTTTGTGGTAATCCCCTGCCAACCTTCTTTGATAATTTTCCATTTTCTGGAGTGCCACCTCTCTTTTTTCTTCCAAATCATCCAATTTTTGTAACATTAAATCTGAATTTAGATTTTTCTCCCATGCTTCTGTTCTAGTTGTAGGTAGAATGACTTCTGTTGGTATAACTACTTCTGTCCCGTAGGTAAGAAGGAATGGTGACTCTCCAGTAGATTCTTTTCTTGTGTACGATACGCCCATAATGTATTATGCAATTGTTCACACCATTGTTTGTAATGTCCATCCAATGTTTTTTTCAAATTTGTTCAAATTATTTTATTTGTGGATTCAGCTTGTCCATTACTTTGGGGATAAAATGGTGTGGATTTGTGTTTCTGAATGTTATATGCTTCAAATAGCATGTCAATGTTCTTTCCTTGAAATTGTTGTCCATTATCAGAAACTAAGGCTGCTGGAATCCCAAATCTGCAGATGATATTTTCAAATAAAAATGTGAACACATCGGAGTCTCTGATCCGAGCTAATGCTTTAGCTTCTACCCACTTGGTAAAATAATCTTTGGCCATTATTAAATATTTTCTCTTTCTGGTCCCTTCAACTAACGGACCAACAATATCTACCCCCTATTTTGCAAATGGCCATGGACTGAGTATAGAATTAAGCTCTGTGGCAGGTGCTTTGATTTTCTTTGCGAACCGTTGACATTCTTCACAACTTCGTACCATGTTTTCCTAGTCCTTAAGCATGGATATCCAATAATAACCTTGGGTTTTAGCTTTTAATGCGAGTGAACGCCTTCCACTGTGGTTTCCCGCATCTCCATAATGTATTTCTTTGAGTATCCATATTCCTTCCTTTTGTGATAAGCATCGGAACAATGGCCCGAGGAATGATTTACGATACAAAATTCCATCCCGAAGCTGGTAATTATCCGATTTGATTTGAATTTTTCTTGCTTCTTTAGAATTTGAAGGCAATATTTTATCTCGTAAATATTGATGAATCGGAATCCTCCAATCTGGTTTACTTGGTTGATCATCTACTTGTTGAGGCATAGATGGGGCATTTTGTATTGCGGGATCATTAATTTCTTCTATCACATCTCCTTCTATGTTATGAAGTGCTTTTATCTGGATAGATGGTTCATATATTCTTCCGAATTTTATTGCTGTGATATTAGGATCGTTTACCATGGATGAAATGAATGCCAGTGCATCAACATGTCGATTTTTGTCTCGGGACAGATGCCGAAAAATAATGTTTGGGATTTGATTTGCTAAGATTTGAACAAGGTTTTTATATTGTACTAAATCTTCATCAAGTGTTTGATATTTTAATTTGACTTGTCGAATTACCAACTGTGAATCACTTGTGAGTCGTACATTGCTGATTCCTAGCTCGATGATGAGTTTTAGAGCATGAACCACAGCTTCATATTCTACTTTGTCGTTTGTATGTTCTTCAAACTCAAGACGGAATAAATGTGTCATTCGTCCTCCCATTGGTGCAGTAATCACAATGCAAATTCCTGCTCCTTCCTTGTTTTGGGACCCATCAACAAAGACTTCCCACCTTTTAGAATTTGTTGAGTTCAGAATATCTTGTGGGTCCTCTTCCTCGCGTCCTGGTAATCCTTTAACATAGATAAAAAATGAATTATTAATGTGATGAAAATTTTAATGAAAAAGTTTTAAATAAGTTAATTTATTTTTCTTTCCACCTATCGGACCTTGAATTTCATATTCTTCTTCAATCGGGAAATCCGCAAGGAAGTCAGCTAAAACTTGAGATTTTTGTGCGGTTTGCAACTCATAAATGATGTTGAATTGTTCTAGTTGGGCGTTCCATTTTGCGATCCTTCCTACTTTTCCTGTATTCTTTAATACTGATTGTAACGGTGCCTTGCTCGGGACACGAACATAAGGTGTGAGAAAATAAGTACGTAACTTCTGAGTGGCAAAAACCAATGATAAAATGAGTTGTTCGATTTTAGTGTAATTTCTTTCTACCGAATTAAGGGTTTTGCTGATATAATATATTGGTTTTTCTATTTTCTCATTAGTACGTACCATCACTGCGCTGATTGCATCTTCCGTTGCCGCTATGTACAAAGTTAATATTTCTTCAGGTTCAGGTTTCTGTAATGCTGGCAATGTAGCCAGATGTTTTTTTATGTTTTGGAAAGCTTTTTCATATCGATCGTTCCAATCAAATTTATTTTTCTTCTTGAGTATATCAAAAAAGGGTTTGCACCGTTCTGATGATCTGGCAATAAATCTGCTTAAAGCAGCCAAACATCCATTTAATTTCTGTACACTTTTAATGTTGTTGGGCGATGGCATGTCTGTTATTGCTTGAATCTTTGCTGGATCAACTTCAATTCCATTTTTTGTAACCAAGTAACCCAAAAAACGTCCCGAAGTAACACCAAAAATACACTTCTCCGGATTAACTTTCATCTTGTATTTTCGTAATGCACCAAAAACTTCAGTGAGATCTTGTAGATGATTGATAGATAATTTGCTTTTTACCAACATATCATCCACATAAACTTCTAGTATTTGTCCGATCCAAGGTTTGAATATTGCATCAACCAGTCGTTGATATGTTGCTCCCGCGTTTCGTAATCCAAACGACATCCTGGTATAGCAATACAACCCCCGTGGAGTGAAGAATGCTGTATGTTCTTGATCAGCTTCTGCAAGTGCAATCTGGTTGTATCCTGATTGACCATCCATAAAAGATAATGCCTCATGGCCTTCTACAACATCTACCAACTGATCAATGTTGGGAAGCGGATAACTATCTTTCGGACATGCCTTATTTAAGTTGGTGAAGTCTATACAGATTCTTACTCCACCGTTCTTTTTTGGAACGATCACCATATTAGAAATCCACGTTGGATATCGTACTTCACGAATGAATCCTGCATTTAAAATCTTTGCTAATTATTTTTCTACTGGATCGTGATACTCTGGTGCAACCTTTCGTATCCGTTGTCGAAATGGTATAGCATCGGGACGTATTTGTAATTCATGTTGTACAATATTTGGATCTATCCCGGGCATGTCTTCCATCTTCCATGCAAATATATCTACAAAATCACGAAGTAGCTTGATTAAACTTTGCTCCATGTCTTCTTTCATCAATGTTCCGATTCGCACTTGTTTAGGCCATTCTGAAGTTCCAATATTTATAACTTTAGTTTCTTCTACAGAAGTGAAAATTGGTTTAGGATTTCCGATCGAAGTTGGAGTTCCCTTTAATTGCTATGAGGATCCTTCGAACTGCTGATTTGTTGAATTTTCTTGATTTTTACTGCTTTCTCCTAATTCATTTGTTGCTTTTTGTTCGATGTTTCTTTTCAAGTATTGATTTATCTCCTCTTCATTTGATTTGATTTTACGGTCTTTCTTCCTTTCCCGCTGTTGTTGTTTCCGTGCTTCATGCATTCTTACCTCTGCTATTATACAAAACTTCGCATCATCTTGATCTCCCTTGATCTCCATTTCTCATTCTGGTGTTGGAAGCCGCAAATATTGATGATAAGTTGAAATTACACCTTTCAGCTGGTGTACCCATCGTCTCCCGATTATTGCATTGTACGGGGATGGAGCATCTACTACGCTGAATCTTGTCAAGATGTTAATTGGTCCAGCAGATACTTGCAAATCAATATCTCCTTCGGGTCTCGAAGCCATTCAATTTAACCCATAAATAACATATCGGGACGGGATTAACTGATCTTTTTTGAGTCCCATTTTGTAAAATGTGTCATGAAACAACACATTTAAAGAACTACCCCCATCCAAAAGAATTTTTCTAACGTTCCATCCTGACATAAGCAATGTAAGAACCAAAGGATCATTATGCATCTCAATTTCTTGATTTACTTCCTGTGCCGAGAAAGTTAAAGGGGATGCCATCCAGTCTTCCCAAGCTTCCGTTATCCTTCCTGATACTTTAAAAATTTCATGGTCCCGAATCCTCTTGCATAACTTTTTATGATTGCAGCGTTCATATCTGTATCTCTTTCTTCTGAAAATGATATCATATTAATGGTTTGTTCGTTATACGGGATATGCACTGCCTTGCCTTTGTCTGGTCTTGCTATTGGTTCGGGCCTTTGAATAAATTCTTTCAACTCTCCTGCATCAATCATTTTTTGTACCAGTATAATAAAATTCCTGCAATTATTTGTTGTGTGCCCTTTATAACAGTGGTACTCACAATAATCTTTCGAACGTTGTGCGAACTCAGGATGATTGCCTTTTGATGGTGGCCACTGAAAATCTGGTTTATTTTTTATGATTTCGAATAATTCAGAATATGAGATATTGAGTTTTCTGAACACTCTTTCTTGAAATCGCTGAACAAAATTTTTGTTATCCTCTTGCCATGGGCGCTTTGATTCCATTGGTTCAGATTTATGAGGGAATTTTTTTTTTTGTTCTGGTGATATTTCGATTGAATTTGTCCTTTTCAGGTTTCTTTGATTTCGTGAATTACTTCTTGGACCTTGTTCTTGCACATCTTGCAGTCTTGCACATGTTTCTATTATTTCCCTGAGCTGTCCCTCGGTTTTGGGATTGTTACGATGAATTTCAATAAAAAGTTGACATCTCCGATCAACGATTCCCCACTTATAATGATTGATCGCTGTACTTGAATCTACATCTCCAATTGCTTGAAAAATTGTATGCCATCGGGCCGTATATGACCGAATCGTTTCTTCTGGCCATGATGTAAGGGAATATGATCTGTCTACTCCCGAATCAACGGGCTTTTTGTACATGTATGCTTCGAGAAATTTTCTCACTAACTGTGAATAACATTAAATGGAACTTTCTGGCAATCTGTCATACCATAATAATGCTGAACCTTTCAAACTTGATGGGAAGCATCGGCACATTATTGCTTCGTGTCCGTCCCATCGTGACATCACTCGATTATAATATTTTAAATGTGAGGTCGGGTCCTTCGTACCATCATAACATTCAAATACAGGGATATTCTATTCTCTTGGCAATGGAACACATGTCAACTGTTGAGCCAGCGGTGTCCGTTTGGCTTCTTTCAGCACCTCTTCTATTCTTCCCCCTTCTTTATTTTTTAATCATTTTATCTCTTCTTTCATTTGCTCCATAGCTTCAATACATTTTTGCCATTGTGCACGTTGAATTTCTTGATTTTTCCTTTCCCTCCTAGCCCGTGATGATGATCCTTCTAACACCATTCTCTGATCTTGATTTTCCTTTTCATTTCTGGGTGCACGTCTTCCAGAAATTGCTTCTTGACTTCGTGACCCTGTTGCAGCTTGTCTTTCCTCACGTTGAATCGTATTTTTCAAAGCTTGATTTTCTCTGGTTAATAATTTGATTCGATTATGACTGGCCCTTTGTTCTCTTCTTATTTCATTCATTTCTTTCATCAGATTTTGAAGATGATTTACTTCATTTCGTGAATTCTCATGATGTGACGACTGATTTTGAATAATGGTATTTGGTGTTAATTCATGAATAGGTGAATGATTTCCTACATCACTCTGTTGTTGTTCTAGCTCACTGTCTTCTTCCCTTTGTCTGTAACTTTGTCCGTCGTTACTGTCTTGATTTACAGAGCCTGCTTCTTGAGACATATTTCTTCGGGATTCTTTGTTTCTTGATTATTTTTTTTCCCTTGAATTCTAATGATCTTTTAAAAGTTAGCCATATAATTTCTTAACAGATTATTTAATAAAGAAAGTGGCAGAGACTAGTTTTTTGACCTTCTAAAAATCTATTTATACTTTTAGTAAAATAATTTGTATCATCTACCATGAATCTTTTAAAATGCATATAATAGGAAATCAAACATTTGAACAGATCCGTTCAAACTTAAAACTTTTTCTTTTCAATGACATACAATTTCCATTTTGCATATCACATAAAGGTTATTATGCAAAAGAAATCACTTGTTAGCTAAAGTTAAATTAAGCCAAAATGTTGCATAGAATTATCAAATTCTTTATACTAAATTTCTTTACTTTTGAAATACATATATAACAGAAAAATCCATTTTTCATGAACAGGTAGGATAAATCCTTTAACCCAGTCCCTGTTTCTAGCGCCAAATTGGTTATGCAAAATTTCCCATTGACATCAACAACCAATGATTTGATGAAAAACAGTAAATAGAAAGATTTTAACTAACATTTTGATACACAGAATCCTCTTTAAAATCAATTAATGAGAAAGGTTTCAATTAACCATTTATTTACAAATCAAATATTTGATCAAATTACAGTCTCAAATTCATAATCTTTTTAAGTACATCAAATGAATCATGATAGTGAAACTTTTAAATAGTATCTTACACAATGAATACATACCTAATGATCTTTTTCCTTCTTCTCTGATTACTCTTCCTTAGCCTAATGATCTTTTTCCTTCTTCTCTGATTACTCTTCTTTATCCTATTCTTCTTTTAATTTTTCGACCCCTTCTCTGTTGAATGCTCTCTTCTATTTATAGATTATCTAATAGGTCCCTCTTGTCCCGATACCTTCTTTCGTTCTCCTTATTATCTTTGGATCGGGATGATTGTATGGTTGACAGGTCATGCTCTTTACTTTTTGGTCCGTTACCTTGTATGATTAACACGTACTCTTCGTTCTTTGAGAATCATCTTTGTCCCGATCACATGTGTCAACCATGTGGTTAAAGTAAATAAAAGTAATTATTGCCTCTACTTTCCCGTTCCAGATTCATTATTACTCTTACTTTCCCGTTCCATATTCATTATTACTCTTACTTTCCCGTTCCATATTCATTATTACTCCTACTTTTCCGTTCAATAAGCATTTAATGTTCTCTTTTTCGATCAGTGTGATACTACTTTCCCGATCTTATGTGTCAAACATGCAGGGATTTACTCAGTCTTTCACATCTGTCCTTTTTCGATCCTTTCATACGGCTTTGATTGTGTGCTTCTCGTTCTTCTTAGTACCAGTGACTCCTTCTTTAATCGTCTTACACGTGTCGTCCTCCTTTTATTTCCCAACATTATCTATTCTGAACTATATCGTCTTTTCTTGAATCATGAAGTTTGACTTCTTCAGTCTCAAAATCCCACTTTAAATCCCAATCCTCTTCTATTATTTCCCGTACAGAAACACCAAATACCCATTCATCATCAGGTATCCTTACCTACTATTAAGGTTGCACAACAACCGTTCTAAACCGTCTGCACCAAACCAAACTGATTGATATTGAACCGAATTGAATCATTTACCTAATGGCACGAGATGGTTTTTGTACAATGTAACTGTTAGATAAAGATTTAATTCTGGTGAACCCTTAAATAAAACGAAAACCGTTGGTTGAACCGGTTAGTTTAACCTTTACATTCTTCAACGGTTAATTTGGTGTTTTATTTATTTTGTAAATAAGGATTTAGATGATTTATTTTTATTTTAATAAAAAATTTATATTTGCTAATATATTTTTTTAAACGGTGTGATCATTGATTTTCTTTATGCTTACCGATAGATTTCGATTTTTCTTAAAAAAATTGAACTCTTAGACCATTGAAAAAGACATAAGTTGTTCAATATTTTTATTATTAACGGTTTTGCATCAAACCGTCTTGACTCGGTTTTACACCAAACCGTATATGAAAGGGTTGATACGATTTCATAAACTAAAAAACCAAACCGTATATGAAAGGGTTGATACGATTTCATAAACTAAAAACCATTACCTTTGTTTTGGTTCTAATTTTGTCCTAAATTGTATCATGCACAGCCCTACTATCGTAGTAATCAGAATCGTCATCAACCTAATAACTACTATTGTGATGGATGTGGTGGCTATGGCCACAAAAATCGTGTGGAGGTTAACATTCGGGTTGTGTACATTATAAAAGTTGATTTCGATATAGGCATGCCTTAATTTTTGTACAATGCATGTGTGCAAATATGTTCGCCTCTTAAACCGGGGTGCGTAGATACCCTTCTATTGGGTGGTTGAGTTTCAAACCACCGTATTGATTTATTTTTTCAATTTCTAATATGAATTTAAAAATCAACTATCAATGGAAAAAATGGTATTTATGCACCTTAATTTCTTGGGTGCATAAACTTGGTATTGATGATCAAGTCATCCCTCTTTGTTATGGTTTTCACTAACTTTTTTTATTTTTTGGATCTTTTTTCACATTTCCCAGAAGTTGTATCTTATTTGTTATATTAACAGTATAGCCTCAGTAAATACATATTTTCAGGACCAAAAGAATATTTGTTTAGCGATGTTAATTAATTGTCGATAAATGAAAAATTAATCATTTAGAGAGTATTTTTTTATTTTTTTTATTATTAGTTTATGTCATCTCTAATTTATGTTATAGAAATATGATGGATGTCTAACATCTTTTGAACTATCCTAACAAAAATAATGCAGTTATGAAATCGTTTACAACGAAGAAATTATTGAGTACATAATAAATGATGAGAGTGATCTTGAACTAGATGATGGTAACGTCATATCGCATATGTCATCAAAAGATGCCTTTCAAGTAGTAGTCACCAAGAGAAATTACTAGCTATAACACGAGCAAAAAATTCCGGATGTTATGCATTCATTAAAAAAATTAAGGATGTGATGCATTTTGGTCTAGGTGGAAGGAAAAAACAAATAACTTTGGATGTATTTTTTGAGAAAAAATGACTTCTTATACAAACATTGTTGATTTTTTGGAAAATCTTCGTTACCAATGTCGACAATAATATGACTTTGTATATTGTTTTTTCCAATTCGTTAAACTTTTGTAACATTGGTCTTCGTTTATGTATTACAACTTCCATAATACTTGGTTTCATAACCAAAAACAAGAAAAGAAGAATAACAATCTATAATTCTTAAACAAACTTACTTGGTGTATTGAGGCGAGTAACCTCTTCAGTTAAGACATTTAATTCACTTCCCTACATGTTGATACAGGTAATGACATATGTCTATAACATTCAACAATACCTTTTATGTTCTTCAACAACACTTCGATGAACATCAAAAACGAATGTGAATTGATGTAGCGCAACTCTCTTTTACATACTCACAAAATTAGTACCTCACAAAATTAGTACCAAAATGCAAAATGATTTTCTATTCAGTTCATTATCATTTTCTATAGTTTTCTTCATGTTTATGTGTATTCTTTATCCTTCTCTATATTCCTTTTCCCAGTGTATGTTTATCTGCATCCTTCTCAAGAGGTGCTTGTTTATAGATGTTGAAACAATATTATGACTGTTGGGAACAATCATTAAAACAATCACTGTTTTGAAACGATGTGACCATTACCAAACAATCACAATTTTGAAACTATGCAGGGTTCAAAACAAGAACGGTTCTGAAGCAACGTGACTATTGGAAGACGACGGTTTGAAACCATGCGACTAATCGGAACAGTTCTTTCCCCTTAATGTTTCAACTTACACAATTTTTATTCAATTGAATATGGGCTTGGGTAGCCATCCCAAACCCAATTTCCATGATTGGATGACATTTTTGATGTATTTATATTTTTTTTTGTATAAAATTTAATGATCGTTTGTTTATATTTTATAGGGTTTTAAAGGATTTAAAAAAGTTTATTCGTCAATATATTTAGTAAGGTTATTCATTTAACCTCTTCGTCCAAGGTATGATATAAAAATGTTATTCATATATAAATATTATTTATTTATCGAACATCTATTACGAAATTGGACCGTAATATTTTCCCTTTCATGTTCATCGAAATAATCTTTTTATGTTTCAAAAAAAAAAGAAAAGAAAAAATGATAGATTTTTTTGTGGACGATAGATTCAAGGGCTTCAAAAGTAAAACATTTAGATTTAGTTTTATTCAATCAGAAACAATTCATACTAAATACAGGTCATCGTAAAGTTAAATGCTTTCGTATAAGCTTTTTTTTTTTATAGGTTAAAAACACAAAATATGGTAGACCTTCAAGTAAGCCAAAAGTGTAAAAATATTGCAACTCGAGGGAGGAATGGTGTAGGTGACAGAGGGGACCATACTACATAAAGATGTTGATTGTAATGGAGATGCACTTAGCATTGGGGTTTCCCAAGATTGAAAGCATGGTGTCTCAGAGATTCTGGTCCTTCGGGAGTTACCACTCCATCGTAATTCATTGCCTAATCTGTGATAAGACCACCACAAAATCCTTTTTTCTTTCTTTAATGGATGGGCTCGCCAGCTCTCTGACTCTCTCCATATAGGCTGTAGCCTGTAGCCCTCCCTCTTCATGCGTATCATCAACCAAAAGCTGCCGGACCATTTCAGTCCTGGTGATCCCACGTGGTATTAAATTGGACCAAAAGTCCAACCAGTGTGCCTGTGATATTAAGTTGAGATTATTAATATACAACTAAAGTCAGTATTTTTTTAGTCAGATATTCAATGTGTTCACACAAAAATAACTGATGTTTATTTTTATAAATATTTTCTTTGCTATTAATTTTTTATTTTATATATTAGAATAGAGATAGTATTAAATAAGTTTTTCCATGAATTATCAAACTACCCGTTGATCCGAGAAATATGTGGTTTTGTGTGTGACCATTCATAGCTGATGATGTTGCAACTTGTAAATAAAACTTTACTGCTTACCTTTTAGGTGGCCGTACACCATCACAACTGAGCCTAGTAGGTCGTTCATAGTTGATTTAGCAAACATCTGCAATATAATCACGGTACGGGTGAGACTTGGCTGGTTTACCTTACGGATTTCATATCGTGATACCCCTCAAAACAGGAAGCTTAGTTCGAAGGCCATCCGCTTTCAATTCGAGGTCTGTTTGGTTGACTAGAGCCGAATGAGATGGTTATGGATATTTGAGGGGAAAAGACTAAGTCAGTTTTCACCGTATAAAATCTTTCCTTTTAAAGGGTTAATTTTTTCTTATGCCCATATTGAACGATGAAAAGACCCACCTCATCGGTAAACAATTTTCATCCTTAGAATTTTTTAAAACCACAATTGGTGAAAGGAGAGCGATTTATATCTTTTCTCACAAAACTTCCAATCTTTCCATGTATTTTTCGTAAAAAAAAAGAACAACTCAACATCCACTCTCCTCCTCCCTCCTTTTTTTCTCTTCTCCCTAAATGCTAATACACCTTATGGTACTTAGATTATTAATTTTATTATTATTGTTATTTATTTATTTTTTAAGCCACTTTATTAAAAAGAAAAAATAGTCAGTTTACAAGAAGTTGGTCAGGAGCCTTGCGACAAGCTGAACTCCGATCCTCCTTTAAATGATAAGCCCTATTCTATGAAAAAGAAAATTACCAAGTTTCAAATTGATATCCTAACTAGTTAAATAGTTCTTCAGTCTCTTTAAGAAGGTGATTGTGTCCTTGCTAAGTTTACCTAAAGTTGTAAACAATAGAACCCCAAAACCAAATCCATATGTTCTACACTTATCTAAGTACTTGCTTCGATTCCGGGCAACTCCATTAGAAATAACAAGGCATGGTATGAAAGTTTTGGCCGGTGAAAGATAAAATTCCAGTAACATCCATACATACATCAAGTCCATTATCCCAATTATACACTAGTATATCAGCCGGCTTCAAATCACTACCAATATTAGAAACCAGACCCAATGTTGTTTCCTTTCGTATCGGGACCCTTGTACGAAAACATATGTCTCCAATCGCATCGCTCACGAGGTCATGACGAAATTTAAAGCACCCCGCTAGCACAATGGAATGCATTGTCCCCATAGATGTCCATCGCACTATCGCAGCTGAGGCATAAGTTATTTGCTAAGAAAAGAGGAAGAATCAATGGTATTATTGAATCTTTTAATATTGCTCTTGACATCCAGATCATTATTTAGAAGTTTCCAAGCAAATATCAAGATTTTGGGGAAGATATTAGTGTGTGACCAAAATTTTTTCCATGGAAACAAATTTGCATCCGAAGTATTAGGTATAGAATCAGTGAAAATCTTATAACAAGATTTAGTTAAAAATTTACCAGATATACAGAGAGTCCAAACTAGTAAATCCTTATCTTCCGTGTTAGTAATAAAAATATCCTTGATAGTCGTAACCACCGTTGGAGTGAATAAATCTTCAAGAATATCTTAATTCCAATTATTTGTTCCTGGAATTAAGAGATCAACCACAATGTTAATATATTCTGACCGATTTTCAGGTTCTGGAAGTAAGTGAATAAGTTGATTTGGAATCCACGACTCATCTCAAATTCCTGACAGTTGAACAATAAGAAATATATGTGCATATGTTTAATATAGAATATTGTTTCCCTACTTATATTCCGCAAGCGAATTAAGAACACAGACTCTCTTTAAACATTATAAATTGGCCTTGTAGACTCCTCAATACTCATAATATTCATGCCATATCGAACTAGTCTCAAGTCGCATAAATTCCACAACTTAATTCATTGAACTTACATAGAAAGTGCATCGATGTTCTAGCAACATCCGTTATACTCGGGAATAGCTAATGCTTAATCCCAAAATACTTTCTAGCTTAACGTTTCATTCGCAACGAATACTCCTCAAATTGCTATGTGAGCATAAATATGCTACTTTAGCACTTTTTTGCTTAGATGTAATCCATAAATAATGCGTCACTCCTCTTGGATGCGCCATAACCAAGAAGCAATGCCATAAAAACACATTGAACCTCTCAGCTGGGATAACCCTAGACTTTTCTCATATAAGCACCAAGATAGCACTAGCTATTTAGCTTAGCACCGCATTGGCACCAATTAGCCACATTAGCACTAAAAACGCTAACTCCTCTTGCGCTAAACCTTAGCACCTGAGAAACACTAACTAACCTAAAATGGTCTTATCTAGCACATATTGGCTTGATGAGGTCTTGGCTAGCATATCACTACCTTAGCACTTCGATTTTAGCACTAAAAGTGTTAAACCCTAACCTTAGCGCCAAAGGCGCCAACTCTTTCCACCCATGCTTAGCGCTTCACAAAGGCTAGCACGTCTTTATCCATGACCGATACACATTTTTGCCAAAATAGCGCATCCCTAGCTCTTTGGCCCCCTTGACTTCTTCTTGGTGACCTTGGCCTTTCCTTGGCGCTCTTGAACTCCAGCGCGTCATGAATCATATGCGTCTAAGCCCTAGCGTGTCCCAGCCATGTATCAAATGCACCTCCAATCCTAGCATCTCAGCTGGCTAAGGCCAATACGTCCCTTAGCTCCAATGAGTCCCAGCTAAGTTCAAGCATGCCTCCCTTGGCGTATCGCATCCAATGCGTCCCTACCTAGCCATGCCTATCATAGAACGACTCATTCCAATACGTCCAAGCTGCTTGGCACGTCCCTAGCCAAGGCAGATGCGTCTCTAGCCTAGCCTAATGCGTCCCTGAGTAACTGCCATGCCTAATGCGCCTCTGGTTTAACATGTCATACTTAACGACTTAGCCACAAGCGCATTGACCCTAATGCTAGCAAAACTATCTAATTGAAGTGTTAACTTCAAACCTCCTTGACACTATCTTCTTAGCCTTAATACAATTGATATTTACTAGAAGCTATGCATATTGGTCTTACTCCTAAGATGTTAGCACATTAGCCTTTTATAACTAAAAGAGCTAGCATATTATTTGCGCCCAGTATCTAGTCCTAAATTTTCTAGCTACTTCCCTCAGAAATACGTCTTTGTTCTCAAGATTGGTCCAATATCGAGTCTTATATGATTTCCAGTAGGTCTCCTTGCTCAAGAGGCCCTCTACTACATTTGGCCTCAAACGCCTTTCAAACTTACGAGAAGTCACTTCTGAGCTAATACTTAGCCATTAAATAAGCCATGTTCCTTTCAAGAAAGTACATGAACATTAAACTTCTCAGACTCAACACTGACCAGTCTGATAATAAATCCAGTGAGTCTCGTAACTTTCCCCACTGACCTAGCAAGTCATTTGACTTCATCGAAACCATATTGGCTTATGAATCTACTATTTCCACGAGATATCAAATATAACATGGGGGGATTCTCAATGGGGTATTGGTCTGGTGTACGTCATCGTGGGTGGTGGTACCACCTTCACGAATAAGAAGGTAACAAGAAGTGGGCGGTTACAAAGCAGTTGAGAGGATGAGGAGTAGTAGTCAGACAGGTCTTCCTTACTTTCCGGGCACCACCCCACTACAATCTCCATAATCATCACTTCTCAATCTCTCCCTAACTTCCTCGACTTATGACAAATTCAATGTGTTTCCCTTGAACTATAAATAGATGATTCCCATCTATTCAAAACAAGACAGACAAGACAATGAGTCTGGAGAAACAAAACTTATAGAATTAGCGATTCTTCTCAGAGAATCCATTTCTTCTCCATATACTATCACACTGATAGTTTTCTCAACCTGATTTGTTTCCCTCCCCTAAGACCAACCCGAATCATTTTTATCTTTGTAATCGAAGCAGGAAGTGAACAACCATTTCTTGGTTTAGGCTCGTCATGTTCAACCTTGATCTTTCGAACCTACTTGAAAGTACGATTTTATTGTACATTTGTTTTTACCCTAAAACATGTTGCATAAGAATAGACAACCCCTGAAAGCAAATAATAAAGAGAGTAGGCGATAAAGGACAACCTTGTCGAATGCCTCTTTCGATCTTGAATAAACCTTGAGGACCACCTTTTAAGTTGATAGAGAAGGACACAAAAGTAACACATTCCATAATAATAGCATGGGCTTTTCCAGTGATGATGTGATTGTAGATGGTGGTAAGAATGGGTTTCAAACCCTCGAACTTGTGAAGATTGATTTTAGATTTAAAACTGATTTCAAACTAGAAAATATACACAAAAGATGAAAGTAATGTTCACAAATTCTGAGGTTATGGATTTCACAATTAACCACTTTTAATTGATTCCAAAAATATAATTCTAAAAAATTCTAGCTCAAATAAGTGACTTTAATTTTGGCCAAAGGTAGATTTTTAAAATATCAAAAGTTCTAGGTTCCAGCAACGTTGGTAAGTTTAAAGATTTAGCAACGATTCCTTCAACCTTTTCTTCACGGTTTATTCATCTTCTTCATCACGCATAATTTTTATGATTTCTGATTTCTATGTTTCTGGCGGAGCTAT
>JAJJMC010022854.1:8433233-8462291 GCA_023531435.1 Papaver californicum
CTTTTCTTTGGCTCGAACAATTTCTATTTATACTAGAACCTCCACCTTACTCTCAAATCTCGAAAATATCTTTCATTCAATGTTCAAAATCTTGGAAGATGGACTTGGCAAGAAAATCTTTCTCGTTCTCGCTGATTTCTTTCTCTATCTTCTGATTTTCTTTCTCTCGTTGTAGGATTCTCAATTATTTTATGTGATGTTGTTACCTTTTCAAAGAAGTTGTTTCGTCACAGAATACTCTTTTATTTCAAAGCAGAATCCCGAGTAATATCTCCTTTCTATTTTTAACACCACAACTACCATCACGAGATCTGTTGACATATTTTTTTTGACTGACCAAACAAATACGATACTCCTCTTAGTAAGGAAAGAATGTATACTTTCCTTAATACCTAAAAATACTCCTTGAAATCTTGCTCAAAAACTTCACAGATAAGGAATAAGAAATTCCCGCCAAGTTCTATTTGAATTGCAACGGAGATGGTGCCATTATCCAAGGTCTAGGCGCATTTATCAATTCTTCTGGGGTGCCCTTATCCAAAACAAGGGTGCCTTTAAAACTTTTCTCGGGTACAAATATCACTTTTTGAGCCACATTTTACGCAATTGTTTATTCACAAAAATACCTAAAACCACAATAAATAACAATATTGATACAAAAATTGAGAGATAACAATATTTAAATTGGGAACAAATCAGACACATAATTGTGTCTATCAAATACCCCAAAAATTATTATTTGCTAGTCCTCGAGCAAATCTAATCTAGAAAAAAAATCCTAACTCACTTTCGCAGGCATCGTGATTGCACTTAACTGTGCAACAAGCCTTTAAACCCATAGGTGTCCCTATCAGACGAGTTATAGTCTCGTGAGGCTTTACAAGAGGTATACCCACAAAACCTTTTGCTCCTAACCCTAGCTACTTGTTAAAGATTGAGGATAAACACAAAACAAGCTATTTAGTTGGAATACTAAATTATTCGGCTATGGGAATCATTACCCCATATGAGTCCAATTGTTGTACACGAGTTTGCACTCAGCATACTAAAATTCATATATAAGAAAACAAAGCTCTACTTGATAATCGTTCAACCACGATACTCATAATCTATTAAAGTTCAATCACGTGAAAAGATTTAGAAGATGGAACGGTGTTTCCCATATATGTCTGAAGGTCAGTGCCAGAATGAATCCTAGTGGATTGAGATACGCTCCTACTGGTCTTAATCCTTACTAATATCGACTCAGCTGGTATATTCAAGGGGATCGATTTATTGAAAATAAACAATTATCTTTATATTATTAAATATACTGACAACATGATTGGATCAAATTGAATCCAAGCGTATGCTCCTTATCAGCATCTTACATGATAGTTCTCATGGATCCTGTGTTCCACGCTTGCTTAGGCGACGGAGACAGGGAGAACACATACATATTGCTATCAAAGTGTCTTACTCGATTTTTTTTTTGAATAATGGTCTAAATAATAAAATAATAGGGCTTGATATCAAACATTCTACTTCATCCTGGCGGTGATAACAATTCGATACGGCTGCCCCACCAAATCACTTAGAGAAACACAAAAAATTGCAAAAATAAAAACAGAAGGTGATATGGTCGAGATAGACTCCGAGATATGCTTGTTAAGTGATTATCATGTAATTTCTAATACCTGAGTGCATCCTTCTATGAATAGACCATTTAGTTGGGCACACCAATTTCTATAAAAATAAGAGCTAAGTTTCCATCTACCTATAATGGTTAGTGTCATCCTGAATTGTTCACAAGTTTCTAAATTTTGGAGTTTTATTATTGCACTAAAAAGTTTCTCCCTTAGCCACAAACTTAAATCTAACATTGTCCTCAATGTTCTAAAGATGAATGATTAAAAGCATGAACAAGGAGAAACTGTTACCGATCGAAAGAAAGGAGTTAAGGAAAGATATTACCGTATCGTATGATCATGGATTACCTCCCAAGAAGTGCTAAGTTTAAAGTCTTCATCCAGACTAAGTAAGAATTAGTCACCTCATAAAATCATATAGCAATAGCCGGAACAATTATGGGTCATCCGAATCAAATAGTGTTATTCCAAATAAAAAGAAATTGTAACAGGCTAAGAAAATGAACAAACCGAGCACACCCTTATCTAGTTTTCTGTTTAAGACAACTACATCTAGCTGTGGTTCAGATTCAGGCTCTATAAAAGGGTCTAGATAAAATGTTTTCATGGGATGGATTTCCTTATTGGCAGGAAACGGAGAGTAAGGTTGTAGAGTCTGAAGTATTTTAACTAATAAATTTGAAGCACATAATAATAACCTGAATAATTATGGATCCTCAAAGTTAATCAGATTTGACTCACACAGTTGACTACTATGAAAATGATGGTCACTCATAAGCAAATGTGTCGATTCTAATCTCCTAAAGTAATAAGGCTCAGTCTCAAAACTTAGTAACTGACACATTTAAAATTCAAACGTTCCCACAATTGGTGGAAATTTGGAAAAAAAATTCAATCTTGGTATTATCACTTTAGTAGACCATATCAACCAGAGGATGGGTGTCTAACAACTGAACTTCTTTATGAACATCATTAGGTTCGGGAAAACGTGTATGAAGATAATCTTGTAAAATGGTTGAGGCATAAATGTCAAGTCCCAAGTAAGGGATCTTTCTAAGAGTCAAAGGTAAAGCACATGGAGAATGGTAATCACCCCCAAACTTAGAGTTTTCAGTGTCTCTAAATAGACTAGTTACAATTTCCCTAATTTCTAGATCGTCAGATTCCTGAAAATAGTCAATTGCTTCTTCTAAGTTATAATCAGGAGTTGCATCCTCACTCATATTTAAAATCTCTACGAGTCTATCTTCTTTATCTAAGACTATTTTTTATAAATAATTGTACTCCAAAACAGTATTCTCAGGATAAAGACGTTCCTCTAAACCATCATTAGCTTTGTAACAAGGAAATACTACATCGTTTAAAATAGTGGTATCTCTAGTCAAATCCTCTTCCCTTTTAATAGGTGAATAATCATTAAAATTGTTTGGATTTGACCATAAATAACATTATCATCATGCAACACAATTGGAGTGACAATTTCCTGATCACTCTGCCTATATATTTCAATTTCTTCATCAATACTATCCTCATCATCATAATAATATGAAGATGTTTGAACCTCGTCTAAATAAGTAGTGTTACCAGTTCTATCCTCGTCCTTTTGACTAGGTGAATTAATTATCAAGGGTAGCACTGCATTGGGAATTAAGATCATTTTGAGCAATATTATTCTTTGCAAGACTTTCATTCACACTTAATGCAAAGCTATTTGTATTCTCAGTTAACTGCTTTGGGGATTCTTTTAGAGAAAGAGTTGGACTACTAATTGTTCCCCCCATACTTAATTTGAACCTATTTGTATTCTCAGTCAACTTCTTGAAGGAATTATCTAGAGAAACAAATGGATCATAAGGAGTACTAGATCACAACTGCTCATGTGATTCTTCTAGAGAAGGATTTGGGTCATCATAGGGAGTACTAGATTGCATCTGCTTTAGGGTATCCCTCCAAGACAAAGAACTCGAATTTTTCTCATTTTCATGTTCATATGACGGGTGTATGTACGAATAGTAATTGGGATCCACTTGGTATGAGCAATAACCTCCAAAAGGTTGGTGGTGGTCCTGACTACTATCCACACCATGTTTATAGTACAAATAATGTCTATTTTGAAATCCAGTCGCATATTCATTGTATTGGTTCTCATAATACCAGTTCGACATTTTCTAACAAAAACTTCCTAATATATTTACAAAAATAAATCCTACTGGAAGGGGTTCTAAACAAACACAAGCAAGGCTGACTCGACCAAGAAAAACTACTGAATTTAGCAAACAAAAAACATGATGGCTTCACTTAGATTATTTCTAGACCAGCTTCTAGTCTCCCCAAAGGCGACTAGTTACAGCTTTAGAAAATCTCGCTGGACCGATCCGAATTAGATTAAGTCGATCGAGAGAAGCAAGATAAGATCTATAGAGCTTGAATAACCCTACCTCTTTGGAAAGCGTTTCCTTGGGTTACAAGGTGGTACGAACCAACTTAAAATTAATCTTCATGATCCTTGAGTTATGCTAACAAAGTAACCAATACAATCCTTTCGAATGATTTTCCAATAAGCTCGTTACCCTATCGGTCTCTTTCTAGTCAAATTTTAAGGCTCGTGTTTAGTAACGTGTTCCTAAAGCGCGCAAGAAGGAAACAGTGATAAAATCCAAGTCCTTATCTTGTATGGACAGTTCTTTCCCTTTACTAGAAAAGTAAATCCGTATTCAGGTCCTCAACATATATGGACAAGAAGAAGTCCAGAAAACCCATTGATAGGGGGTTCATGGGTAGTTAAAGTCTTACCTCCCGTTCCATACGGGCAATGAACTGTTAAAATCGACTCAGGCCACCGACTCCTATGTCAGTGTACGAACCCGAGGAGCAGAAATAATATCATAATTGTCCTTCCCTGTGCAGTTTATATTTAATTACCCTTCCGTAGAGTTTAACAATAATAAAGTCCAAAAGTCTAAAGTCTAAAGTCCAAAAATAAAAAAAAACAGAAAAATACCTAAAATAATTACAAAATAATAAAAATTTCCTAATACAATTTTCTAAAAAGAAAAAAATAATAAAACCCTAAAAAAAACAATTAACTAAAAAAATTTCTTGTCTTCTTTTTTCGTTTTTTAGATTTATCTTTGACTCCAAGTCTTTAATCAATCAATATAATCTTTGCATCCAATTTCTTTTTGATCCAAAACATGTAATACAAAGAAAAATACCAAAGAAACGTAAAATACAACAAATAAAAAAAAAATCAAAAAAAAATCTTGTTAAACTAACTAAACAGAAAACTAAACCTAAAAATAAATCTAAAAACAAGTCCGCGTTGGCGGCGCCAAAAACTGATGTGATTGAAGATGGTGTTAAGAATGGGTTTGAAACTCTCGAACTTGTGAAGATTGATTATAGATTTAAAAACTGATTTTAAACTAGAGAATATACACAAAAGATGAAAGTAATATTCACAAATACTGAGGTTATGGATTTCACCATTAACCACTTTTAATTGATTCCAAAAATAATAATTCAAAACAATTCTAGCTCAAATAAGTGACTCTAATTTTTTCCAAAGGTAGATTTTTAAAATATCAATTGTAAATCACAAGCACGACTCATCAAACGCTCTAGGTCCCAGCATAAACCATTAAATAAAATAACAATCAATAAAGAAAAATCATACTTTCAATTAAAAATAAATATAAAATTCATAAAAGAATTATTAAAGTTACCAATTAATCATGGAAAAATGGCTTCCTCTTTGCCTCAGTGATGGGGTTTAGCTCATCTTGCTCAAAACACTCTCAAAAGATTGGTACATAGCTCAAAAAGTGTTTGAAAGATGAAAAGAAGTTAAAAGTAATGTAACAAGGAATATGCAACGTTTTCTGGACGTTACAGATTAACTGTTGCAATGGAGAATGAAGATAAACGTTGCAAAGTGAAGATAAAAGTTACTAAGTTTACTTATTTAGCAACGGTTCCTTCAACCTTTTCTACACGGTTTCTTCATTTTCTTCATCACGAGCAGAATTTTTTCTGATATTTGATTTCTTTGTTTTTGGCAGAGCCCCCCCCCCCCCCTACCCCCTTTTCTTTGGCTCGAACAACTGTTATTTATACTAGAACCTCCACCTTACTCTTAAATCTCGAAAATCTCTTTCATTCAATGTTCCAAATCTTGGAAGACGAACTTAGCAAGAAAATCTTTCTCGCTGATTTGTTTCTCCATCTTCTAATTTTCTTTCTCTCGCTGTAGGATTCTCGATTATTTTTATGATGTTGTTACCTTTTCAAAGAAGTTGTTTCCTCACAGAATACTCTTTTATTTCAAAGAAGAATCCCGAGAAATATCTCCTTTCTATTTTTAACGCCACAACTACCATCACGAGATATGTTGATGTATTTTTTTTTACTTGCCAAACAAATAAGATACTCCTCTTAGTAAAGCAAGAATGTATACTTTCCTTAATACCTAAAAATACTCCTTGAAATCTTGCTCGAAAACTTCACAGATGAGGAATAAGAAATTCCCGCCAAGTTCTATTTGAGTTACAATGGAGATGGTGCCCTTATCCAAGGTCTAGACGCCTTTATCAATTCTTCTGGGGTGCCTTTATCCAAAACAAGGGTTCCTTTAACACTTTTATCGGGTGTAAATATCACTTTCTGAGCCATATTTTCCACAGTTGTTTATTCATAAAAATACCTAAAAACACAATAAATAACAATAGTACAAAAATCGAGAGATAACAATATTCAAATTGGGAACAAATCAGACATATAATTGTGTCTATCAAGTGACTCCCATCAGATGAAGCATATCTCCAAAAAACTTCCAACTAACACAATCATATGCCTTAGCCATATCCACCTTTAATGCAAAGTGCCCATTTGTTGCAGTAGAATTGTTCATAGAATGTAAAAGTTCTTTAGCAATGACAATGTCGTCGAGAATTTGACGACCCAGAACAAAAATGCATTTTGAGACCATGAAATAAAGTTTTCGAGAAATGGTTTTAATCTATTTGAATGAATCTTTGCAACAATTTTGTAAAGAACATTAGAAAGAGAGATAAGAAGAAAATCACTTGGTTTAGATGGACTTTTGATATTAGGAATCAAGGAAATGTGTGTATGATTTAGAAGTTCAGGAAGCTTGGAATACTGATTTTTTTTTTTTATTAATTTAACAACATCATCACAAACTAAAGACCAACAACTTTTGTAAAATATAGGAGAATACTCGTCCGTCCCTAGAGATGTGTAAGAACCCATCTTTACTAAAATTGACCATATTTCCTCTATTGTTGGATCTCTAGATATACTTTCATTCTCTTCATTACTTATCCGAATGGAATCAAAAGAAATATTCACAGGATATTGTTGGTTATATTCAGGTTGTTTGAAAAGACTTTGAAAATGATGAACCAAATCTCTTGCTATTTCATCCTGATCCGTAATCCAAGAAGAGCCTTCTTTATGGAGATGAGATATAGTATTCCTTTTCCTTCTCTGCTGGACAGATAAATAAAAATGTCTGGTATTTCTATCACCATCTTTATCCCAACTCTGCTTCATTCGTTGATCCCAATAAGTTGCTTCCATAATCAAGTAGTCATTTAGTTGCATAATGATCAATTTTTCTTACCGAAGACAATATGGAGATGGTCTCCAGGCTTGGACTCGTAAAAGATTATTTTTGAGGTAAGCTATTTTATGCATAACATAACCAATCCTAGTGTGGCTCCAACTAAGCAAGAAAGATCCAAGTTTTAGAAGTTTCACTTGGACATTATCATCTACGTTTAGTGACTAGCAATCAGCCAATTTGTCTTTAAACTCCAGATGGGAAATCCAAAATGCCTCAAACTTTGTAATTTGGTGGAGCTCTAGCAATGCTTCTATCCATGTTCAGCAAGATAGAAGAATGTTCGCTAGCTAATATTTGGAGATGTAAAACAGCAGCAGTATGGTAACAAATGCACCATTCTGGATTGGCCAAAACTCTATCCAGATGTTGTCTAATTAAACCTTCAAAGTTTCTACCATTTCGGGTTCTTTGATTGATTGAGAAACTGATGTAATATATCCAATGTGCGCCTCCTATTAAACATTACTGGGTGAAAATGTTGTGTTCCTTTGATTAATCAGGACATAAATTGTAATTCCATAAAGTAAATAAATAAATAATTGATGATGTAAAAACTTGATTTTCACATTCTTCAATTTATTCTTTGGAATCAGTAAAATATGAAAAGAAAATCCAAAATATTGATTCATCTTTATCTTGATTTTTGTATCCGATCGAGTCATAAGCAAAAATATTTGAATGTAAACTTTCCATGCGAAAAGAGGAAGAAGTCAAAAGCACGATAGAGGTTCGTGAGAAAGAGGAGAGAGAAAATATTTTGTCATAACTTAATTATATATTTAATTATTTATAAGGGTGAAATTTGAAATGGGGTCATCTAATCTCTCCTTGATAAAATAAATTAGATTTCCAAGATATTTATAATATTTAGGAAGAATTTTGAAAATTTATATCAAATGTTAATTTTTTTAATAGTCCTTAACATATATCCTGGGATACATGAACAAAAATACAAAAATCCCACCTCTCATGAGGTTATAAGGAAAGCATATTCTTCTAATATAAGGAGATAACCTGCCTGCCAATTGGTTAATGAACTTTGAAATGTCAAATATGCTCTTAGAAATTGGAATTTTACACACTCCGGTAACATTGACCATAAAGTTAAATCTCTTGGTAATCAACTTTAATATATGAGTAGTCAGGCTAATACTGTTTATTCAGAATATTAAGGCCATAAGTAAAATTGAAATAGTTTTAAGCACTGTTAAAAGATCTACGAAGATTTGTATGCTCGGAAATCAAGAGAGGAATACATTAAGAGTTATGAAAATTATACTAACTTCT
Organism: Papaver californicum; assembly: GCA_023531435.1. NCBI lineage: Eukaryota > Viridiplantae > Streptophyta > Magnoliopsida > Ranunculales > Papaveraceae > Papaver > Papaver californicum. The sequence goes on from JAJJMC010022854.1 coordinate 8,441,796, forward strand.
ATCATAATTCTATGAAAAGAATGAAGCATTTTAATCGCATTAGCTCCTTAAAATTGAATAATGATCAATGGTCTGATAATAGAGATCAACTTGAGGACTTATTGGTAAGCTATTTCAGTCTTATATGAATCACAACCAGTCCTTTTCTAAATAGTAGTTTATAAAATTGCATCGACCCTTGCCTCACTAATGAGGATATTGATAAACTTTTGAGGCTCATTACTCTGCAAGAAATAAGAGATATATACCATTAAGAAGACGACAACATGGAATGCTCCTGGTCATGATAGATTCCCACCAGGATTTTACAAGAAGGGCATGAAATTACTTAAGGTCGAATGATGTTTGGAATACTTTCAAATGCTTATTCGACATCAAGCATCTGCTTAAAGAAATGAACAATACATTCATGTCTCTTATTCTTGAGGTCAATAACCCTGCTAATCCAACAGACTTTAGACCCATTTCCCTATACAATTCCAATTATAAAATAATCTCTAGGATTATTGTTAGCATGATGAAACCATTTCTAGGCAAGATCATATCACCATATCCATGTGCTTATATGCCAAATAGGTACATACAAATCAATGTGGTTTTTTCCCATGAGTCGGTTCATAATATGAAAAGGAATATAAATAAATTTGGTATCATGGGCCTTAAACTTGACATATGTAAAGCCATTGATATAATGTAATGGTCTTTTCTCATTGGGGTCCTTAAGAGATTTGGGTTTTCTAACCATTGTGTGAGTTAATCTTTCAATGTATATGCACTACCAGTATCTTATTTTGCTAAATATTTCACTTTGTCCTGCTTACAAACCTTACAAACCTACTAAAGGTTTAAGACAAGGAGAATTTTTATATTTTTACTTGTTTATTCTATGTATGAAGTCTTTTATCAGATATCTTTTGCATGCTGGGTATAAGAATCTCATTCATGATAATAAGGTTACTAATGAGGCACCCAATATCACTCATCTGCTCCTTGCAGATGATAGCCTCATCTTCAATAAAGTCATTCATACAGAGGCAAACAACCTTATGTCTTTTATAAATGACGTTAGTGTTATATATTTTCAAATGATCACTTTTAAAAAATTAGGGTGTTTATTTAACAAAAATGTTCACCCTGTTCATTGTGTTTCTCTCATTAGGGCTATGAATGTTAGAAAAATGGACCTTAATAAAAAAATACTTAGGTATTCCACTTTTCATTAGCAGGAATAAAGTTGAATCTCTTATACATCTTGTTGATCATTTTGATAAGAAAGTTGCTAAGTGGAAAGGCAAATAACTAACTCAAGCGGGGAAATCTTTCTTAGTTAAGCATGTGCCGAAATCCTCTTCAACTATCACATAAATTCTTTCCTTCTCCCTGCAGACTCCATCATCCATAAAACGGAGCAATCTCAAAGAGATTTCAAAGAGATTTCTGGTGGGGTAAGATTACCCATATGGATATCTATTTTAAACAATGGGAAAAGGTTTGTTCCCATAAATGCAGGGTAGGATTTAAAACTTGAAGAAATCTGATGTTGTTCCCATCCAAGTCTGCTTGGAATGTCATACACTCTCCTAATGAGTTATGAGTGACCATTTTAAGGTGCAAATACTTCAAAAACTGCCCCATCCACTGCATAGTAAGAAAAGTGAAGATATTTCATGGGTCTGGTTTAACATTTGTACAAGTATAGATATCATTAAACAAATCTCTTTCTGGGAAGTAATAAATGGGCAATGTGTTGGTGCTTTTCTGATAACTGGATCCTTGACACATCCAACCCTGTTTATTCAAACCCTATGTGATTACCAAAAATCTAACATCTTTGGATCACAACCAAATAAATTTGAATCGTATAAAAGTTTATTACCTTATCATAAAATCAACTCATATTAACATTTGAAGATGATAATCAATCAAAACAAGTAATAAATTGACTCAAACATTTAACGTGGTTCGACAATCAAATTGTCTACATACACGGGTAATAAAGATTTGTATTACTTTTATTCTTCATCATCAAAATTTACAAGAAAATTGATATGCCATAAAAACATAATCATACTAATCAAAGAATAACTGAACTAAAAATTTACACAAGTCTTATACCTAAACTCTTTTGTTCTGATCCTATACCTTATGTCCAATTTTCCTCCAAATGTTTCCCTCCCTTTTCCTGTTTATGAGTTTGGTATTTATAGCCAATTTGATGGGTCCCTCCAATTTACCTTTCCACTTATTTATTCTTATCCATCCTTGGAGCGAAATGTAGTCCCGCAAAACCTATTTGCATTTTCCGCAAGACTTGATCATGCTTCCCGCAAATCTTAGCATGCGTATTGCTTGTTTCCCTTAGTTTCTCACTTATTATCCCGCGACGCCTCTGCAATCTTGTATTTAAGTTATTATTTTTTGACTTAGTTAAACGTTGCGGTCCTATTAGAATCATAACATGTCGGACACGTGGCTCTTAAAAGTGAATTGTCATTCTTGTCCCACAACTTATAAAGTTGATACGTGTCTTTCATGCATCCATGCTCATCATTACTCTTTGTTGTGCCAGGCTTTCCTGCAACCTGGGTGTCAGTCAGGCAGCAAGTTTATGTGTTTCGAACAGTGTGTCTTGCTTTCCCGTAACCCACGTGTCGATCATGCATCAACGCTGTCAGGTTCAAATCTTATCGAACTTTTAGATGACAGTTCAGTACTTCTAAAAAAGTTTTGTTTCACTGTTTCTTGTCCCATCGTAACTCGTTACTTCTCCAATAGTTTTTGGACACGCGTAGCTTGGAATTTATTCCCTCACAGTTTGCCCCCTTTTTTCTTTCAAATTTTGACACATGGCAAAATTTTAGAAAAGGAAAAATAGTAATTATTGCCTTTATACCTACAATAACTTCTCCTCCCACGCTTAGTTTCAGTTTTTTTTTCGATTTTCTCGCTAGCAGTAACATCTTTTCCCACGTTTTTGTCAGTTGGTGGTTTCGAGGTAATTAAATATCTGATATAGTTTTTCCTTTTTTTGTTTTCGGTGGTTTGTCATTTCAGCTTTCTCCTATTTAAAGTTAATTATATCTCTCATACCATTCTTTATATCATTTGTCTTCTTCTTCTTCTTAAAGTCTTTATACTTTTCATTCTCTTGAGCTTTTCAAAGATTCTTCAGCGTCTTTTCATTCTCCCAAACTTTTGTGATCAAGACTTTGCATCGGGATCAAGTTTCCTGTTCACTCAATCATTTGATTCTTTTTTGTCTTTAGTTTCATTACAGGTAATCTTCTTGACTTTTTCTTTCATGTATTTGTTCATCCTTTTTACTGAATCTTTTTAGAGTAAACAGTGATGATACTGATAATGATGCTGATAATATTGATGATAATGCTGATGATATTCTTATTTCTGTGTGTATTATTTGTTGGAGTATATGACAATGATGATGATGATTCTTTTGTTTTATAGTTTGATTTATTTACTGTGATTTTTTCTTTTTCTTGATCAAAAAATTGTTTGATGGCCGGCATTCTGATTATGTGTTCATTTTGTTGTTCTTCTGCCTTATATTTTTCATCTTGTTGTTCTTCTTATTTTTGTTCATGGTGTATTTATCTTTTCTGGTTTTCTCATGTAGATAAAAATTTATCATGGCTGGAAGAAATGATGGTAAAGTCACTGGTGACGCTTCTCATCAGGATGATCATTCTTTTATTAGAAAGTTATCCCGCTACCTTGTATCAAGAGGTCATCGTCTGACTCTTCAAAGCCCGCAAGTGTTCCTATTGCGGCCAGCAATCCTGCTTCTAAGAGCAAACAGTCTTATGAAAGCTGTAGCTTTAGGTCTGTGAACCTTGAGGAATTCAAAAGAAAACATCATCTTTGCCGATTCAAAGTCTCCTTCTATGATCAGGATGAATATGAAATTTCAATGGAAATGATGGAAGGGTTTGATTATAGCAACAACAAATTATTAATTCATGCGGGAGCGTTAGAAGCAGGCCTTCAACTTCTTGTATCAGAGCAAAAATCCTTTTCAATTTGAGGTTCTCGCCAGCCGCAACCAATCCCAACATGGATTAGTCCGATCCGTCACTCAATATAATGGAAATTGGTGGCGCGTCCTGGACGAATGTTGCATGCGGATCCATGGAAGAACCAATTTCACATGTTACGTTCCTAACCCTGCGGAACGTAAACATTACACAGTTGAGAACTTTCATGCTACATATGCGGACAACATTGCCGTAAAGAATTACAAGAAATGGAGTGTTGGCCCGGGCCGCAAAGGTGGTGAGGGATTTCGCTTGCTAGCGGAAATTGATAATTCCAGGCTGAAATATGTTTCAGGGACACAGATTCCCTTAAAGGAAAAAATCCGAGAGGATCACGATTTCAAATGGTACCGCACCCCTCTAGTCATTGAGGGTCCATGGGTCTTCGGGTTTGTCCCAGATAATGTAGCTTATAATCTTCTTACTCGTTTTGATGGTTACTGCCCTTGGCGGATAAATTTTACCAATTTTAATTTTCCTCTTATCACTGTGGTACGCAAATCTTCTCTCTATCTTTTTATATCATACTCTATATGTTGCTTTTAATGGTTAAAATTTTTCTCTGCTGGTTATTTTTTTTTATTTTTTATTTTATTTTTGGCCGCAAACTGATGAGAGTGCAAAAGGTGACGCGGGAGTGAAGCGCAAAGCCGCAATCCCCGCAGAAAAGGTATTGCTTTACCCTAATGAATTCTAATAATCCTTATGAATTTCGCTTAATGAATTCTTGCGGTTCATTAATAGGGTCGGAAGAAGGTTAAGGGTGTACCCCGGGCTTCCACTGATAGGGAAGAGGGAGAAATTCGAGATTCTTCCCTTCGTCGTCCACTCTTGAGAGGAGAGGGAAGCTCCGTTTCAGAGAGACGTGAAGAAGAGAAGAACCTACCTCTTCAACTAACAAATTTTGAGTCTGTGGAACAAATTGGTGTTGCGGAAGAAATTTCAGATGCTGCGGTCAATTTCTCGCACCAATCTGTCGTTCCCGATCCTTCTTTTTTCCTCAAATTCTTTCCTTTGTTCGTTGATGAGCCACTTGAAGCTGCCTTAAGTGAAGATGATTCAACTGTCAAAGAGGATCGCCTTATACAAGGTGATCCAATAAATACTTCAGAAGTGGAGAATACGTGTGCACATGTTGTAGTACTAGATGAGTCTGTGGACACTAATGCAGCAGGTAGTGTGCTCGTAAGTACTATGGTAGAAACTGGACCTGCCATGGTTAATGTTGCAAGTGCGGCTGTTGCTGATGCCGCGCAATCAAATAAAGATATCCCACATAAGAATAAGGGTAAAACAGTTGTGGAAGATTCAGATCTCTTGGCTAAAGAAGAAGTAGCCTTCCGTTGGTTCATTTCAAAGGAGCTTCTGTCGGTCCCAAGAGATTCCTTACCGGTGGATGCGGATAGTCATTCAGTCTCGCATTTGCGGGAGTGCATGCGGGCTGCACCATATGAGATGGTTAAAGATGCTTGGATAAAAGGTCATGGTCAACCTATTGACCCCACATTCCGCATAAACGAACCTTCTTCTTTTGCGGAAACAATTGCTTGCGGACGGAGAAGTATATTCTTTTCCTCAACAAGCTCTTATTCAGGTATTCTTATTGTCTTTATTTTCTTCGATTTCTTCTTATTTTTAGTTTTATTTATAACTTTAATTATGTACTTTTCAGCTTGCGCGGGTCAAAATGCTGCACATACAACGTATAAATTCTTCAAGGCGCGGTCCACAATGATGGAGTCCCAATTTAGGATTGTAGAAGAGGAAACTACAGGCTTGAAGCGGGAGAATGACATGCTTCGCCAACAATTGCTTGACCTTCAAAATCAAGGTTTAATTCTTTCTATCTTGTCAAGTTTTCTTAAATTTTTTACTTGTTTTCTGAATTACTTCATTGGATCAGCGGGGGATTCAGAACTTATATCTAGGATGCGGTGTAGAAATACGCATTTGAGAGATCATGTAGTGAGGGTTAACAATGAGAATGTGGAGGTCAAGACCAGATTTAACAACCTTGTTGATAGCCATAAGCTGGTTTCATAGAAGCACAATGAATTGGAATTGCAGCATCGGCTTTTATTTGGGGAGAAAATCAGTAAGAAAGCGAAGTTTGATGCTACTTTATCATGGACTAAAGATTGCGTTCTTGAAGCACAGGCAAGATCGGATAGATTGGAAGAAGAGAACCGCAAGCTTTGTGTAGAACACCAGAATATCCTTGCGGGATTTTCCCGTCCGGGATCGTATCACAATTCACAACTTTCTTTGTACATAGCTCAGCTCATTAAGGACAGAGACAACTCGACTTCAGAAGCTCATGCTAATGGAAAAGCCCTTGCGGATGCTCAAGCTAAAATCCGTAATTTATCTGATTCTATTCTTCATCGTGAGAGCGACATTTTCCGTTTGCATAAAGAAGTAGCAAGGTGTACATCTAAATTGAACCGATTAAGAGATAAAGAAGCAGAGTTAAATCAGTGTCATCAAAATCTTCCACAACTCACTGCCAATTATAATAAGCTTTCGGAGAATATGATTTTCTTGATATTACTAAAGATGCGATTGGTCGCGAATTAACATAGTTTGAATCCCTCGCAAGAGGTATCCTATTTTACCGCATATTTGAAATTTAATATTTCCCACATTGATTAACCTGTTGCTTTCGTTCCAGGTTTTGAAGAAAAATTTAAAGATGCAGCCGCAAGAGCTGCTAAGGCTGAAGGAGAGCTTGGTGCGGCAAATACTAGGATGGAAGAACTCAATAAGTAACTAGAGCTAGCCTCTATCAAGGCTAAAGAAACGCAAACTCAACTAGAGCTTGCCTCTACCAAGGCCAATGAAGCGCACGCTCAACTTAAGCTTTTATCTTCTAAAGTTGAAGGAGCTGAAGACAAATTAAAACATGAAACTCTCAAGAATGAAAGCCTTGTTCGGGATTTATCTACTGAGAGAGGGGAAATAAAATTTTGGAAAACAAAAGTCCAAAATTCTGAAACCGAAGTAAATCAGTACAAAATAGAGCTTGAAAATAGAAGAGCTTATATTTCTTGGTTAAGAACCGAAACTCGAGTTTTAATTGCAAAAGCAGTCAACAATACTCTTGAACTAGTACAAGATGATGGATTTTTCAAAATTTACAAGCGCAAAGATGTCCCGGATGATCCTCCCTTTGAAGCTGATCTTCCCGCACCTTAGCTTTCTTTGTTGTTACTCAGTTCTTCTTTATTTCCAAATTGTATTTGCATTTCCATTTTGCCTTGTATTTTTATCCCTGCAAAACAAATTTTGAATATATATATTGATTGTTAGTTCATTGTATGAGTGTGAATTTATTAACCGCAAGAAAATTTTGTACCTTGAGTTACAGTGAGGTTTGAAGCGCATGTCTAACTTCTCTCTGGCCAGGAGGAAATTAGGATGCGGTCCCTAGAGTGTCTCCTGAAACGGAGAGTGATACAACAATTAATGTCATGTTAGGCATCTCTGTGGCGAAAGATCCAATAGTCATACACTCATAAACATTTACATGGACTTTCTAGAGAGATTACATTCTGCTGCTTTACCTAGTATGAAGCCAAATTGTTGTATAATTGCATTGATGGATGTGAGCACTTCCTGAAGTGGAGAGTACCTGATACAATAATTAATGTCCTGTTAAGCATCTATGTGGCGAAAAATCCAACAGTCATAGATATTCATTTGGACTTTCTAGAGAGATCGCATTTGATTTGCTTTACCTATTATGAGCGCAAACTATTGTACAATTGCATTGTTGGTTATCGATAATATGGTTTAAGATATTGTGCGTTCCAAGGATGTTATAGAATTTCCACATCCATATTCCGCAGATGGTATGATCCTTATCCCGCAATATCTTGTATAACATAAGGTCCTCCCCATGTAGGTGCAAAACTTTCCTGCTTTTTTATCCCTTTGGTATTCCAGGATTTTCCGTAGAACGTAATGCCCTTCCACAAAGTTCTGCAATTTTTACTTTTTTATTGTATTCTTTTGCCAATCTTCTTTGATAATTTTTCATTCTTTGAAGTGTAACCTCTCTTCTTTATTCTAAATCATCCAATTTTTCAAACATTAAGTCTGAATTCAAGTTCTTCTCCCATGCTTCTGTTCTTGTTGTAGGTAACTGCTTCTTCTCCATATGTAAGAAGAAATGGTGACTCTCCAGTGGACTCCCTTCTAGTTGTACGGTATGCCCTTAATGTATTATGAAGCTATTCACACCATCGTTTATGATGGTCATCTAGATTTTTCTTTAAATTCATGGCAATCGTTTTATTTGTTGCTTCAGCTTGTCCATTGCTTTGTGGATAGAGTGGAGTAGACTTATTCTTTTGAATATTAAATGCTTCGAAAAGCATATCAATATTTTTCCCCTGTAATTGATGTCCATTATCCGAAACTATGGCTACGGAATTCCAAATCTATAAATTATATTCTCAAATAAAAATTTGAAAACATCTATATCTCTAATACGTGCAAGAGCTTTGGCCTCAACCCATTTAGTGAAATAATCTGTGGCTACAATTAAATATTTTCTTTTTTGAGTACCTTCCACTAATGGCCCAACAATGTCTATTCCCCATTTTGCAAATGGCCCGGGACTGTGTACAGAGTTAAGTTCTGTTGCGGGTGCTTTTATTCTTTTCGCATAGCGCTGACATTCTTCACATCTTTTTACCACATTTTACGCATCTTTATGCATAAATGACCAGTAATATCCTTGTTTTTGCTTTCAATGCAAGTGATCGTCTTCCACTATGATTTCCCGCATCTCCATAATGTATATCTTTGAAAATTCGGTGCCCTTCTTCTTGTGATAGACATCGAAGTAATGGTCCCGAAAAAGATCTGCGGTATAGAATTTTATCCCGCAACTGATAATTCACAGATTTTGATTGCACATTTCTTGTCTCTTTAATGTTTGCGGGCAAGATCACATCCTGCAAATATTGATGTATTGAAACCTTCCAATCTTTTCCGGATAATTTATTTTATGATTTTTGTGGAAAGTTTGTGTCATCTTTATCAACTGCATTTTCAATATATTCTTCAACTTCTTCTTCCATGTTTTCAACTGCCCACAACTTAATTGACGCCTCATAAATGCGCCCAATTTTGACTACTGAAGTGTTTTGATCCTTTATCATTGAAGAAATAAATGCTAGTGCATCAACATGGCGATCCTTATCTCTGGATAAATGCCGAAAGGTTATATTTGGGACTTGGAGCGCCAATTTTTGCACAAGATTCTTGTATTCTATCAGGTCTTCATCAAGCGCTTGATATTTCATCTCAACCTTCCGAATTATTAATTGCGAATCACTTGTGAGCCGCACATCACAAATTCCCAATTCAATGATGAGTCGAAGAGCATGGACCACAGCCTCATATTCCACTATATTATTTGTATGTTCGCCAAACTCAAGATGAAATGCATGTACCATTCGGTCTCCTGTAGGAGTTGTAATCACAATTCAAATTCCCCCACCTTCTTTATTCTATGCCCCATTAAAAAATACTTCCCATCTGCGGGAATTTACAGAACTTAAAATATCTTGGGGATCATCATCTTCTATTCCGGGTAAACCTTGGATTTGAAAAACATCATCTAATGGTAAACCTGCAAGGAAATCTGCTAGGACTTGCGAATTTTGTGCAGTTTGTATTTCAAATAAAATGTGGAACTGTTCCAGTTGTGCATTCCATTTTGCTATTCTTCCTACTTTTCCCACATTCTTCAGTACAGACTCTAGCGGAGCTTTGCTTGGTACCCGCACATAATATGTCAGAAAATACGTGCATAATTTCTGGGTAGCAAATACCAGTGCTAAAATTAATTGTTTAATTTTGGTATAGTTTCTTTCCGCAAGGTTAATAGTTTTGCTGATGTAATATACTGGTTTTTCTACTTTGTCATTTGTTCGTACCAGAACTGCACTTACAACATCTTCTGTTGCGGCTATGTACAAAACGAGCACTTCTTCAGGTTCTGGATTATATAGTGCAGGTAACATGGCGAGATAAGCTTTAATATTTTGGAAGGCTTGCTCATAATTTTCGTTCCATTCAAATTTATTTTTCTTTTTCAAAGTGTCAAAAAAGGGCTTGCATTTGTCCGATGATCTAGCAATAAATCTACCGAGTGCGGCCAAACAACCATTTAATTTCTGTACTTCTTTAACATTCCTTGGAGATGCATATCAACAATTGCCTGAATTTTTTCCGGATCAACTTCAATCCCTCTTTTGGTAACCAAGTACCCCAAAAACATTCCTGACGTAACCCCAAAAATGCATATATCAGGATTAACTTTCATTCTGAATTTCCACAAGATTTCAAATATCTCTTTCAAATCTTGTAAATGATCCTTTGAAAATTTACTTTTTATCAACATGTCATCTATATAAACTCCGAGAGTGCGGCCTATCTATGGTTTAAAAATTGCGTCTACCAACCGTTGATAAGTTGCTCCTGCATTTCTTAGCCCAAATGGCATTCTGGTATAACATTACAAACCGTGTAGAGTGAAAATTGCAGTGTTTTCTTGATCTTCTTCAGCTAGAGCAATCTGATTGTACCTTGAATGCCCATCCATGAAGGATAAAGCTTTATGTCCTTCAACAACGTCCACCAACTGACCAATGCTGGGAAGCGGATAACTATCTTTTGGGCAAGCCTTGTTTAAGTTGGTGAAGTCTATGCAAATTCTTACTCCCCCATTCTTTTTTGGTACAATCACCATGTTTGATATCCAGGTCGGGTATCGCACCTCTCGAATAAACCCTGCATTCATGAGCTTTTTTAACTCCTTTTCAACTGAGAGATGATATTCAGGTGATACCTTGAGTATGCGTTGTCGAAAAGGTGTAGTTCCCGGATGTATGTGCAACTCATGTCGAACAATATTTGGATCGATTCCTGGCATGTCCTCCATCTTCCATGCAAAAATATCCACATAGTCTGCAAGTAGAGTGACCATATTATGCTCCCTTTCTGTTTCCATCAACGTTCCAATCTTAATCATTCTGGGGAGTTCCTCTGTTCCTATGTTGACATTTTTGGTTTCTTCAATGGATGTAAAAGTGGATTTGGGAGCTCCTAGAAGTGTGGGAGCCCCCTTTAACTTCTATGCTGGAAGACTGCCTTCATCAATTTTTGGCATGCTTTCCTTCATTGAAATACCTTAATTCGTTTCATTTACTTCCTTACTTCCTGCTGTCTTAATCATATATTGGCTTAGGGCTTCTTCTTTAGCCTTCATTTTGCGTTGTTTTTTCTTATTTTGTTGTTGTTGTTGTCGCTCTTCATTCATGCGGATTTATGCAAGAATACAAGATTTTGCTTCATTCTGATCTCCTTTTATCTCCATCTCACCTTGCGGTGTCGGGAATCACAAGTATTGGTGATATGTTGAAGTTACCCCTTTCAATTGATGGACCCAATGTCTACCAATGATGGCGTTGTATGGAGATGGAGCCTCCACTATACTGAATTTAGTCAGAATACTTATCGGTCCAGCTGCAACATCGAGTAAGATTTCCCCTTTTGGTTTCAAAGCTAATCCATTAAACCCATAGATTGTGTAGCAAGAAGGCGTAAGCTGATCATCTTTTAATACCATCTTCTGGAAGGTATCATAAAGCAATACATTAAGAGAGCTGCCCCCATCCATAAGAATCTTCCTTACATTCCAACCAGATACTGGTAGCGTGAGCACTAGCGGACCATTGTGCATTTCAATCTCCTGGTCAACCTCGTCCGCAGAAAAAGTTAGCGGGCAGGCCATCCATTCTTACCATGCTTCAGTAACTCTTCCCGCAACCTTGAAGACTTCGTGACTGCGAACCCTTTTATGCAGTTTCTTATCAATAGCTGCACTCATGGATGATTGAACCGATTCAAAATAGGAAATCATATTAATAGTTTGATCATTTTGCGGAATATTCACAGTTTTCCCCTTATTAAGTTTTGGTGGAGGATCGGGTAAATAAATAAATTTTTTTAGCTCCCCCGCATCGATCAACTTTTGCACTTGCATCTTTAGATTCCTGCATCGGCTTGTGGAGTGGCCCCGATAGCAATGATATTCACAATACTCCTTCGAATTCTCTGTGTGTTGAGGCTGCTTTTCTTTTGTCCATGGCCAATGAAAATCTTGTCTGTTCTTTATTGCATTTAGGATTTCTGAGTGAGAGGTGTTGAGTTTAGTGAAAATTCGCTCCTCAAATTAGCGGATGAACTTTCTTCTATCATCTGACTTTCCTCGCTTTGAATCAATGTCAGGAGTTTCTCCCGCAACCCTCTTTCCGGAACTAGTTGACGGTTCTACAAAATTTGCCCTGTTGGCATTTCCTTGATGCTGAGATATTATTCTGTGATGCTGCCTTTTTATATCCTGCAATCTTGTACACTTTTCAATAATATCTCTGAGATCCCTTTTTTTTTCGGATTTTTATCATGAATATCAATAAAAAGTTGTCTTTCTCGGTTGGCTATCCCCCATTTGAAGCAGTTGATAGCAATTTCTGGGGTTACATCCCCTACTGCTTGACAGATCGTCTGCTATCGATCTGTATAATCCCGAATGGTCTCCTCTGTCCATGATGCAAGAGAAAATAGCTTGTCTATCCCTGCATCTGCGGGCTTATTATACATGTATGTTTCTAAGAACTTGCGGGTCAACTGCGTATAATACTTCAGGTGAGTTGTCGGATCTTTTGTCCCATCATAGCATTCAAAGATGGGAATATTACATTTACGCGGTATTGACGCATAGCAAGGTGTGGTGCCAACAATGTTCTTCTAGCTTCTTTTAACACTTCTTCTAATCGTCCACCTTCTTTATTTTTTAAAATTTTAATTTCTTCTCGCATTTGCTCCATGTCCTCACAGTATTTTTGCCATCTTTTATTTTACAACTCTGAACCATCAAAATCCGATTTATCTGGTTCATACCGCTGGCGTGAGGGTTCTACTATCATCACTCTTTGATCTTTATTGACTTTTGCTTTTCTTCTTGCGGGTCTATTGGAGCTTGCTTCTTCCCCCTGTATTCTAGTTATAGATGGTTCCGCATCATGCTGGGCTTTTTCTTTGAGCATTTGGTTTTCTTGGGTCAAAAGTGCAATTTGTTCCGCAGAAGTCTGTTGTACCTTGCGCAACTCATTCGTTTCTTCCATTAACTGATGAATGGGGTCAACACTATCTTGAGATGTTTCTTCAGATGATTGACTAGTTGTCTGATTTTCAGAATTGTTTACTTGGTCATTCATGGGTTGTTGCCCTTGCGATTCTCCCATCATTTCCCTTTCTTAAAGAACCTATATTTCCTAACTCCCCAAATTTTCTGTATTGACATCTTGATCCTGCATGGTTCTATGTGTCACTGTCTCCATTTATGTAATCCCTTTTGAGATGTTGTGATTTCTTCTTAGCTCAGTCTTACATTGATGTAGGAGTTTCTTTACCAATATTCTAAAAGAGTTCAGATAATAAGTTATGTGTTTCAAAAGTTGCAATTTGATTGACAGATAATATTCAACTTAGATTTAACATATCACACATGAACCGGGTAACTTTCTAATTTACCACAGGTTTTATAAGTTCCAGTGCAAACATGTTAATATCAAGTTCGAAAATTCAATTCAAAACTTATTTCATTGTTTTTTTTGTAAGAGTAAAAAATTTAGTTAAACGTAAAAATCAAGAACTAGATAAATGTAACATAATTTTTTGGTGAAAATTTATGAACTAAACTTTCAAATCAATGATTTAAAGAATTACCTTGGTAATTTAATATATATGAGAGGTATGAAATATTGTGTATGAACATAATGACCAAATCTATATATACATCAACTGGTTAATTCGGAGTAAAATTATATATAAAGTTTTTTCAATATGACTTTTAATCATTGTATTTTAAAGAAAAGAATTTTCCAATATAACATGATTCAAGGTTTTAAAAATGAAAATTTTGACAGGTATAATAAATTCTTTACTACCTCCCTGTTTCTAGCGCCAAATTGTGATTACCAAAAATCTAGCATCTTTGGATCACAACCAAATAAATTTGAATCGTATAAAAGTTTATTACCTTATCATAAAATCAACTCATATTAACATTTGAAGATGATAATCAACCAAAACAAGTAATAAATTGACTCAAACATTTAACGTGGTTCGACAATCAAATTGTCTACATCCACGGGTAATAAAGATTTGTATTACTTTACTCTTCATCATCAAAAGTTACAAGAAAATTGATATGCCATAAAATCATAATCATACTAATCAAAGAATAACTGAACTAAAAACTTACACAAGTCTCATACCTAAACTCTTTTGTTCTGATCCTATACCTTATGTCCAATTTGCTCCAAATTTTCCCCTCCCTTTTCCTGTTTATGAGTTTGATATTTATAGCCAATTTGATGGGTCCCTCCAATTTACCTTTCCACCTATTTATTCTTATCCATCCTTGGAGCGAACTGTAGTCCCGCAAAACTCATTTGCATTTTCCGCAAGACTTGATCATGCTTCCCGTAAATCTTAGCATGCATATTGCTTCCCGCAGGTTGCGATATTGTATTTAAGTTATTATTTTTGGACTTGGATGAACGTTGCGGTCCCATTAGAAGCATAGCATGTTGGACACGTGACTCTTAAAAGTGAATTGTCATGCTTGTCCCGCAACTTATAAAGTTGATACGTGTCTCTCATGCAACAATGCTCATCATTAGTCTTTGTTGTGCCAGGCTTTCCCGCAACCTGGGTGTCAGTCAGACATCAAGTTTATCTGCTTCGAACAGTGTGTCTTGCTTTCCCGTAACCCACTTGTCGATCATGCATCAACGCTGTCAGGTTCAAATCTTATCGAATTTTTAGATGACAGTTCAGTACTTCTTAAAAAAATTTGTTTCAGTGTTTCTCGTCCTATCATAACTCGTTATTTCTCCAGTAGTTTTTGGACACGCGTAGCTTGGAATTTATTCCTTCACACCCTAACCGCAGGTGATTGAGTTCATCGACTCTGATACTAGGCACTGTAAATCTGAATTGGTGCAATCTTTCTTTACTGTCGATAATAGTTAGAAAATTCTTAGTACTAGAATACTATTGTTTGATGAGGATCGACTTATTTGGCCTTACACTGAATCTAGATCCTTTACTATTAAGTCTGCATATAGGTTGTTCTCTAATGAATTATCTAATAACTCTCTGTCAAACCCTCTTACCGAAAGCTCCAATCCTACCAAAAAATCAAGTTGTTCTTATGAAAGTGTGTTAAAAGAATTATTTCAACTAAGAGTAAACTTGCCAAGTACATCATCAACCAGGAAGTTGCATGTAATATGTATAATGACATGGTCCATGAAACAACAGAGCATATCATTTTAAATTGTAATTTTTCCTAAGTTGTTTGGTTCGCCACCCCTTTTGTTCATCTAGTTCTGCAAGACTCTCTGGCTCTAATATCTGTATTTAAGCCTGGGTTAACAGGTGGTTAGTCTCCTGCCAAAATACTGACCACCTTGTCTCCATATTCACATTTTTATGGTACATCTGGAGAGAGAGGTATCTCAAGGTTATTCTTGACAAACAAAATTAATCCCTTCACCACTGCTAGTTTTGTTATAAAGTTAACCAATGAGACATCTAGCTCTTTATCCACTATTGGAGATAATTCCCAGCAAACTGATTTTTCCTGATCATAATCTACCTTCTCCACTTATGATCTTCTATACGATTGTACTATGGTGTTGTGTGATGCCACTTTTGATACACACACTAATAAATCTGGGATTGGTATTGTCTTAACTGATGTCATAGGAAACTATCAAGGATGCAAAATCATTTCAGGCATACCAAGGAGTCCAAAAGAAGCTGAAATACTGGCAGTATTTGAAGTTGTCAAGTGGTCCATATCCAAGTCTATTACAAGATTTGCATTAGGAGTGATGCTAGGAATGTCATTTTTTATTTCAACAAAACTGCTAACCTGATCCACTTGTTCTATTTTAGATGACTATCATGTATTATTAAATTATTTTTCTTTTTTAAAGTTTGAGTATATATGTAATACGTAGATACTTTAGTGGTATGACTGATAAAGCAGACAAATATAGTAGAAGCCATAATGTAACAGGAGAATCGATGAAAACTATTCCCTTTATCTTTCAAACATTGTAATTAAGTGTTTCATGTTTTTGGCCAACATAGCTAAACTTCTTGTCCTTTTAGTTTGTTCCTGAAATGTTATTCATAGAATCGTAATCTTGACGAACTAATTTTTTAGAATTACTTACCTAAACAACCAAATAATAACTTATTAAATTATCCTCCAAGATTTAAAAATAAAATGAAACCAATATATATAAATGTTTGGGTGTATAACTGTATGTCACTTCCGTTATTGTGATTCTATTTTAGACCAATGGGGATTTGAGTTTTAAAGCAACAACGTTTTTTGTTCCATGGGCAAGGAAGCTGGGAACGCTCTTCACATTAACTTTTCACACTTTATTCTTAACTGAGACATTATTTTTCTTTTCTTTCATTCTTCTCGTATTCTATGTATTATCTTCTAAATTATGTTAGAGCAACTGATCGAGCATTATGGTGAGCATGTTTCCTCTTTTTTAGTTATACTGTAGCAATGAACAACCATTATGATAGTAAAATTTGTTAGATAAACCATGACTAATGGAAACTACACACCTGTAGTGTTGGTAAGCCATGGGTTAGCTTGTGGCAACCATGTTTTTATTAGGCAAGGAAACTCAATACTCCTTCTGTTTTATTTTAGATGAAAATTATTTATAGTATTTTACGAGTTTATAGAAAATAGAGAGGTATATATTTTTTTCATTTATACCTTAGATAAAAAATTTTAAATATTAATTGTTATTATTACATTCAAAATAAAATTTTATAGTTCCAAGACGAAATATAAGATGTCGCTGGTAGTTTTATTGAAAAATTTAAAAACCTTTGGGTAATATGGAACTAAAAAACACCTCAAACCTTCGTCTGAAATGAAACGAAGGGAATATTATTTTTATTATTAACCCTTTATTAAATTAAAGTTCAATTTTAAACCACATGCCCTAAATCAAATCCAAATCCAACCGAACATTTTAGCTTTGCGGAAATCAATTTTTTGTTGATGTTGTTGCCATTGTAGTTGCTGCTGGTGTTGTTGAGTTTGTTGCTGGTGTTGTAGATGCTGTTGACGTTGAATCTGGAGATGAAGTTCTTTTACAAAGTAGCAAAATCTTACTTTTTTAGCACAAGCACCATTAGACAGATCAAACCCGCCACTAAAACCAACGAGAAGTCCTAGAAACAAGTACCAAATACAAAACGAGTAAAGAACCTAGGCTAGAAACTGATTTAAGAAAGAACTGAACTTCAAAAAAATAAAAAAAATAAATTGTAATTGAAACAAGATTAAAAGCAATAACAAGTAAAGGAAAAGATCGAGATGTACTTCTTCTGTTTAGATCCGCTCCAAAGAAGCCGAAAGTGTTATCCATACACCACTTTTATCTCCTCTTTTTTACACCCATATGTGGTATACATCTAAACCATAGATCTGGAATGATGAATCTTTTAGAGCACAGTACCTTTGTGATATGTAGGTGGGATATTTTTTTGGTGTAAAAAAATCGTAGGTAAAAAACATTTTCAACAAGAAATGAAGATCTAAACAAGAAAATCTCAAACGGTTAGGGTTTTTATGATTGCTTTTTCGGAGAAGAGAGAGAGGGAAGAGGAGAGAAAATCTCTGTTGTGAGATTGTCCTTAGAGCATCCACAATCACACGATTATACCCAAAGATCAAAGATTAAATTTTTTGATCTTTGGTCTGGGTCAAAAACAACGGTGAATGATCAAGCGAGGCCGTAGAGTACCGTTTGTAGGTAAGCGAAAGAGCACGATATCGCTTGTAAAGACGGACGAAATACTAATACTTCGCCTGGTACAAGCGGGATAGTGGCTTTCCGCCTGAGAAACAAACATACAGGCGAAATCTCAACACCCCGCCCACTCCCCAAGCGAAATTTTAGTATCCCGCTTGTATAAGCGAAGTACCAGAATAGCGCCTGTGAATTGTGCGAAGTAAGCGTGCGAAAAAAAAACTGGGCGAGATGCTGTAGTAACGCTTGAACTCAAGCGAGATGCTGGAGTTGCGCCGTCTTCAGCGTGCGAATTAGGTGTGTGGGGGAAAAAGGCCGGGCGAGCTACTGGAGTCCCGCTTGGATTTAGGCGAGACTCCAAGATCTC
Organism: Papaver californicum; assembly: GCA_023531435.1. Classification (NCBI taxonomy): domain Eukaryota; kingdom Viridiplantae; phylum Streptophyta; class Magnoliopsida; order Ranunculales; family Papaveraceae; genus Papaver; species Papaver californicum. The sequence continues at coordinate 8,460,158 of JAJJMC010022854.1, forward strand.
GCCTGTCCCCTTCCCCCATTTATAACCGTAATCTCTATTTCTTTTTTCCATCTTCACCTCCTGTCCATTTCCCCCATTCGAAACCCTAGCCGCTCGCCTCCCACACCCCCATTTTTCCAACACTTCCATCCTTTGACGAGAACCCAAAGCTTCGTTTCTCATTTTGTTACTTCGGTCAAACATATTCCAAGCGAAATCAAGGTATATCTTCTACAAACTAAAATTGAATTTACTTGTTTTAAATTGCATATTTACTTGTTTTGATTTGATATGCAATTTAGATGATGTTGTGGTTAAATTAGTTGTATATGTTGTTTACTTACCATATTATAAACCCATTATTGAATTATAAATTTGTGTTCTAATAATAAAATTTGGATTTTAATTAGGGTTTTTGTGCATGTTATCAATTAGGTTTAAAAATTTGTTTATATTTGTTAAATTGAACATATAATAGAAATTCTTGTTGTTTAATTTTAGTGGGTTTATGTTTAATTTTAGGTTGAATGTAGTATGTTGTGTAGAAATTAAAGGAATTAATTTTGATTTAATTTTAAAATAATGTGTATGGATATATTTGAAATTGTGTATTTTGTCATAGGGTTTATGATAAATATTATAAATTGGGTATACTATCATTGATGATTATTTGTTGTTGCATGTATATAATTTATTAATTGGTTGTTTAAATTTAATTGGTTGTGGTTAAATTGTCGATATGTATCGAATTGCTATTTTATGTAGATTCTGAAGATGAATTTCGATGATATGTATCGAATAGTTAGAGTGCCAGGACATCCACATGGGTTGAGTCAGCTCATCAGGATAGAACCTGAAGATGGTGGAGTAGTTGATCCAACAAGGGGGGTTGAAACGGGGGAAAGGGTAGTTCAACCATCAGTGGTTGACAATCGAATGTTAGCGATAAAGGATAGAACCGATTTGTTGGTTAGGAGACTGACTCGTTCGATTGAGTCTAGGGAGGTGATGAGCATAGAAGAACAACAATGTGATTTCGTCTTAGGAATGAAACTGATGATGAAGTTGTTGCTCGATCACTACAGGAATGGACAAGATGGAAACGATGTGATTTCCGGTACAAACCTCATTTTGAGATATTAAGGGTAATGGAAGAATTCAACCCTTTTGTGTTGATCTTTGTACCTAGTAGGGAAGCACTTCATCAACGTCGTCCGACAAGCCAATCCTTTCGGTTTCACTAAAAGGTTTATTTGTTAAAATATTCCTCTGTATCGGGAGTTTATTTTTCTTTCCCTTTCATGTATTTTTTTTCTGATTTAATAAAAGTATTGTATTACCTTAAGTTATTGTTCATTTAACGACGATTCAGGGGATATTATAAGGTCATTAGCATTTTAAAAATTGAAACTCTAAAAATAAATAACCGTTGAACTTTAACTTCAATTGATAATTTTAGGAGTTACTTGCGATTACATTTTGGATTTCATGAACTCATAGCTTGCTACAAATATGAATTCTTCCCCCTTTTCCTGAAAGTAGTGCATTTTAGCAATTTCCTCCTACACAAGGGAAGAAACAGTTATATAATTTGTTATTTGTAATTGTTGTTAATGAAAGAATACACAACTTTTGTAATGGTATGGATACTTACAAATTGTTGGATCGATAATCCTAAATGGGTGTCGTTAAAGATGCGTTGTTGTATAGATACATAATCATCTATTCCCTTTCGAATAACTTGGTATCTATCATAAATCTGTACAATAGATCTTTGGTTTGAATTTCCATATTCCTCACCAAAATGTCTGTAGATCCTCCCCCATACAGTTTCTGGATGAACAATTCCTACTATAACATCTTCACGTAAGGTTTCGTAATACCAGGATTTTGTTATAGCCAAGTCTTCGTCTGAATGAAATGTTGACATGGGTGTACGTAAGTTATGAAGTTAACAAAGAAGGTGTTGGGATTAAATACAGAAAAATAATATTTTTAATTACATTGGCTTGTCAAGTTATATTAAATGTGTCTGACAAATCTGAAAAATAATCCTTTAATTGAAATGAGGTCGGTGTATTGTCAATTCATGTCATTGGCTTGTCAACTTATATAAAATATCTCTGACATATCTGAAATTTTAGTCTTTTAATTG
>JAJJMC010022854.1:8462301-8550954 GCA_023531435.1 Papaver californicum
ATCTCTGACAAATCGGAAATTTTAGTCGTTTAATTGAAATGTGGTCGTTGTATTGTCAATTCATGTCATTGGCTTGTCAAGTTTTATAAAATATCTCTGACAAATCAGAAAAAAGATTCTTTGCAATGAAAAATGTGGTCGGTGTATTGTCAATTCATGTCATTGCCTTGTCAAGTTACATAAAATATCTTTGACATAAAAATAAATTGTGTTTAAAATTCTCCCTTTTTTATTATAAATAACCACACTAGGTTGTCAATCAATACAAACCGAGTTTTATAATCATCTCTTGCTCCTTAAAAAATCCAGGACATAACAAAATGGCAAACTATGTAAATCATATAGACAAGTATGGTTCCTCTTCTAGTTATCCTCACTATGTTTCTTATACTTCTTCTTCTTCTGGTTCATTAAACGATGATGATAACACAAGTTACTACTCATCCGATGAAAGTTCACTTGAAGCGAACAGTAATAACCTAGCAGTTACTGCTGGTTTAATGTTGTCAACTATGAACCCTCCACATACACGTATAAAAATACCAAGACAACGTGATGTAGGTGCTAAAGGTCTATGGAGAGACTATTTCTGCAGCAACCCGACATTTCCCCCCAATTTATTCCGAAGAAGATTCAGAATGCGTCGACAATTATTCAACCGTATTTTGGGTGATGTTGTGGCTGCAAATAGTTATTTTGTGCAAAAAATAGATGCTTGTGGTGTTCCAGGATTAACCCCGCACCAAAAAATTACTGCAGCTATTCGTATGTTAGCTTACGGATGTGCGGCCGATGCAATCGATGAGTATTTACGTATTGGGGAAACTACAGTTTTGGAAGCAACTCGTAGATTTTGCAGGGTGATAGTCCAATTGTACGAGGAAGAATATTTGCGGACACCAACTAAGCGTGATGTTCAACTCCTTCTTGATGAAAACCAAAAAAAGGGGATTTCCAGGGATGCTTGGTAGTGTTGATTGCATGCATTGGAAATGGGACAAATGCCCATCGGCGGAAACCGGTGCTTATACCTCCTACAAGGGTAGCGAAAGTATTATCCTTGAGGCAGTTGTATCGTATGATCTTTGGTTTTGGCACGCATTTTTTGGTATGCCGGGTTCAAACAATGATATCAATGTGATGAACCGTTCTTATATCTTCAAAAAGCTTATCAACGGTAAAGCACCGGCAGTAAACTTTTCAGTCAATAGAAATCAATATAATATGGGGTATTATCTTGGGGATGGAATATACCCAGACACATCAACTATTGTAACTACCATTAAACATCCAGACTCCCAAAAGAAACAGAAATTTTCTGCGATGCAGGAAGGTTGTCGAAAAGATGTAGAACGGGGTTTCGGGGTACTACAAAATCAATTTGCAATCATCAAACAACCCGCACGTATGTGGAATCCGGACGTGTTAGCGTATATAATGAAAACAGTCATTATTCTACATAATATGATAGTGGAGGATGAACGTATTCCCGGTGATTGGCCGCATGACTATGAGCAACGCAGTCACGGTGCTCCGGTTGTTATTTCAAGGGACAACACTGCTCAACTTTCTAGAATGATGAAGGACCAACGCAGACGTGCAGTATTCGATAAACAAACTGGGGTTCGTTTGAGAAATGACCTGATCGAACATATATGGTCATCTGTTGGGGAAGAGTGAACTTTTATATGGGCTTTGGGGGTAAATGTGTTGTTAGTGGACCCGTGGTTAAAGCGGAAGATATCTTATCTTTACTTATTTTAGTCGCGTTATATTTTAATTGTTCTTCGACTCCACCTAGTATTAGAAGTAATTTTAAAAATTAATTCTAAATTAAATTTTTATTTTAAATTAGGATTCGTTAAAAACATAAAAATCCATTGGTTAAAAAATATACTAAAAATTCTTAATAAATTGATCAAAATTAAAACTCAATATGACAATGGTAAATAATAATCCGGAGGTTATGATTGGTTTAATCTTTTCCTCAAAATTTCTCCGTTCCTCAGTTCGATGTACTGTCTCGATACAGCATCCATTTGGGAGATTTCCATCGTCATTATACGAAATTCCTCTTCTGCTTCTTGCCTAGCTTGTATTGCCGTAAACTTTGCATTTGAATCAGCTAATTTAGATTCAAACTTTGCTTTATCATTAGCTAATTTTGCTGCAAACTCAGCTTCTCTTTGTGCAATCTTCATATCTCTTTGTTCGGTACATTTGGCGTTGAAGCTTTGTTGCTCTCTATAAATATTTTCCATCATTTGTTGTTGTTCACCAAATCTTGCTTTCCCTTTTGTCTTCTGTCGTTTCGCCTCTTTTTTCCCCATTGGACGGATTATTGTGTTGGGGATATCTCCAAGGTCTTCAAAGGCGCTGGGACCATCAAGGCTTAAGTCTGCTGTGTCCTGTACGTCCTGAGATTCGTTGTCGTAATCAGACTCTCCTTGTGATGAATCAAAAACAGATGTTGACCTTCTAGAATATTTAATATTATCTAACATAACTGTGTAGCAATCTTCATGTTTAAAACTTCGACCAGTTGCTTCCTTGAAAAGCCTACGTACTTCTGCAAACTGGTGTTTCAATACAATGTTGTTAAAGGATATACAATCAAATAGATTCATGTAATAAGCATAAATAAACGAGTTGTTACCTTATTTTCAGGGCCCCATCCAGTATGATGTTCCCTTTCAACTTCACCCTCCTTTGCAGACATAAGCGCGACATCCTTACTTATAATTTGAAATCGTTTCTGAAGGGAGGTCCAACTTCGTTCTGGCATAGAAGGTATAGCTTCTTTCATCCGACATAGTATACGTGACCATAATTTTTCTTCACATTGATCAGTACCAATGCTACAATCTTGAGAAATAGACAAATGAATCGTAACCTCGGGGTTTTGATGGCGCCATTTTACTAATCTAATTCAAAACTTATGAAATAAGAACTAACTTTTGAATTTTCAACTCTACACAATGTATGAGTTTAGTAAAATGCCATTGGTTTAGTATCACATATATATAGGGTAAATATATAGCCGTTAAACGGTAACATACCAACGGTAACATATCAACGGTCAAAAATTAACGGTCAAAAATTAACGGTCAAATACAAGCGGCCCGTTGGGATCGCGCCCAGCTCCTAGCGGAGCCTTGGCCCCTCGCCCAGACACAAGCGGTCCCTTGGGGTCTCGCCTGTCTCTCCCTTGGGGCCCAACCCAAGCGGAGACTTGGCCCCTCGCCCAACTCCAACGTTGCCTTGGGACCTCGCCCAACTCCAAGCGGACCCTTGGAGTGCCGCCCAGGTCCAAGCGAAGTCACTGAATCTCGCCCGTATATTGAAATTTTAGGCGAAATCTCTGCTTTTCTCTTATGAGTGGGCGAGCTTCTAGTTACTCGTCTGGTGGAGCGAAAGTTTAGCGTATCGCTTGAGCTGGCGAAATGTCAACCCTTCGCCCGTGTTTTTAAGCGAGATGCTGGTCCGTCGTCTGTTCACAAGCGAGGGAGTAGAGTTTCGCTCGACTATAACTTTTGATCGTCGATCAACGACTTCTTTTAATCCTGAACAGTGATTTTCAACGATTATAAATCAAACTTAATCGCACCGCTGCGGTTGATTTTCAACGATCATCGATCAAATTAAATCTTTGATCTTTAATTTGATCGATGATTGTGGATGCTCTTAGTCTTTCCTTTTAGTTTCCCTCTTCAATACAAACCTTTCCATTTTTTGAAATAAAAAATAAAAAATAAAAAATAATAATCTATTCTGGACTTAGTCCTTAGATTTGAAAGGGGATGGGACAAATTGTCATCTGTACTCTAGCTGACATTTGCTGGATTGAGGGTGTTTCTATAGTTTTCCACCAAGATCCAATATTTGGAAGACCGCGAATACTAATTAACAACTAATATCAATTACTCTGGAATCTGGATTCTCAAAATCATGCTTCTAGTTAAAACCAAAAAAATACTTTTGCTCTAATTTAATCCTTTAAACGGCATTCAGTTTGAAACATTCTTTTGCTTATTATATTTCTGCTCCGGCCCTTCAATTCTTTATGTTTCTTTCTTTATCATCATCTCCAATTATATGCATGTATGCATCAATAATTAGTATCCATTCTTCATTTGTGTAGTATTTTCCGAATAACAACACAGAAATAAGACATACAGTAGTTCCATTTGCACTTCTTTACCTGTGTTATAAGTTTGACTACAGTCAAACTTTATTGACTGTGTTAGTTTATGTGACATGTGAATTCTTCATCCTCTTTCAGACAGTACAATTAGGAAAGGGAGTTTGACCAAGATGCATTTATAACGTACTTATAAATATCTATATCCGTTAACTTTTTGGTTGATGCATTTACAATAAGGACCGATCAATAAGCAAGTAGTCCAAACATGACGAAGGGTTAAGTCAAAAATTTAATGTTGTAGCCTGTATACAACTACTACCAGCCAGTTGAGTTTTTCTCCTATTTAACTTTAAGAACCCAACTAAGTTTCAGACTATGCTAGTATCACTTATCTTCTCTCCACCTTAGCTGAGATCAATAACTAGTTCATTATTCAGTACGATCATGGATGGAATTACGACTAGTAGTTCGTTTCGTCAATGGGATCACCAAGGAAAAGATGAAACTGATAGAAATCAAGAGACAATCTCTGTTGGGAACGAGGTAATACATTAAGTTTTAGTATAATGCAAGTTTAACTGTTATCATACTGTAAAAGAAAAATTTTGCTTCGACTTTCATATATTAATCAACCTTCGGTTCTGATCATACAGAAAGAAAACGAAAAACATTTGGTAAGCAATGGGAGTCTTGATGTTCGAGGCAGAATTGCCGACAAGCGAAAAACAGGAGGATGGAAGGCTTCTCCGTTCATTATAGGTACACATGGATCATAGTAAGATCGATTCATTTTCGTAGACCACTAATTAATTGTTGTATTGACAGTTACTTATTTGGTTATAGTGAATGAGGCGGCTGAGAGATTATCATTTTACGCGATTGCGGTGAGTATGGTATCTTATTTGGTTCTAGAGATGCACCAATCGCTTCCCCTTGCTGCCACTCATGTTACTGACTGGATTGGAGCCGCTTTTGTGCTAACACTTGTTGGTGCTTTTGTGGCTGATGCTTATCTAGGACGATTTTTAACCATCATGGTGTTCTCTTGCATCTATGCTGTGGTAAGTAACGAAATAAAGATTCTAATAACAACCAAATAATTTGGAAATAAAACTTGTTATTAACAGCGGCCGGTTCGTTTGAGCAACCCTGTTCTGTTCTATGTCTGTTCTGCCTGATTTTGTTGTCTGATTGAATTTATACACCAGGGAATGGTGTTGTTGACGATCTCAGCATCAATAGATAGTCTACGTCCTCCACCTTGTGTTGGTCGTGTTTGCGTGCCAGCAAGTAAAAACCAGACAGCCTTCCTATACTGTGCCTTAGCCCTAATTGCGCTTGGAACTGGCGGGATAAAACCATGCGTTTCATCATTTGGTGCTGACCAATTCGACGAGGCAGACAAAAAGGAGGTTTACAAGAAGTACTCCTTTTTCAATTGGTTCTTCTTTGCAATCAATATTGGAGCACTCCTTGGTATTACAGTGTTAGTGTATATACAAGTCGAAAAAGGCTACGGGTGGGGGTTTGGTATACCTACAGTTGCAATGTTCAGTTCGATTGCTATATTAGCCTCAGGGATACCATACTATCGGTACCAGAAACCCATGGGAAGTGCTTTCACAAGGTTCATTCAAGTTGGTGTAGCTGCTGTTAAAAATCATTTGAAAGGGGAGGAGGTGCATTGTGAAACTGTTCTTTTTGAGGTCGAGACTAAAGAATCTGACATTAGCGGTGCCAGGAAACTCTCCAGAACCGAACAGTACAGGTACCTAATACATACTACTCGATACCCATTTGTTGATATTATGGACTATAATCGATTTTCGAACATTTTTCCTTCACACACATTAGTTTGAAGCCGCAATTTTCTCTAAAAAAATTGTCATATTTTGGATAAGCATTCATGCACCAAATCGTAAAATTGTATATTATTGGTTGTCAGGTTCCTGGACAAGGCAGCAGTTATGACTAACCATGATGCTGATACTAATAACCGGTGGAATATATGTACAGTCACTCAAGTTGAAGAATTTAAATCTTTCATTAGGGTATTACCAGTTTGGGCATCCACCATAGCACTCGCTATCTCATTTGCACAACTTTCTACCTTCTTCATAAGTCAAGCCTCGATCATGGATCGAAAACTTGGCTCCAGCTTCCTTATTCCTGCCGGATCAATTCCTGTTTTCGCCTCCATCAATGCCTTAATCCTTGTCCCAATATATGAAGTGTGGATGGTCCCAATCCTCAGTCATCAGACAGGCCATCGGCGTGGCATTTCATCGTTACAACGAATGGGTGTTGGGTTATTCGTTTCAATATTTGCTACGATATCTGCAGCGGTGGTCGAAAAAAGAAGGAAAGATCACTACCCAGTGCCACTTTCAATGAGTGTTTTCTGGTTGCTCCCACAATTCTTCCTTATGGGTAGCGCCGAAGTGTTTACATATGTTGGGCAGTTGGAGTTCTTTTACGATGAGGCGACAGATGGGACAAGAAGTCTTAGTAGTGCGATGTTCTTGAGTGAGATCGGAATTGGAGCTTGGTTGAGTACTGCAATAGTCTCAATCATACAGAGAGCCACTGGTGGTGAAGAAAAAGGATGGTTAAGGAATAAATTAGACGACAGCCGGCTTGATTATTTCTATTGGTTGTTAACTGCAATCAATGTCGTTAATTTCTTTATATATTTGTTGGTTGCTTGGGTTTACAAAGGCAGGGATGCTGTTGGTAGCACAGTGAGTGATGAAGCCATGGTTGATGATACTAAGTTGACAGAAACTGAAGATAGAAACAAAGTTTAAATTATGCCAGACTCTGCAGTACTAAGTACTAACCCTACAGCATTTTTAATGCACAGATATCAGTCTCACTTTCACATTCGAACAGTATGGTCCATGGGCTATTTTTCTTGCGCTTGTATTTTCAATTACAATATGAGCTTGAAGTCCAGAAGCCCTAAATGCTCATTAATTTATTTATTTAAACATTTTCGTGATGAATAAAACTTTGTATTTTCTATACCAAAAAAACTGTTGATGCACTATGCAAGTGTTGCACACATCACTCTCTTAATATCATTTTCAATTAAAAATCAGCTCATTTCTGGTCGTTATGTAGCCATGTGTGAAGGAAGATTTGCCATTCGGCATTGGCCCATGTGGCTCACATTAATTTCTGGAATTTTAAAACTTAATTATTTGTAATTAATCTTATCTTACGTTCTTAATGTTGTCATTATGATTGAAATCATCAAATAGCATCTCATATTAAACTAAATTTATTTAACTACTAGTATTAACTTTTAAAGTCATAAAGGTATTTGAAATGAGATTCTGTAAACCCCAATCCAATCCACGGAGGTTAAGTAAAAACTCGACCAACAAGTGATTTTTAATACCGATTTTTGTCAAGCATTATCGAAAAGATGAAAAAGTAAGAATAAATATTGACTTTCCAACACAAATGTTGAAATGTTATCTGAATTCGAAGAATGGTTCAAAGCTCACATAAAAATGATAATGCAGAGGGTTTTGTATTGTTTGTTTTCTAAAAATGTAAATGTTACATTTCTATTTTATTTTGTTTTATTTTATTTTGAAGGAAGTAGGGGATTCAAAAGGCCCCTAAGTTTTATTTATTAGACTACCTCATTTAAATTGAGGTTTGTATTATCACATAGAAAAGGTAGTAGATAGATGTACCCCTAGTTAGTAATTTAGTGTGCGGTAAAAATTCAGACGGGTAAAAATTTGCGTACTAATCGGCAAGGTAAAAACGAATTCGATCAACTATACGGTCAAACATGCACAATACGGTAAAAATTCGGAAATTCGTTAATTCGCGTTTAATGTGTTTCATCAATATAAGTGCGGCGCAAAAAAACGGCATATTAAATGATAAAAAAACATTTTTTTTTATGATTAAATAGTATGTTTGTAGTTTTAATTTAACTATATAAAAAATATATGGAGTATTAGCACAAAAACACAAGTAGTTCAATTGTCTAGGACCAAGTCAAGGAGCTATATGTTATGAGTTAGAATCACTTCAGCTCAAATTTTTGAAAACCACGGAATAAATAACTATGATTGAGTTCGAATCCCTTCGGTTCAATTTTTTGAAAACGATAGAATAAATAACCATGAACGAGTTAACTCGGCTGAGTTGGCTAACGAATTAAGCATGTGAATAGTCCGTGAGCACGAATAAGTTGTTTATTCCATATTAAACACGAATATTGACTGGCCCTGCAGTTGACTGCCAAAAGGTTGCGAATAAGTCGTTTCACGAATAATTCGCGAACTATTCGACAAATTGCTAACTAGGGATGCACCCTCCTGTTTCATCATTATACATTGCAGGTTGACATAACAAATCTACAATGTGATTTGCATTCTTTTAGGAATTGCATAAAACCAAATAACATGGAAGAAAGTAACAAAGTTCTTGATCCTACAAGTAAGGAATATGGTACTCCAAGGAATATCTTGGTTATTCCCCAAACTGGCTTGTTGACCGTCGATTACATCCCTCTCAGTTATTACATCAGTAAGATAAATATTTTTCTTCAATTAAATTTCCAATTCACATGCATTTGTCTCATCCATCAGAGAAGAAGTTGTATTAAAATTTGTCTGGTACCCGTAAAATATTACTGAATTATCCCGAATAATCTTCCACACGAATAAAAGAATAAGATTTAGTCCAACATAACATATCTTCTCTATTCTTCTTTCCACTCGGATCTATGAGATGTTGAGACAATATTTGAAGAAAGCAATATGTTGTTAGAAATCAAGATATTGATTATATCATCAAATTCCATTAGAAAGCCCCAAGGACTATGATAAATCGTTGTAAAAGTGTATTAAAATAACATATGGCATGAAGTAGCCATTGATAATATTTATTGAAAGCAAACAAGAAAAAAAAAATCTAAACCTAATATTGCAAGAACACGATGTTTTTATTAAAAATAAAAAAACATTTGCTCGGTAGATCTGAAATCTCATATTCAAAACCGAAATGGTGTAGATTTCGTTGATACTTCCTCACCTGTTACGAGAATTACTTCCATTAGGATGTTAATTGTTATAGCTGTCATTCATAACTTAGAGATACATCAAATGAATGTAAAAACAACTTTTCTAAATGGTGAATTAGATGAAGAAATTCACATAGACCAACCTAAGGGATTTGTAGTGAAAGGTTGCGAAGACAAAGTTTGTAAACTGAAAAAATCTTTGTATGGTTTGAAACAAGCCCTTAAACGGTGACATGAAAATTTTGATCTTGTAATGATTTCTAGTGATTTTAAAATCATTGAATCTGACAAGTGTGTTTATACTAAACTTGTGAATGATGCCGATGTGATTGTATGCTTGTATGTTGATGATATGCTTATACCTGGTATAAACATGGATGTAATTAATTCCACTAAGAACATTCTAAATGAGAACTTTGACATAAAAAACTTAGGTCCCGCTGATGTAATCTCAGGGATGAAAATTAGAAGAAACTTTAATGGATATAGTCTTAGCCAATCTCGTTATGTTGAACCTGTGCTAAGAAAATATAATCAGTTTGATTGTAAACCTGCTTGTACTCCGTATGATCCTTGTTATAGACTCAAAAAGAATAAGGATAATGGAGTTTCACAACTTGAATACCCACGTATTATAGGAAGTCTGATGTATTTGATGAATTGTACGAGACCAGACATTGATTATGCTGTGAGTAGGTTGAGTAGGTATACTTGTAATTCAGGGCAGGAGCATTGGGATGCACTTATTAGAGTGTTGAGGTACTTGAAGTACACTTTGACCTTTTGTTTGAATCATAAGAGGTACCTTGCCGTCCTTTAAAAATCTCAAATTAAGTTGAAAACAAATTTAATTCTAAAAAAATCCTATAGATTTTCAAAAAAAAAAAAAAACTATCTTAAATTGAAAATAAAATTTACACATAAATAAAAAGTTGTCAAAAAAACACTACAGTTGGAGATCAATATAAAAAAACACTTAATAACCAAATAGAAAATAGGATGTCTGATTTGTGTTGTCATATAGAAAATATTGGTGAAATAAGTTTTAATAAAAAAATATTTTTTGTCTTGGTGTAGATTGATCTTAGGACCTAAGTGTCTCTACGGATGCTTACTCATTTTCATGAGTGAACGAAAGAGATAGCATTTAGTCCCACATTGGGGAAAACTAAAGGTGGACACCACCATATATCTAATAACCTTAGTTATCAATATGGGTGGGCGTACGGCCAAATGATACTTGGGCTTTCTTATGCACAAGCTTTTGCGCACAAGAGTTGTGCGGTTCAGGTTCCTGCATATGGATATGCACCTGATTCTCGTCATGTACACTAGACTTGTGCACTTCAGGCTCCTGCATATGGACATTCCCTTAGGAAACAAAATTCAATATGCCCAAGCTTTTGCGCACAAGAGTTGTGCGGTTCAGGTTCCTGCATATGGATATGCACCTGATTCTCGTCTTGTACACAAAAGTTGTGCACTTCAGGTTCCTCTATATGGACATATGCCCTTAGCTTCTCGTCATGTGCACAAGCTTATGCACATGCCAACCAAGATCAAATGTTTTGGTAAATTATTTTGAATTTATTTCCTAAACAAAATTCAATCAATTTTAATTCTGTTTAAATGAGGGAGCGTGTGACCTGGGTTGATTTTATTTTCTTACCAAAATTATTCTACAACATTACTATGTGCATGAATGACGACATTATTTCTTACTGTTTTTTTTTTTTGAATATTTTATGTCGTTATTATGCAACATAATTTTGCACTTAATTATGCATTATTTCAACCTCTCCATTTTCCTATAAAATGAAGTCGAAATCTCCATTCCAAACATCCCAGAAGCGGCTATTATCCCATCTTCTTTTCCTCTCTTTCTGCTTTATTTTGCGCATTGTGTATTTACTTCCCTTCTATAATCTTGTTATTGCGTTCGTTTGAGTGGATAATTTGTATTGTGGTAATACAAGTTATAACAGACAGTTCTATGTTGGACACATCTCTATAGTTAGGATATACCATCTTTTATTCTTAAGGAGTATCCGTGTACAGTTTTATTAAGGATAATTTGTTAAGCTGTTGACTCTATCCATTATATACAATCATTTATTTCACTTCAGGAATTTTAATTAATGTTAACATTATTTTTCATTATTTGTTGTTGCAGTCACGACAGAAAACACATATCGCCACTGTCGGAGAAGCTCTGAGTTTTTCTATACAACCATGGGAACATGTAAACCGAAAGAGTTAGTTAGGTGTAAAAAACATTTTAAAACATCACTTGTGAATTGTACTAATACACATGGATAAGTGCGGAAGGCACCTTAGCTGTTGGGACTTAAGAGTCCGCATATTGAGCCGTCAGTCTGCCAACTGTATTAAAGTTTTGTCTCAACATAAAATAAATATATACATATTAAAGTTGTATTCCCAAATATGAAAATATTTTCAAGTCAAAATGGGTGACATTTACAGTCATAAATGTATAAAGAAAACCACGACCTATAAACCAGAACAAAAACCCTGGTCTGTATCCTTGCGATATATACAAATAACATCCAAAGAACCTATATAAAATGAAAATTCCAAATAGAATTTAATGATCCTGCTTTGGTGAGTCTCTATCTTAGTTTCTTCTAGCTCTACTTATTCAAATCCAACATCTTCTTACCTTTACAACTAGACAACAACGTAGCTAGAGCTTTCATGGAAGGAATTGATCCGGCAATTCAACCTCATCAACGAGAAGGAGGAGGAGGAGGAGAAAAATCGATTCCCTTCGGAAAAGATGATACCAGTAAAACCCATCAGGATCAGATTAATGGACAGGTAAGCATTATTTAATTAGTTCATAATCATAAACATGAAAATCTATTTTCATATATTTGTTTGAAGAATTTATCATAAAAATGGAGTAATAAAGTCAACAATGTTTAGTTCTTGATTGTAATGAGAAAGCTAAGTGGATTATTTCAACATAGGGTACTGATCACAATAACCAGAATCTGAATACAACACTGGTAACTAATGGTTCCTTGGACTTCCGAGGAAGAATAGCTGATAAACGAAAAACTGGAGGATGGAAGTCCACGCCATTTATCGTAGGTACGTTACATACAGTTGGCGTTATGAATACAATCTGGAAATTTGAAATTTAAAATGTTTACAGACTGAAATTTTGAAATGCAGTGAATGAGGCAGCTGAGAGATTGGCGTTTTACGCGATTGCGGTGAACATAGGAACTTACTTGGTTCAACAGATGCATCAAGCATTGCCGGATGCTGCTGCTCACGTTAACAACTGGGTTGGATTAGCTTTCGGTTCAACGCTTTTCGGTGCTTTCATTGCTGATGCTTATTTGGGCCGGTTTCTTAACATTTTCGTCTTCTCTTGCATATACGCAGTGGTAAGCAGTATTTATTATTTTACTTGGGTTTTAAATTTAAAATATTAATGAGTATAGAAAAAGACAGGAAAAATGACGAAGGAGTAGGACAGCAATAAGAATTTGCAGAAAATTCAAATGTTTAACTACAAACTCTATAGGGCCTAGGCCTAAATACCTTATCCTTGGGGCTTTAGTTTAAGGGCCACCCAATTACAATTTAAGGCCACTTGACTAATGAGATCCAGTTAGGTATGTTAAGGAAATAATTTATAAAATCAAAGAGACCATAAAAAAATTTCTTCTATACTATTCTTTATAAATAAAAACCATTTGAAATAAAAATGAAATAAAAACCAGAACATTATTTATAATGTTCAAATTTTGCTTTTACCATTTTTTCAAATACTATCTTCGTCCGTTTTTTTTTCATTGGATTTTTTTTTTTTTCTTCTCTTCTTCTCTCATTTCTTCTTTTCTCTTTCTTCTGCCTCTTTCTCCCCACCACCATCACCACCAGCAATAGTAGCTCCGCCGCCACCAAACCAGTGAGAAAAGACAGATCCAGAGCAATAACACCTTTGTCTCCTCCACCAACACCTCTCTTTCTTTTTATTTTACTTTTATGTTCACCAATAGTAGCTCTGTCACCCATATCCGCCACTAACATCACCTCCGTCTCCTCCACCAACACCACCAGCACCTCCTTCTCTTTCTATGTCCAGATCCGCCACAAACAACACCGCCTCCTCCCCCATTGCTTCCTCCTCCTTATCTTTTCTCCCCCACCACTGCATGTCCAGATCCACCAACAACAACACCTCCTCCTTGTCCTTCTATCCTCTACAAACATCACAACACCTCCAGATCATCATCATCGAAAATCCTTATCAAAAAATAATGATACATCATCATTGTCGAAATTAGGGTTTTTTGTTGGTTTAACGTCAGAAAAATGATGAAACCAAATTTAGTTTCATCAAATTTTATAAAAACTAAACAACGTTGAAACCAGTGTTGGTGGAATATCTGAAAAACGATGAAACCAAATCTGGTTTCATTAAATTTTACAAAAACTAAACAACGTTGAAACCAATTTTTGTGTTGGTGAAATGTCAGAACCAAATAATGATGAAACTTTCTTTGGTTTCATCATTTTTTTTCATCTGGAATAAGGTGGAACCAAATAAATGATGAAACTTTTTTTGGTTTCATCATTTTTTTCATCTGAAATAAGGTGGAATCAAATAAATGATGGAACTTTTTTTGGTTTCATCAAATTTTAGAAAAAATAAACAACGTTGAAACCAATTTTGTGTTGGTGAAAACAACAAGTTTTATTGAAACCAAATTTGGTTTCATCTGATTTTTGCCTACTTTTTATCGTGAAACCAAAGTTTAATGGTGAAACAATACGTTTATGATGAAACCAAATTTGGTTTCAACTAAATTTTTCCTAGTTTATTCAATTTGGTGCATTTGGTTTCTTCATTGAAGTTGTGTTGGTGAAATGCAAATTTTATGTTGAAACCAAAATTGGTTTCATCATTTTTCTGCTAACTTTTATCGTTGAAACCAATATTGCTGGTGATATCGATGGTGGTGTTGCTGGTTGGTGGTAGTGTTGGTTGGTGATGGTGAGTGGTGCTCGGTATTGGTGGTGGCGATGGTATTAATGGTGGTGGTCGTTGGTAGTGGTGTTGGTTGGTGGTAGTACTGCTAGTTGGCGGTTGTGTTGTTGTTGGTGGTGAGGTGAAGCTGCTGATTAGTAGTGGTGAAACCAGAGAGAAAGAGTGAAAGAGATAGAAAATAATTTTTTTTTAATCTAGATCTGGAATTTGGTTTTTACCTGGGATGAGATAGATTAGTTAGGTTTGTTGGCCATAATATAACTCATAAGGATATTTTAGACAGATTAAATCAGATGAGATTTTTGTGGATAATTTATTTTATTAGAATTTTTATATATATATATGGTGAAAGCTTTGAAATTATAACTCACGGACTAAATAATTTAAGATTTAAAATCTAAACTGCCATTTGATTTTGTTAATCTTATAGACAACTACAGATTTGTAATTGGTGACACCAGGATTTTACACGAAGCTATCTTTAGCTATACAAGTAAAAACTATATAGTCAATATTCTCTGAGTCATGTTTAGGCAGCTTTTTTTCATATAAAAGAAGATTTTATATTTATTATATTTTATTATATTATATTTTTTGTTAAATAAAATTACTTTTTTATTTTAGAGCAAAATCCATATCACTTTTACACATGTACTTCTCTACTTCCCTTTCTCTTTCACTAACGACTTTTTAGTTCATTTTCTCAAGATTACTGATAGGGTATCAATTCAGTGGAGTACTAAATAAATTCTGGGTAAGATAAAACATCACTTATCTTTGGAACGAAACACTCCAAGCAAATTAATACCTTTATCAGCAGCTATGATTTTCTTTTTCATAGTTGGTCATTGATCCTTAATCTTACAAAGTTCGTCATTGGTTAAAAATATAATAATCAGATATTTTGACTATCTATAAATTATTTTCTCTATTTTAAAATAACAGATTTATTTAATTGTAAATTTTTAAGAAAACAAGTCTATCATTTTAAAATGGAAATAATAGATTTTAAAAAATTTCTAAAGAACTAATTGAGTTAAACGAACTTACAAGTAAAAAAAGTAGACAAAATAAAGAATGGTTCCGAACAAGGTTTTTTTTCTTTTTCTTGAAGAACATGTACGCAACTTTTACTTCAGTAACATTTATTTACAGTTCTGACTGTTTCAAAAATAAAACATGTATAGACTTATTTTTGTACTCAATATCGCAAAAATAAGGGAAAATGGTTGAAACAGGCTTAAGGAACCTCGACTGAACCTCTTATTGTACTCTATTTTAACAAAAATAAAACACCAGATAGCTATCCAAGAACCTGATCCAACGCCTCCAATCGCCTTTGCCTCCTCGCCACGCCAAAACTTTAAATCTTCCAAAGAGTGATACATGGTGATAGAAGAAGTGGAAAACGAAATATTGATTTTCCTTTGGTTGTAGTGTATATTCACTTATTAATTCCAGACACTGGGCTTCAGAAGAACATATACTAATGTTAAGATATCTCATGTACAACAGGGAATGGTTCTATTGACAGTCTCATCAACACTAGGTAGTCTAAGACCTCCACCTTGTGTTCTTAACAGTCCAGACTGTGAGCAAGCAAGTAAAGGCCAAACAGCCTTCTTGTACTGTGCATTAGCCTTTATCGGACTTGGAACTGGTGGGATCAAGCCGTGTGTATCTTCATTTGGAGCTGATCAATTCGATGAGAGTGACAAAAATGAAGTTAATGGGAAGTACTCATTTTTCAATTGGTTCTTCTTTGCAATTAACATTGGCGCACTTACTGGTATTACACTAGTTTCTTATATAAAATCTGAGACAGGCGGAGGATGGGGTTTTGGTACCGCAACGGGTGCAATTATGTGTTCGATTCTTATCTTTATCACTGGCATACCTTTTTATAGGTATCAGAAACCAATGGGTAGTGCATTCACTAAGTTTCTTCAAGTTGGTGTAGCTTCATTGAAGAATCATTTTAGAGGTATCAAGGTTCGGCGTGATACGGTTCTTTTTGAAGTCAAGACTAATGAATCTGACATATTAGGTGCTAGAAAACTCGTAAGTACATCTCAGTACAGGTTCTTAGACAAGGCAGCTGTTATGACTAACCAAGAAGCTGATACTACTAACCGTTGGAATCTATGCACTGTCACTCAAGTTGAAGAATTCAAATCCTTTATTAGGGTTCTACCAATTTGGGCATCCACCATAGCTCTTGCCATCCCATACGCTCAGCTTTCGACATTTTTCATCAGTCAAGCTAGTATCATGGATCGAAGACTTGGTCCCCATTTTGTCATCCCTATTGGTTCTGTATCTGTTTTCAGTGTTCTCAATGCTCTGATCCTCGTCCCTATTTATGAAAAATTTGTCGTTCCTTTCCTACGTGGTAGAACAGGACATATACGTGGAATAACTTCTTTACAACGAATGGGTGTTGGGTTATTCATTTCAATCTTCTCCATGATTGCTGCAGCCGTTGTTGAGAAAAGAAGAAGAGACCATTATTCGACGCCAATGTCCATGAGCGTGTTTTGGTTGGTGCCACAATTTATGCTCATGAGTAGTGCCGAAGTGTTTACATATGTTGGTCAATTGGAGTTCTTTTACGATGAAGCTACTGATGGGACTCGAAGTCTTAGTAGTGCAATGTTTTTGAGTGAGATTGGAATTGGAGGTTGGTTGAGTACTGCACTTATTAAAATTATAGGAAGAGTTACGGGGAGTGGCAATAATGATGGATGGTTGAGAAAGAAACTGAACGATAGCCGGCTAGATTACTTTTACTGGTTATTAATGGTGGTTAGTATCGTTAATTTCTTTATTTTCTTGTGGGTTGCTTCAAGCATTAAGGGTAAAAATGATGCTGGTAATACCGTGAATGTAAAAGACGAAAGTATTGTTGGCCAACCACAAGAACAGGATGACAATAGGATCAATAGACTGTAATATTAAATTGAAATTTGTAAAACTCGAACGTATTTTTCTTTTTTCGTCCCTGCTTGTTGGTTTAAGGTTACACATTTGAGAAAACTAGAATTAACTAGTAATGTTGATATTATTATAAAAGATAAAGTTCTTGTTATAGGACAAGACACTTGTACAGAAAAGAAAGTAACCTATACTAACAGGTTAACCAATACAAATAACCGACTGGTGTAGGTAATAACAAAATCAATAGATTCCTTCTAACACAAAGCAGTAGTAACTTTAAGACATTAGTCCTTGTACACATTGTATATGGGATTGATTTCTGTCTTACTGGCACATTAACATGCATACTGCATTTTTTGGCTAGCTACATTGTCTGTGGCTTTAATCTTTCTTTTGAATCATGGAGTAATTTCATTACAACGAATAGGTATTGCGTTGTCCTAAAAGACGCATGCTCTTTGAATGGCGTCTCTTTGTCGGTAAGTCAATCAGCCTTCACTAATCTAGTATAAACAGGTATGTTTGGATATCTCTCTTCAGTGTCTTCTGTTTTCTAGATGTCAAAGTAAACCACAAGATTATCCTTATCCCATGTTAGATTAAAGGGGGGTTTTGCCTAATGGGAATGTGAGAATGCACACACTAATCATATCAAACACCAGTGATTATTAGTTTATTGTCTGACAAAGTTTCTCTATCTGTAAAACTCATTCCATTGAGTAAATGAAAAAGTGTCCGATCAGAAAAGAGTAAAGGTATAAGAAAAGGTAATTTTTATCTTCCAGATCTGTTGCGTGTGATAATACTATACCAACCCATTAACCCTTTGATTAAATTAGCATCCCACTTGTTTATCTTTATCATCAGAAAAAGTTCTCTTTTCCTTTCTGGTGTAAAAAAAAAGAACTTTCTCGTTTCGAACATAAACCATATAGTGCAGGTAATCATAGAACTTAACAGTAATACAGTGCACTACAATGACTGACACTCTTTAATTCTTGCAAAGCAAATAAATGCGACATTGATTCATAAAGTTCAAACCTTACTACATGCATTACTTTCTCTAATCTTATAACAAAATAAGAACTAAGTACTAGTTTTAATTATGACTAGCAGCTAAAAATCAAACATTTTAAGTAATACAAGAAGCCACGTATGCAAGTTGTTTCTCACACGTTTTCGGTAATAGATGGAGGGAGCAATGGCTGAGCGAGGGACGAGGACTTGATATGGCTGCTTGCTCTGTTGTTGTTGTTGCCGTGGTGCTCTGGAGCTGATGACGGAATTAGAGCATTTTGAGAAGCCTTAAATTTAATTTCTTCGCTCTTCCCCCATAGAACTAAGTATAATCCAACTATGATGAATACTGCACCAATTATCCTGCACATAAATATCCCAACATAAATTCATGCTAGAATCTTCTATTTTTCTTTTTACTTTAAGAAAGTTAACGATGATAATGTCCGCACAATGGGTATTCAACATACCCTCCCAAGTAGAATTCCTCGCCTAAAGCAAGTGAAGCCATGATAGCAACCACTAAGGTTTGTACTGGTTGATAGACAGCAACAAATACTGGACCTCCCCTGTCAATGCACCAGATTTGTACTGCAAATGCAATACCAGATGCCACAAAACCCTACACCGACAATTTTGTTGATATTAGTTGCTGCCAAACAATTATATGATTAGTGTCTTAGTCGATGCACAGTGATTTTAAGGTCAAGTGCTTAGCACTATTCATGACTCGTTTAGTCTCAAAATAGGATCGGTCACGTCAACAATGCTCAACTCTTAACTCTAAATGTGTAAGTCTCTAAGTCGAAATAGAGCAGTACTTGCTGCCAAGTTTTGGCTGCTGTATAGGTTAGTAAGTACTTACTGCATAGAAAACACTGAACAACTCAGCACCGGAGTGAATTAACCAAGCTTGTGATTCTCTCTCAACAACAGCAGCAATAGCTAAGAACTGAAGAACACCAAAGAAACAAGTGTACGAAGTAACAGAAAGGCGAGCCGGGTATTTCTTAAGAACAGGAGCTTGAAGTACAAGCCATCCTGACCATGATAAACAATGACCAATCAAATATATGCATCCTAATGTCCAATTCTTGCCACTTGCATCTCCAAGAGATTGAAACACAACAGGCAGTGTTTGCCGAAGTGTTGGTGGAGATGGACTGAATATTGCAGGTCCTTTGTATAATGTTATAACTGAAGCTCCTACTACACATGATAGTGTTCCCAACACTTTTGCTACTCCATCCTTTCTACTTAATCTCACTTGTTCAATCCTGTAAAAAAAAATTAAAATTGAAAATGAAAACTAATTTCAATATTATTTTTATTAGATTGATTAAAATGAGAAATTAATTTTGCCTGAGTCCAACAGCCATGAGGAAAGTTAAAGCTGGAACAGAGTTCTGAATGGCAGAAGCGAATGTGGGTGAGGTGTTGTCTAGACCCAACAAGTAGAATCCTTGATTTGCTGTGATACTGATAATCAAGGCAAGACATTAAAACAAATGTTTTAGTACATTGCTAAATTAATTTCCAACGTATTTTTGTTTGTATGGATTGGGATGTCGATGATAATTACCCGATAAGTGCGAGGAAAAAGAACTGAACAAGAAATGACAGAGTCATAGTAGGCCTCTCCTTTCTATACAAAAATTAAAAATTGGAAACAGAAGATTTAGTTATAAGCTGATGAATTGTGTTATGATATTTCAAAAAAAAAAAAACGTATAAATGAGCGAGTTTACGAACTTTTCAAGAAAGAAAGCGAAGGGAGCGAGAAGTAGCAAAGCGATGATGTTCCGGTAGACTGGGAAGACGAGTTTGCTAATTCCCATGTTAAGGGCAGCACGAGAAACAACATGAAAACCAGCGTAACCAAACTGCAAGGCCAACATGGCCAAATGCAGTTGGGTTTTTTCTGTTGGAACTACACATATTCTCTTTGCCCAACTACCAACACTTGTATCCGCCATTGATACTAATTAAGAGAACCTATTGCCAATCTTAATTAGCTATGGAGAGCTAAAAAAGAGAATCAGGAGAGAAATGGGAGAAACCCAAAGTGTTGATGGAAAAATGAGAAGAATTGGAGCTCTAAATATAACCCTCTGGAAGTGGGAGAGAGAGTGAGTCTGAATGCCCCACAACTAGTCCATTTTTCTCCTGTTATGTACGAATTGTCAGCTGACTCAGCTCCCCTTGGTTGTAATTTTGTGCACCCACTTGTGAAGTGTGTGAGTGTGAGCATCACGGCGTAATTTTACGGGCCAACGGAAGCTAATTAGAGCAAGGGAACATTCCGTCCCTTTTAAAAATGGAGGAGTGATTAAGTGAAGGAGTATTTTTTACACTATAGAATAGTGGGATAAAAGAGGTTAGATGGGTGAACTTCCTCCGTAGCTTTTAATTTGTTTTATTAATAAAATAATAGTCAGACGGGTGAAGTTCATCCGTCTGGCTTTCAAATCTATTTTCAACCGTTGGATCATTGAACTTCAACCGTTGAATGAAACTTTTATCTAGACGGCTGATGTTCACCCGTTCAAAGACGAGCACTCCTTCGATTGAAGAAGTGGTTGATAGACTTTGGGTGAAAGACTGTCTTCTCTCTATCCATAGTAGAGTCTAATTTGATCAAAATTGATCAAACTCCTTCACTTTGAAGGAGAGCACTCTACCCATAGCCCTTGCTCTTATATTGTGTAATAGGTTGATATAAAGTGGACATGGAGTGATTGAAAGTTAAAATGTACAGTAAGTAGTAGAAAAATATTACTTCTGTCACAACAAAAAAGATACCATCACTTTTTCCATTTTAGCATGTTTATTAAGAACCCTAAGCTGTATACTTTGGGTTTTGACTATTTTGAGGACTTACAAGATGATAAAATATGGTCATCAAAAAACAAACTCAAAAACCCATATCTTAATTTTTTTTACATAATACCTAAAATGTCATGTTGGGATACCAACAACAATTAGGAGAGTCTTGCTATTTTAGGAATAAGTATATGTTTCCTTATTTGTTATTTGCTTAGGACCCAAGTTATATTCTCTATATACTCATAGTATTTTCTAGGGTTTAATCATTCAATAAAATCAATACATTCAATATTAATATTAAGTTTTGCTTAGTTTGGTGGCTAATTCCAATTCAAAGGATTAAGGTGGCTGATTGTCAATCAAACGATCAATTTATCTATTTTTCATATTAGGATATCCTCTAGTTCGGTGTCGGATCCTATCATCTGGATCAGAGTATTCGATCTGAGACCACTCTTTCTATCCAATTCTTTTTTACCTTCTTCCGCTACTCTATTCACTGTTCCATCTTATAAAAAAAAAATCGTTTGGAATTTTTGATTTATCGGCAGTTTTGTCTCCTCCAAGGACAAAGCCATTTCAATTCAAAGACTTCTATTACTTGGTCAGCTATGTCGTGCTTGGATGCTGCGATCGATGATTGTTTACGTGCAATTAGAGCAATCATTGCTACACTTGCCGCGTTACTAGCTCCATTAGAAGAACTACTAGCCGAGCAGAAAGAAATCGAAGAGAAAATATTTTTGGCCAAGCAGGAAGAAATTGAAGAGAGCATTATATTATTTGTATCTTTACCTAAGACAACCCCAGCTGCTGTGGGTAAAATTGATAATCTTGTTTCAATGGAAATACCTTATACTATTAATGATTCAGTAGCTTTTAGTTCATTCGTAAATGATGAGAGCATTATTGAAAATGCATCGGAGCCAAAGAAGATGATGTCATTGATAAAGAGTTGACATCAATTTCTCTTGGTTATGCTTATATAACTGTTACAACCACCTCGATGCAGAGTATTATGAGCTCTTCAAGGCGTTAATCACTACCTACAATAAACTAATTGGTAGGGAATGCTTTTCTATTCGCTTTATGAATCTCTGGATACTATTTGATCGCGGCAAGATATTCAATGTTGTTCTCATGGATTATTCATGCTTGTCAAGATTATGGAAACCACCTTGGTTAGCAATTGCATTGATGATTTTTTCCGTGATGAGTTATAACGATCCAACTTGTGGACAAGTTGTATTTTAAGGGATTGAGAATGTTAGGACGTCAATTCTATTTTTTAAGCTAAATATATTTTAGGATTTTGTTAATGTTTTGGTTTAGTTTTATGATCCAACTTGAGGATAAGTTTTGTCTCAAGGGGTTAGGGATATCGAGGAGAGTCTTGTTACTTTAGGAATAAGTATATGTTTCTTTATTTATTATTTACTTAGGACTCAACTTATGTTCTCTATATATTCATAGTTTTTTTCTAGGGTTTAATCATTCAATAAAATAAATACAATCAATATTAATATTAAGTTTTCTCAGTTTGGTGGATTCACCGATCAAACAATCAATTTATCTATATTTCGTATTAGGATCCTCTAGATTAATTAGTACTAACGAAATTAATTAGATAATTTATTGAAGATTAATGATTGATTAGATTACTGATACGATTAAAATTTATGATTTGAGTATCATAATCAAAATCAAATTAAACTTACCGCTGTGAAAATATGAACTCTCATTTGTAAATAGAAGTTACGGTTGGATAATGCATATAACCCAGCCATAGATTGGTGCATACGGTAAGGTTTGTGGGCATCGACCCAGCCGTAGAAAAAACTTACGGTTTGGTTTTTATTAAACCCAGTCGTAAGGCAAAATAGATGAGTGGTCTAATGTTGGTTTTGGTACTGAAGCAAACCATAGAAGTATGTTACGGTTAGCTTTTGTGGTTGACCCAACCGTAAGTGACTCTGTAGCTATATGTCTAAACCTTGCATCATCCATCTCCTTATCCTTGGAATTCTGGAACTTATCCCTTAGATGACTCAAATTTATCTTTTTTGCCATACTTGGCGAAACCGTTTCACCAGCCTTTTTCTTCTTCCTTATGTTGTCGAAATCATCCTCTCCCTTCGGATTTGCTCCGGCTCCAATCTCAAACTCTTCTTCCGGTTCAGTCTTGTCTCATCAAAGACATTCAAAGGACAACCTAAAAAGTTCTTCAAACGTAAGAGAGTTTTCGAAACCCTCATGCAAGAATTTTCTATCCACGCAAGCCTGTAATTTAGAGAGCATCGTCCGGAGTGAAAGTCATCTCGCCTACTGTAAGATGAAACGTTGATGTCTCGGGAAAATACCTCTCCCTAAAATGGAACAAACAGTGACAACATCGTACTTCTTCTGCGCAGTGGCTATTCCAAGCCATAATCATGAAGCATGTACAGGGGCTACAACCGCTTCGCTCTCACTATCCAATGGCCTAAAACTCTCCCTCTGGTGTTTGAGTTTTGGGACCGTTGTGATATGATCCTACATAAACAATGAAAAAAACATTAATAATAATAGATCTTTATATTATATTAGATTATTGCCAACGCCTGACAGATCCATGCCTCCCATAAATGTTGGTAACCAAATAAGACGAAGACCATATCCCTTGGCTCACCCCAAGGTCTTCCGTTCTGTTTATCTTTTTAAAAAACCATGTTGTTAATGACTTGAGTTGTTGTAGGAGGAGCTGGCTTTTTCTCTTTCTCTTTTCATTTCCCTTTAGCATCGGAGGGACCAACCAATGGACAAACACTTGTTTCACCCCTATGTTCTTCTTCAATCACATGTTCTTGTTGTTGAGAAAGCACAAGTGCACGTTCAGTTACCTCTTCTCTTGGTACACTAATAACAATTGCATATGTCTTCCTTTTATCTGCACCCAAATTTTTCTTGTGACGAGGGGTTGGAGTCGGGTCATTTATTGGTGTTGCTTCTTGCATTCTTCTCTTCTTCTTTTCTTTTCGTGCCCTAAAACAAATTGAAAAGACATGTTCAATACGTATAACAAGAAAACATAGCTAAAAGATATGAAAATAAAAAAAAATGTGATTTCAAATAAGGAAATTCAGGGTCTTTTACTGTTGGGTCGACTTACATTACGGCTGGCTTTTCATAGCATCAACCTACCCGTAATCTATAATAAAATATTGAACCCAAACTCAGGATCACTTACGGCTAGGAAATGCTATTTACGGTTAGATCGAGTTACTCTACGGTTGGCTTTTCCAAGCATTGACCTAGTCGTAAACTGTAAAAAAAAATAAATAAAAAATAAATTCATAGTCACTTACGGCTAGGAAACTATAATTACAGCTGGATTTTCAAAATTTTGTATTAGGCGTAAGTAAGTATATAGTTAGGGTTAGGAATGTTTGATTTCCTAGCCATAAGAAAAACACTAGCACGAGTTACGGTTGGGAGTTTATAACTTCCCATTCCTAGAAGGAAACAATATTCTTCTACGACTGGGAGTTTATCATTTCCCAACCGTAGGTATATATTTATGGTTGGGAAATCAACATTTTCTAGTTGTAGATAGTTCTAAAATTGAAAGCTTTGTGCCCTAATTTTAACAAATGTACCTTAATTAAGTAATAAAATTGATAGAAAAATGATGGATTTTTCGATTCTTACCTTAAGCGAGCCACTTCTGGTGGATTAGCAGGTGGTTAATCTTCTTCTTCGCTGGTAGATTCGTGTTGTGGCTCTTCGGGTTCTTTGGAGGAACTTGAACTCGAATCTTCATCAACTGGTTGTCTTCTTGTATGTAATTTGGTTCCTTTGGACACTTACTTTGACTTCATCTTGTTTTATAGAAGAATTTAATCGTTGATGAATAATTTTTAGAACCGATGATTAATCGTCGTGTGAAGAACGAAATGGAAAAGATGAAGAAGTTACAGTGGAGAAGATGGTGAGAAAAGGAGGAGGAAGATGAAAAGTAAATTAGATTTAAGATTATTTTTTTTTTGTATTAAATTTAGGGTAGTTATTGAGGAATGGTAATTTGAACATTTAACATGACTATTGAGTCCTTATATTCTTGTTTTTGCCGTTTTGATCCACTGCAACCCTTAAAATTAAAAGTGTACATCTTCAATAATAGGATTCTTTATTAATTTATCGGATATATACCTGTTAACTCAGATATTTTAAGTCTGGTACTGCGTCATAGCTAAAACGTGACAATTTATTTATAACTTATTATAAGAATCAGTAGTCAAGTTCACAATTATATCTACCTCTGTGAAAATTCAGCTAATTTAACAAAATGATTCATAAAAATTAAATTCGGGAAGTTTGAAAATCCAGCCAAACACACACACTGCCTTGGTTGATAGTGTTTGTCCTTGTTGACCAATAGACATTGAATCAAATTTTCATGTGCAAATTGTATGGACTTCTTCGAAGATAAAGGGCATTGCAAAAACTGATAAGCTATGGAGCTACTAAACATTCTCCAAAGTGGGGCGGTGGCGCAGTGAGTGCAGCTGGTTTGGCCTATACAACTATACAAGGAACGAGGACTGATACTCTCTCCTTATATGCACGTCAAAATCTCAAAATCAGGATTCTACGCTGAGAATGGAGTGGATAAGTAAGCTACATATAAACAGTTTTTGACATTATATAACTCTTCATTCTTCGGCAAAATTATAATTCAAGTGTCGTAAACCGGAATCCACTGGATGAGTTCATTTCTTTTTCCTTGGTTTGTATTTTGTATACTTGTATCCCACTATCTTAATCCAAATTTCCAACTCACTCAAACTGACAAGTCATGTCCCTGAATTGCCCTGTTCAATGAACAAAGAACAGGAGCATCCAAAGGATATTTACTTTCACTTCTATTTTGGTTTCATTCTTTTGAGTAAAGGGCCGAGCCGCCGTTAATTAAGATGAACGCACGAGGCGATATGGGACCAACTTCATGTGCGGGGAGGAGGAGGACTCTTTATCATCTTTTAAAAAAAATACTAATAGACCGACCACAGTATCCAAATGGCGCAAGGCCGAGATGCCCAATTATATACACTTATAAGAATTTTAGTAAGACAATGGGTTGATATATAGGCTAATTTATCAATTACCACCTCACAGTGGGATGATCAAATCTAAAAAATAGATTGGTAAATGGATATTTGTGGGGATTTGCCCATTGAGACATTAGTTGAGTCGATCGAATCAATATGAGATGATCGACTCATGTTGAACCGCTCGGCTCAACATAGACCGAGTAAAATTATTTTTATATTAAATTTAGTTATTTTAATTTATTATATATATACTGATTTTAAAATAAAAATCGATCTAACTTAGTTAAAAAATTATTTATTTATATAAAAACAGATTTTACCAATTAAAAAAATATTTATTTATATAAAAATCGAGCTTATTTAGTTAACTTGTCAATTCTTCAACTGCTTAAAACCGAAATTACCAAACAACATTGGCTAAAATACGAATGCCCACTAGAATTAGCTGTTATAAAGACATCTGATCTACTAGTCTTTTCTTTGGTAAGCTGGAGCTGCAAAAGTGCAAACTTGATGTCTAGCTCTAACATGTTGTGCACAAATCTCAAAACTTTAACCTTTAGAATCTGATTAATTTATGCAAAAAAGAAACATGGTCATACGTTTTAAAGGAGTTTTTACTCAATTGCAAACTCAGTTGAGTACACTACCACCGGCACTCAAAGATTCTATAGCATTTCGTTTTCAGTCAAACTTAGTTTTTTATGTTAGTCTCTTTAGTAAATATGAATATTATTGGATTCTGATTGGGACCCGCTGATATGTCAAAATCTGATCAAATCTGATCAATGATGGTGTTGATGATGATGAAAAACAATTCACGCCCAACATAATTCATATCAGATCCCATCTTTTTCTTCTTTCTTTCCGAAATGTTTTATTTTTTTTAATCTTTTCACTTTCTCCCTCGCATGTTTATTTAATTTAATTATATCATTAAGGATTTTGATTAAGACTTTTTTACTTAGATGTGCCAAAGGATGACTAATGCTTACGGTTTACCTATACAGAATAGATATGACATTTTCCGAATGCATTACCCCTAGCCTTAATTTAAATGGGCAGAAACGTATAAAAATTAGCAATCTATGTATCAAAATCATTATTTAGAAGCTTGGTAAAGATCTATCTAAAAATAACATTAGAGGTTAGGATTTGGTTTACCGGTATGAGATAAGACTTTGACTCCTAAGATTTATTAATATAATTAGTATCTAGATTATTTTTAGCAATGTTAGTAGAATTATTATTTTTTATTGTGTGTTTTTTCTTTCTTTTTTCCAGTTTTTGATTTTGGTAACCCTGGTATGGATTTAATTTCTTGCCTACCCCAATTTATTTAGGATTAAAGGTTTGGTTATTGCTGTTGTAATACCCAAGCCTTAACTCGCATCCCCGCATTCCAAAATTTTCTAATGATGCATATGCAGAAACTAGCTGCAATCAAAATATGCAAGCATTATGGAACCGATTTGAATTTGGGTTTGCAGTTGTTTATTGCTAATTTGCTAATGGATTATGTCAGCCAACTAATGAGACTCACTAATTATCAGAATTTCAAAGATGTAGAATGCGTGTTGATGTACGGAGACTTGATTCTTTAACAGACATACTGATCTCTCTGATGCGAACAGCCATCATTTTTATTCCTCTTTACTCTGTTTTAATGCTTAAAAGAAGTGTTCACGCCAGTGTGGACTACTACAGAGGATTGGTGCGACTAGGCCAGTTCATATCTTGTCTAAAAGCATCATAGATCTATTTGCTATTTCACATTTATGTATGTTTGTTTATATCTCCCCTCCAGGCTCCATGCTAATCTAGTAGACTAGTACTTACGTACCTTAAAGCGCATAGTTTAATAGCCATCTTCAAGATGATCGAACGCATGTTAATTGTACACTGTCTTGGTCAGGGATTTACCTATTGCACTGCTCCGTTCAACCAGATAGGCACATCCAAGTGGAGATGGTAAGCAGTAACACTGTTTTGTGCTGAACCCACCATATAGGCCAAATGAAGGCTGAAAACAGAACAATCTGATCTTAATTCGAAGGCATTAAAATTCAAATAGAGTATTGAGTCATCATAAAGTAGACTCTATTGGCATGAGATGCCGCGAAAACTCATGTTTTGAAAATAAAAAAGGACAAAAAAATCAATAAGAGAGTGCTCCAAAAACCTACGATCGACATGTAGGGATTACTCGTGTCATCAACCGCCATAATTACACCTTTTGCTGTTAAGTAAAAGGCTTAACGAAAAATACAAATATACACTTCTAAAGAATTAAAGATGAATCGTTTGATCGTGTAACAGTTGAAATGAATGAAAGCTAGGAGGGGCTTGGTTATTAGAGTAGGATGGACGTTTTCAGTTGTTTCTTTTCTCAGTGGAAACACTACTTTAATTATACCATACCAAACATACTTTTTATAATTATCAAAGATTCAAGACTGAGTTTATATTGATCACATATGATATAACGGTTTTATTAAACAATTGATTAATTTGGAATTTGGGATCTTTATTTCACCTATTTTGGACAATCAAAATAGTATACAAGCAAATCCAACCAAGTAAAGTTGAACCTGCTAAGCCAAAAGGATTTACAACCATTTCACTCCTTATTCTTCTTTAGCTTTATGTTGGTCGGCTCTTTTCAAGTAAAATCAGTAGTGGTGTAGTTAGTGATTCTTTTAAGATCCTTTTTGTTTGGCTATTTTAGCATGGAATTTGATTCTCACCCAACACAATCAAACATTTGGTTGAGTTGGTCAATGATAAATCCAAAGCACGTGTAGATTATGAGGTTTATATTTCACAAATAAAGTCCAACGAAAAGAAATAAATTTCTTAGAGTTGAAAACTATCTTAGTGAATGGTATAATGTGTTACAGTCTTGCAGACATGTTTGTTTGATTTTACGACGGTGTTATAAACATGTAATATTATCGTCATAATTGAAAGAAGGAATTAATCAAAAGAGGAACTAAATACAACACCAAGTAGAATAAGAACGTTTAATTAGGGATATTTTGAAGTACTTTTAAAACCTTTTATCTATAATTTTTTTGTAATATCTAAATTATTTTTGATTAATTAGTTATTAATTATTTGTATTAGCTGTTAGATTATGTTAAACTTAGAATTTAGTGAAATAAATATATAGATTAGAGTTATTAATTATAGATTGTGTTAGTTTTTTTTTTAATAGAGACATGATCCTAAAAGTTGTCCAGAATCGGCATAGTCTTTATCCAATATCTATACCGACTATGAACGGTTGTTATGATTGCTAATTGAAGACCATACCGACTGTTATAATCGGTACAGTTTTTTAACGCCGATAATTTCAAACATAATTCTCGGTAAAAGAGAAATTTATGACTGAAAAAAGGAGTCGACATAGTCTTTAATTGCTCCAATACTGTCGCCACGGTCTCCAAAAAAAAGTTTGGAAAACGCAAAAGCTCCACTTCAGATGTTCCAATACTGTTTTGAGCCTTTGAATTACTCACCTACAATTTTACCAAGCATTAATGGTGAAGCCTCTTTGTCCACCTGGCTAGTAATTTAATATACGTTGCATTTATCCAAATTAGCCTTAGCTCTTTAATTGCTATTGAAGACCATATGTACATAACAATTTGTATAAAGAGTCCGCATGGTTTTTACCCACGAAGACCATGCCGATTTAAAAGGATAAATTCGTTTTAGTTTAATTTTTATGGACATTCCTTATTAATATATCTAACATGTTTTAACCTTAAACATCACTTAATTAGTGGGAGTATCCCCTAATTAAACGTTCTAGAATAACTCACACTGAAAAAGACAACCCTAAAAAATATAGTTTCTTAATAATAGTCATATCATATAAGCTTTCAAATTTAACCAGACAGTGATTTTTAGGTGTTATTTTATAAAGACCAAATAACTTTTTACTTGAATCCTATCATGGCCCTAGTGTGGATAATTAAAAAATGTGTATAGGGGTAAAAGTGAGATTTAAGGTTTAATATAAGTTGTGGAAGGTTGATGACGAACAATCTTCGCTTAAACCAAATTTATAGTCGTTAGTGAATAAATTAGAGTTGGTCTATGGGAGTAAAGCATAAAAAAATAGAGAGATCAAAGTAATTCTTGGTTGCATAAAGAGATGTGTTTAGCATAACCGATTAATGGTCAATTTATAGCTAACCCCTTTAATATCAAGCCGGTGGAATAAGGATGGAATGATACGATAACCATTCCTTATGTGATCACAGGAAATGCTAAGGATCGATTGATGGGATAGACCTAATCCCTAGGAACAGCGGAGTGATAACCTCCATGAACGACTATTCTCATTAGCATGGAAAACTACAGCTGGGTATTCTTACACGTGTCATATACTGCCACATCAAAATCATTAAGTTATCCCCACATATGTGTGGCTGAGTCGACATTCATGTATGATGAGTTGTCAGGGTAACAATACTCTTTCTAACTAATATTCCCCTTTGCATGTTGAGACTAGTATGCGTCACCTGGAGAACACGAGATAACAATGTAGATCATGTGTAGGATATAAGATAATATGAAGTTAAGTATCAACCTAGTGTGGTCGTCCATGAGACGAAAGGGGTTGAACTCCTTTTTTGTGGGTCTCTTTGGAAAAGTGCAAGAGCTCTAGGAAATAACCGTATCTTAGTTGCATATTTTTAATGAACTTTCATGAATCAAATTCATGGAATCAGCCGCAGACGTCATGAGACTAAGAAAGAGGCTTGTAATTTCCTCTTGAGTATCTCGTATTTTGTACGAGGTTGAGAAGCAAACGTGACCAAGTGAGTCAGTGGGGGACGTACTAGGAATCAGTCATGAGACTCATATGAGTGAGGCTCTCATGGGTTTGCACGATTAAGCTACAAACTATATTTTTACTCTGCAGACATGAGTGTGAATGGTGCTCTAGTAGATCAAAGCCGAATTGGTCGAGATCTAGGGCAGAGCTGAACTAATCGAGCTCTAAGGATGAGCTGAGCTAGTCGAGTTCTAGATTAGAACTGAGATGGTTGAGCTCTAGGGCATAGCTGAGCTAGGCGAGCTCTAAGGCAGAGCTGAACTATCGAATTCTAGGGCTGAGCTAGTCGATCTTTAGGGAAGATTTGAACTGATCCAGTATGGTTCACTTGAGTCTATCTAATAGGACCAATATGACTCTTTCGCCCTTAATTTTCATGTCAAAAAATCACCATCTACACCTGGATATCTATTTTCATCGTTTAATTATTTTTTCAATTTGGATTTTGTTAAGGTATTTCTTTTTGTTCTTGTAGGAAAAATAAATAAGTACTTTTAATGTAAATTTTCCATAGTAAGAAGCTTTATTTACCAGATGCATACTACAAAATATTCAAACCTATACAAAAGGAGAATTTGTTTGCAAGAATTCATATGCAACATACCAAAATCAAAGTTGAAAATTATCTTAGTGAATGGTATAATGTATTATAATTGTATAGACTTCTTTTTATATGTTATACACATGTAATTATCGTTATAGTTAAAATAAAAACTTTAATCAAAAGAGAAACTAAATACAATACCAAGGAAAATAAATCACACTTAAAAAGATAACACCAAGAGGTATATTATCCGAAAATTCGTATGACCTTTCAAACTGAACCACATAATAAATGTATCTTTTACCTATAGGTGTTATGTTTTTCTAGTAAAACAACATTTCACTTAAACCTTCTACTGAGTATCTATTTCATTGTATAACAATTTTTTTCAATTTGGATTTTGCTAACAAATTTTTCTTCTTCTTTTTAGGAAAAAACAATTAGTAATTTTACAGAATATGAATAAATGCTATAAAAAATTCAAATTTATGCAAAAAGAAAATTCATTTGTCCAATAAAAGATGTTGTTAAATGATTTATTTAAAAAGAAGAACTCAACCGAACCTTATTTTAAAGAATTTAATCAATAGCAAAATGCAGAACAACTAGGAATGTAAAATAGCTTTATTACAAAAAAAAATACAACAATGAAGTGTCCGACCGGCTTAACTATATGACACTCCCTATTTCCCATAATATTTTTTGGAACTTGTAACAATGAAAGTAAAAAAACAAACGTTAAATGAATCTAGCACAACTGAAAAATAATCAACTGACTTGAATATATAATTTAACACTAGGAGGAAAATCCACATGCTCAGCAAATTGTCCTTAATACAATAGTCTGAGAGTACACCTCAAAAATAAAGGATGCTACTCCAACAACAAAGATGTGTCCAGGATAGAACTTCCCCATACAACTCGTATAAGCACAATACGAGTTGTCCACTCTCTAAACTTAGCAGCAAGGATTAGGAAGGAAAATAAACATGCAACGTGCACAACAAAGTGAGAAAAGAGGGAAATAGCCTGCTTTGGGATGTTCTGCAAAAGATAAAATCGTTTTTTTTATAGGAAAAACCAAGGAGATGAAATCAATGCGAAATTATGACAGAATAATGTTGACATAATGTTAAAAACGTTTAGAAAATATTCCTTCATGATGTTGACATAAGTTAGATAAATTATTTTTGGTAAGAAAATAATTATCTCCCAAGTCAAAAGCCCAAAGTTAAGAAAAAGTTTAAATTAATTTTGATTTTTTATGAACCTACTCCCACTCCCAAGCCCAAGCCCAAGCCCAAGCCCAAAGTCATACTTAGAATCTCAAGAATTCTAGTAATATGGAGGACCTTCATCTTTAATATACCCAATGCGAGACTAAATTAAGATCGTTTGTACTCTGACCAGGAAGACGGTAATTTCTCAATCACAACAGATACTTGAAACGTTTCATCAATCATCATCCTTCAGCAAGAATTCCATTTGTAATGCGTTGATGTTTTGGGATTTGATCAACCAAAAAAATTTCGTTAGACATTTTGAAGTCCAACAACCTAACTACCAAAAATTTATTGCTTCTAATAATTTTAGCTTGGTACGTTTCCTCTAAAGCAGCTGATAGACACATTTTTGTCTCTATTTGATCTCAATTCTCTATTTTGTTAGTGTTCATTTTGTACTTAGTATGGTATTTTATGTGTTTGTAGGTGCTTCTGGAGAAATAAACTTTTGTGAAAAAATTGGCTCGAAAAGTGATATTTGCACCCACCCCCCACCCCCGAGAAAAATTACTAAAGGTACCCCATAAATTACTAAGGGCACCCTGGGCAAAGTACTAAAGGTACCCATCGTTTGATAAGAGCACCCTCTTCTTTAGTTCAAAAACTGAAATTAGGTGGGAAAGTGTATTCTCAACTGCGTGATTTTCTGGGAAAGATTTGGGCGAGATTTTCTTGGATTTTCTCATGGATTAGGAGTGCTTTGGCCTGTTATGACTAAAAAGGGTTGGTAATTGGTTTTGATTCGAAGGAAAAGAGGTTTATCATCAATTCTCGGAAAATAGGGCAAGCATATTTACGCAAGATTTTCACGGGATTTTTTATGATTTCGTGTGGTTGTAGTGAAGTTAACTCTTCCTAAATCATGTATGAAGCGTGTTTGGAGTGTGTTGAGCTACAACAGACGCGTGAAGGAGATGAAGAAGGAAATAATTCCCGTAATATGGCAGAAAATTATCCACGAGTAAAGAGAATTATTCTCGAGTTATTGTCGTGAGATTTAGGTGATGTTGTGTATAAAAAAGGATTTGGGAGTGAACAGAAGGGTACATAGAGTTTGGGAGAGTTCGAGAGAGCTAAAATTAAAGAAAAAATCAAGTTGAAGAATTTCTGCTGCTGCTGCAAATGAAGA
This sequence comes from Papaver californicum, assembly GCA_023531435.1. NCBI lineage: Eukaryota > Viridiplantae > Streptophyta > Magnoliopsida > Ranunculales > Papaveraceae > Papaver > Papaver californicum. Next base: position 8,496,197 of record JAJJMC010022854.1, read on the forward strand.
AACTAAGAACATAAGTCTGTGAAAAATAGTCGTTCATGTCAGAAGTGTCGTTTATCTCAAATCCTGTAACAGAAATTTGCAACGATTATTTTCAGCTTTGCAACATTTACCTTTGGATTTGCAATGTTTATCTTCAGCTTGCAACACTTGCTTTGTAAAAATAAGTCTGTAACATCTATACACCGTTGCAAACTCGTTGTTTTATTATTTTCTCTCATTTTCATCATTGTAAACACTTTTTGAGCTATGAATAAATCTTTTAAGAGTGTTTTCAACATGACAATCTAAACCCCATTGTTGAGGCGACGGAGGAAGCTATTTTTTCCAATAATTATGTGGAATATCTATTTAATTAAATTTCTGCAAAAAAAATTTATAATTATTTGCATTGAATCAAAATTGAAATAATAATTTTCTCTTGATGGTGCATGCTTAGCTTAGGGCTCTTGAAGTTCCATGCCTTTGATTAACAACTAATATTTTGAAAATCTAATATTGGCAATATTATAGAATCACTTTGAACGTAAGAATTGCATGAATATTGCTTTTAATTGAATTACATAAATTGGTTACCGGTGGAATCCTTTGTCTCAGTCCTGTTTATAAACTTACTACAATCTTTTGCTTAAGTTTTCCACTTTAGAATTAGAATCAAGGTCTAAATTCAATCTTAATAAGTCCGAGTAACGAATCTTTCTTACAATTGTCTATAAGCACATCAGCAGCCCATAAATCATAAGCAATATCCCAACCATCCAAATCAATTTCTCAGACAACATCATTCAAGCCATCATCAAATGGTTTCATTACAAATTCATCTAGCATATGGTAACTTAGAAAAATAACATCGTTGATTGCCATATTTTGAAATTGTTCCCGTTAAATTTTTCTGGTCATTCAACATCATTGTTTTCCATTGTTACAGGAATACTATTTTGTTAAGATTGTTGGAACTTGTAACAATAAAACAAGAAACGCTAGATGAATCTAGCTCTACTGAAAAATAATCAACTGACCTGAAAACACAATTTGACATATGAGGGCAGAGCCACCTGCTTAGCAAACTGTCCTTAACATAATAATTTGTGGGTACACCTCAAGAATGAAGGATGTTATACCCCAACAACGGAGATGTGTCTAGGATAGAACTTCCCTATACAACTCGAATAAGCACAATACAAGTTGTCCACTCTTCGAACTTAGTAGCAAGGATTAGGAAGGGAAATAAATGTTGAAGAAGAGGAAGAAAGGAAGAGGATCCAGTATCCCGGTCAATCGAGACCTACCCCCTTATCTCTCTCCAGTGCATGCAAGGCGCACAACAAAGAGAGAAGAGAGGGGAAAAGAGCTAGGAATAATAGCCTGCTCTAGGATGTTTTACAAAAGAGAAAATCGTTTTCTTTTATTGGTAAAACCAATGATGTGAATATCAATGCGAAATTATGAAAGAATAATGTTGACATAATGTTAAAAACGTTTAGAAAATATTCGATCATAATGTTGACACAAATTATATTAATAATTTTTAGAAAATAAATAATTTTCTCCAAAGTCAAAATCCCCAAGTTAAACAAAATAATTAAGAGATAATTAAATTTAGTTTTAATTTTTTTTTAGGAATAATTCAAAATAATTTTTACCAAATAGATATATCTTGTATGAACCCACTCTCACTCTCTATCCCGTACTGACGTGTGCACTTCACTGCAAAAGTCATACTAGTCATTGCCTAAGTCCTTCCTCTCCCACAACAGTGCGTCGACCAACGATCATACTTAGAATCTCAAGAATCCTAATAATATGGGGGACCTTCATCTTTAGTATGCCCAATGTGGGACTAAAAGATTTATTTCATTGACAATAACGAAAAAAGTTAGTAAATTTTTCTGGCTAAATTGGAGCCTATAGGAATTATTTTGGGTCTACCACTAAAAGTTAAAATAGGATCATTATGAAAAAAAAAACAAACTCTTATCCAACTTTTTATGTTATTAACTAATATGCTTGACTTGTGTTAATTAATTCAAATGTTAGTTAAATGAGTTGGTGATTCAAACTAGATTATAGTTAGGGTTAGATGGTAAGAATTATAGTAGAGTTTTTTTAAAATTTTGAAGAAGAAGGAGAAGAACTTAAGGAAAACTAGGGTTTTGGGGTTTTGGTAACAAAAATGAAATTTAATTGCATTGACGTATATTCTAGTGGTGAAAAAGAAGTGGGTGCACTATGTCTCGTAAAACAGATTATCGTACTTTCGATCCTTCCGATTTGGGGTTTTTGTTGGACGAACAAGAACGTGTGAACCAAAGCAAACCGAATCGGTGGTTATGGTCATAAACAACGACCGATTCTGGTTCAACTTTGGTGGAATTTGTGGGTCAAATAATCGGTCGATAAATGTTGATCTATGTAACGATTCTAGTCGAAAAAGTTTCCATACGAACTGCGCTTTGCTGAATGCTAGAATCATTACATAAATCATTCAACTTGTGCCGATTCTATCATTTAGGGATTTTTTCCCAAAATCAAGACTAGGTAGAATCGTTGGATGTGTATGGACCTAATGCCTGATTCTTTGGAATCGTTCAACACGATTGTCACCTATCCACCAATTCTATTGGCCTAATTTTTTGATTTATATTGTAGATTGTTCTAGCGGTCGACAACTAACCTGAACCTGTGGCTCAGATGGGGCCTGATACATCTCCCCACTACTACACTGATTTGGTGTGGGAAAATAAAAAAGATGCAAGGCAATGGTTTGTGGACAAAGTCAAGGAGATCAAATGCGCATTAGTCTTAGGCCGTCATATGAGGCGTGTTCGTTTGGAAATTTTTTGCGAGAGAAGTGGCAAGAAAAGTCACCTATCAAAGGACAAACCGTATATGAAGAGGACATCGAGGGTCTATACAAGTAAGTCAAATTCAAAGAAGCATGATTGCCCGTTTAAGATTATAGTTAATAAAGTCAATGGCAATGGTGTATATAAGCTTTATAAAGTGAACAATGGTTGTCATAATCACAATTAATATTAATCGAATTATTCGGAAATTAAAGTAAGACATTTTTTCATTAATAGATAAAAACTTAAAATTACATATTTATTTAAAATTAGGAGATATTTATTTCCGGGTGCGAGACACAACTATCATGGCATCTTTGAAATGATAAAACAGCTCTCCTCTCCATTTGGTAAATACATCATGTGCCGTAAACTTATCCCATCTGTGCCTAGCGAGAAACTCGTTGTACTTGATGCACAACTTCTTAACGTGAAAGAACCAATCAGAAACATAGTCGGTCGTGTAATCATGGTTTAGACACTTCCACTTTGTGTCCGTCTTGGGAACGTAAGGTCCTATTTTTATTAGATTCCAAAATATACGTCATCCTAAGCTTTTTCTGGTAAATACATGACGAAGTAATAATTCTTAATCTATTACGTCTCATCCACAACGGACTTTAACCTTTCCCTTCGTTGGAATTGGTCGTAACCTCCTTTCTTGTTTTCCTCTTTTTCCATGACAGCCATTGGTTTTCTTATCTTGTGTATCTCTTCTTCCATATCCCTTATTGATTTTGTAGTTGGTGATGATGCTTGAGTAGTTCGTTTGCATCTTATGAGTATCTCTTCAGTTGAATTGGTAGTTGAAAAAGAGTTTTACTTTGAAGGAAGCAGTGAATGTTGAGGAAGGATTTGTTTGAATGAAGTAGTGTATGATGGAGAATGGGTTATCCTATTTATATGCATAAAGGGGAAACAACTATATTTAAAAAAAAAAAAAAAAAAAAACTAGCCGCTGAGCCTAAGTTTGACCATGTGCAATGAAAACTACCATATAAGGTGTAGTATAAATCTTAGTTCAAAGACAAATTAAACCTTATAGTCAATACAATCCAAACATGACAAGTCATTCTAATAAAACATAAACTATTGTCTTAGAAATAAATAAATACCCATAAACATAACAAATTATTTTTCAGCACCCTCTCATTTATCAGCTTGATCATCTTCAGCGGCTTCATCAACTTCCTTAGCATCTAATGCCTCATGAAACTCCCTCCACAAAACAATGTTTTCGGTTCTGAGGGTTGCAATATTAATGACCTCGTCAAGTTCTTCCAAAGAGAGCTCTCCAAGAAGCCTCTTCACTTGCTCCATCTTTGTCTCCCTTCCAAACGAAAAACCAAACTTATATTGGTTTGGCATAATTGGTGGCTCCGGCTTTCTGAAAACATCACACTCACGTATTTCTGTATAATAGCTAGTACCCTTGCTATTGTTCTCCATGCCTGCAAAAGATAAATTGAGGGGAAAAAAATAAGTATGGTTAAAGAGAAACAAAAATCAACAATTACTAATTCAATCAACAACAAAATCATTAAGGAAATAAAATGAACTCAACAAAATCGTTGGTTAATATAATATATATCCACTGATTCTAACCATAAAAGTGTACAAAAACCAAGTAAAAATGAATCGTTTACAGAATCGTTGGATACAACAGGTTCTTATCCAACGATTCCCATCTCAAAGAAGTAAAAAAGAATGACAAAATAGAATCGTTGGATACATCAGTTCTTGTCCAACGATTCCAATTTCAGAGAAATCTCATAGAAGTTTAAAAAAATGACTAAGGTAGAATCGTTGGATATAGCAGATCGTATCCAACGATTCCCATGTGAGAAAAAGTAAAAAAAATAAAAAGGTAGAATCGTTGGATAAATCAAATCTCATTCAACGATTCTGGGTATGGTAATTATCAAAGAGTAATACGGATTAGAATCGTTCGATGTGGATGTATCGTATCGAACGATTCTGATGCATGTTCTTCATGATCAAAAAGATCATACCAGAATCGTTGGATACGATAGACAACATAGAACGATTCTGGTAAAAATCAGGAATTTGATTCGCTAAAAGTAAGATTAAAACACCTAGATCAATCAAAAATGCTATTAGAAGTATGGGTTTATAGAGATTTACCTTGTAGATCGAGTGACTGGGAGATCCGAGAAATTTTTTTAAAAAAATTCGATTAGGGTTTTAGGATTTGGAAAGTTTGATGAAAATAGAATTGTTTATTTTTTGTTTAGGGTTTTGTTAGATTTGGAATGTAGTGAAAAATGGAAAAAAAATTATATTTATATGTTGATTTAAGTATTGGGGTTAATTAATAAGTTGAGGGTAGTTTAGTACTTTTGATAATATCTAATTAGACGCCCCTTATTCTTCTATCTAATTAGGTGTAAAATTAGGTCCAAAATAATTCCCGTCGTCTCCAATTTAGCCAACTAAATTTCAGTGACTCGTAGATCTCAACTAAAAATCATATAAAGACCAAAAACATTTAATAAAAACTCTATTTTCTACTACATTTTCAACCACCTAAATGGCCCCACTTTGGTTACAAGGACAAGCTTGTGAGCTATTGAGCTCGACAAATATGGTTGGCGTAAGAGTATGCCTCTAAGATGATTAGACGGCAAACTTCTCAGTATCCATTCTTTTACTTCTAAATGGCATCAAAGAAAGAAGGATCTGACCAAAATGGTAGAGCATGATATGCTACTTTCATCACTAAATAAAAGTTCACAACAACTTGCATCTGTTTTTGGTCTTGAGAAGATAGTATCCGAATCTATTAACAATATTCCTAGTAGTCATTTTCAACGATATCTTTTCATTACTAATTCAGTGCTGGCTCCGATGCGATGGCACCATGGCGCATGCATGCACGATGCACCTACCAGTGGTTGACATGTATGCTTTTACTGACCAATAGAAACAACCAGCATTCCTCTACGAAATTTGATTGATTGAACTAATGATTTCAAATTGACATGTGAAATAATCCTAAAAAGAAACTTTAAGTTGCAAATGGGAATTGATGGTTTTGTGGCTTCGTCTTTCTAAGTTCAAACTGAAAAATCTGTAACATTCACTTGGGTGGTATATTGAGTGGTCTAACTTTCATATTAAATGGAATTTGGTGGAGGTTTAATTTTCATATCTCAATTTTCCTGATCAACCTGTTGCAGAAACAGATTGAAGAAGAAGAAATATGACTAGTAACAATGGAGAAGTGTGAGTTAAGCACATAACTGTTTCGGTATGGTGACATAATAGGAAGCGCCTATTTAAGGTGCAGTCAGGATTGTCTGTGGTGCAAATTGAGCAGGTTCTAGTCATGAAGCTTCTGATGAATTTATTGAAGAACTGCACTTAAACGATGACTGTGATGCGCCCAAATGATTATACTAAAGAAAAATGGAAACTGTATGCTTGCGTGTAGGACTGTAAGCTATGGTAGGTACAATTTGGGTGGTGTTATGGCAGTGAATGCACTAAATGGCTGGTTCTGGACCTTCTTGTCTTGTGATGGTGGCTAATTAAAAAAGATTTTGAAAACAGTGGAGATAAGGACAGGATCCTTTTGTCGCTCATTAACCTGAAGAGACAAGAAAATCTATCGCTTGTAACTACTGCCGGTATAAGCATATGTGCCAGAAGCTTCCACTCAGCTCCAAAATAATGGGAAGCCTCCAGATGTACAAGCATAGACCTTCAGCACCATTATAAACTGGTTGACTAGAGCATGATATTTTGCTGTATTGATCAGCGGTTACACTGCGTTTTGTTGTTTCCAACAATGGAACTTCAACACTGTTTAAGGGAATTGGATATCGAAATTAAGGAATTTAATATGCATGCACAGACCTAGGCTTTTAGAAATTCCATTCAAATTTCTCATGTGTTAGGGCCTGGATCCGTCCAGTACCTATAAAAGAACACAAAATAGGCCTTTTGCTTCCTTCCCTGAAATTTCAGTTACATCTTACCGAGGTTTCTCAGAAACTTTGTACTATGTACATTCCGCACACGAAAAGTTGAAATTTTCTAGCAATATCCATATACTGAAATTACAATTAGCCTTAGAAGTGTCATATGTAATACACTATTACTGAGCCAGCCATGCTTTTAAAGGATGATGTAATTAGTAAGGGGTCATGGAAGTTCTAGTCGGGGGCTTCAAGGGGTATGTGTTCAAAAACTGCTCTTAAGAACTAAAATATGAAGCCCTCTAAAGTTGGGGCCAAACCAACACTTCGTTCACTTAAACCCCGAGAGACTCTAACAGCACTGCACACTCTAACAAAATACAATCTGCAAAACGGATGCATTTAGCCAGCTGCATCCTCTGCAGATTTCTTATACTCTGGCTTAAGCTCATAGGTTCCTTGATTTGCTCCTCTCTTGTTGTAGACGCACAGCTCATTCAATATCTCTTTCAAAAATTGCTGCAAAGATGTAAGAATTACATCTCGTTAGTAAATTCCCAAGCCTATGTAGACTGACATTTATTTGGCACAGTCTTAACAAAGGAAGATGGCAAGTGGACTTAAGTTATAAATCGTGAAACACTCCCAAAAATGCAACCAAATTGAAGAACATACCGCAGGCTGATCAGTCTCTTGGACCAACTGCTTCAGTGTCCAGTTTGGTTGCTTCTCAAAAAGCTTAAACATAATATCTTCCAGTTCACCACGATCCCTTCGTGTTCTTTTAATTTCTGGTGGCTTGACTGGCATTGGTTTTCTTTTATTATCCTGATCAAATCATAATAGAAAGATCCACCGTATTAAACAATACAAAATATGTGATTCTGCATATAAACTTAAGTTTGTGCTTAGCCATAAAGGGTTAGCAATGTTGCTGTGAAATGGGATAACCAGAAATGAAAGAAATAGTAAGAGACAAGAGCAGATTGAAGCACTTACCATACCATGCATGAATCATGGAGGGGAATAAAATGAATACCTTAGGATTGGATGATACAAGCCCAATCATTCCAGGCATAGGCCTCATGTGCGCCCCACGATCATTGTCAATTACCTTTACAATATGAGATAGAACTTAATACAAAATTGGAAGGAAAAAAAAAAACCGATCATAGAACCATGATTATGTAATTCAGGGAGAAATAGTTGTAAGACTCCAACCTGTATTTGCCTGTTTTTTATCATAGATCTGTTGGTTCTTTCACGACAAATTTTACCGTACTCCTCAAAGTTATCGTTATGAGGCTTCATGTCAAACTTATGTTCCACTTTACCTTCGAGTGAAACCTTTCCTGCAAATACATTACAGAGTATGAAATACTTAAATATAGGAATATCGAACTGAATGCATGAACATACTTAACAATTCATTATAGTGATGAATCAAACATCAACTGAATGAACTTATCATCTTAAATGCACATCAAGGTACTCACCTTGATTAGTCTCAGAGAATATACACATTGGAACAAAATCCTTAAACGTATTCAAAGCATAATTCTTCGGCATATTTGGATTGTCACTGCCAGCTAACTCCATTGTAAACTGCAAACATTTGTATAACCCAACTGAAAAAGGGTATAGGGAATTCATAAAGACAAAGAACAACACTTATTAGAGAAACACTATCATCCAATTCTGATTATCTAACATCACTTCTTCGCTAAACGATTGAATATAAACTACATCTGATCCAAAAACCTCATCATATCCAACTACATCAAAATTCCTATTCCACATAAATCCTTATCCTTCTTCGAATTTTCCTAACACCCAAAATTTAGGGCTTTTAGAACCCAGATCATTCCGTACAAAAACGGATGCTCTTAACAAGTTCTACAATCTGCATATATAAACCCTAAATAAAGAAATAAACGTCAAAGCTATTTCAATACACCTAAATAAACTAAACCTAATTTCAGAAATTCAGTATCAATTTGAATATTTCAATATACGTAAATAAACAAAACCTAATTTCAGAAATTCAGTATCAATTGGAATTAGGTAATAGAGAAAGGGATTAGAGAGAGACCTGAACAGAATCTGGATCTCCAGGAGGAAGGAGAGGATCTACAGAGAGGACTACTTTGGCAACGGGGTTAGGATCGGATGATTGAGATTGCCAAGACTTAGCAACAACTAATGGGCACTTCATTAACCAGACCGCCTTTTCTGCTTTATTCATATCCAGATTGCATATACCACTGTTATTACTACTACCATTGTTCTTCTCATCCTCCATTTCTCTCTTTATTCTCTCAACTTTCAAAGGGATGTCGCTGGAGTTTCTTTTTCGTGAGGAGTATGAGTTGAACTTGAATACCGCTTTCCTCGCGTTGAAAGTGGAACTGCTTCTACTTTCAATAAGTAGTGAAGGAACGTATTATCCCAATCCCAGGTTTCCTTTCTCGACTCCAGAAGGACCAGAACTCATAGTCCGGTTCTAACTTCCCAAGCGATGATTTTTTTTTTTTAAAGCATAAAAGCGTTGATATTTAGGTCGGCTCAAAGCGTCCACAATGGCTGGACTACAACACGGACCAAATCCATATTCCCTCTTTGATCCGTGAAAATTCAGCCACAGCGGGACGAGTACTAATAGTCGATGGTTCGTTTTTAACATTATTCAGGAGTAAATTTAGAAAAAATTCTGGACTAAACCCATTATACTCGAGCGGTGGTGTAGTTATTCGCCTGATGATAAGCGGATGTGAAGTGAACCGCTTGATGCCAGGCGTTATTCTAGCGTAACGCTTGAAAACACGGGCGGTAACCAAACCTCCGCCTGATCAAGCGTTCACCTAAGACTACGCCTGATGAAGCGGGCGTCTAGGATAACGCCCATTTACAGGCGGTAACCAAATCACCGTCCTATTGAAGCTGAATGCTAGACCTCCGCCCGAGTGTAGGCGGTATCCTAAACGTCCTCCTAAGATAGATCATTCTAGACGTAACTCCAGACGTCCGTTTAAGAGTTTCATACCAAAATGTTGTTGTTCGTTTAAGCGTTGCTCCAGACGTCCGTTTAAGGAATGTTGTTGTTCCATTCGAGCCTAATTAGGCTGTCATGATATTAGCCTAACTAAACTCTCAACGCCATCCGTATTTGGTGTCAAACTATAAGTTGTCATCTCTCAATGCCATCCGAATTTGGTGTCAAACTATAGGCTGTCATCTCTCATATTAGCCTAATTGAACTCTCAATGCCCTCCATATTAGCCTTAATTAATCCGCTTGATTAAACTTTATTTGGTGTGAAACTCTCAATGCCATATGAAGTATGTGCGTCACATTAAAGTTTAATCAAACTATAAAGTTTAATCAAACATAATTAAAGTTTAATCAAACTATAATCAAACTAATTAAAGTTTCATCAAACTAATTAAAGTTTAATCAAACTAATTAAATTAAATAAAGTTTAATCAAGCGGCTTTGTAGGAGTCCGTTTTGATTTCTAGGCGGGATGCTAGGGCACCGCCCGTGTTTTACCGCACACACTTCCCTCGCACATGTACACAATCGATCAGGCGTAATGCTGGCGCACCGCTCTATCAGGCGTTTGTTTAGTAAAGCGCCCGTCTCTGGCGCGTGTGTCTAGGAGTCCGTCTAGAATCAGGCGTAATGCTTTGTTCTCACCCCACATCAAGCGTTCAGCTAGACGTCCGCCTCACGCAAGCGTTACGCTAGACAACCACCCGTCTCAACAAGCGTTATCCTGGAGCACCACCCGATTATTTTTAGTCTCTGGGCCGTTATTTTTAGGGCGGACCAAAGAGTAAAAAATTTACTCTTTACTCTTTGGTTATACTCGTACCATTGTGGATGCTCTCATGATATAGATTTTGTGTCATAGGAAGACCCTAGATTGGTGGCTAATTAAGGATTAAGGGCAAATTGTGGGTCACGATCTAAATTTTAGCATTTTAGGTCACGTTGTCGAGTTTTTTTTTTGTGTGTGTGAATGGCTCCTATGCTTCACGATCTAAATTTTACGCCACCTGATATATATTTGTTCAGGGTTGTTGAATTTAGGTCAGTATTTATATTTTGTTTAGATAAAATTTAAATTACCATGTAAGTTCTAGGTGACAGACAATTTTTAGGACATGTGAAACTTTTTGGTCATATAATAAATTTTGGTAACCAGAAAACATAAAAGTTTATCGATCTCTAAGAGCGTCCACAATGGTAAGAGTAAAAGACGGAACAAACCCATTTATAGTCTCTGGTCCGTCAAAATCATACTATAATGGGACGATCAAGTTTGATTTTTGGTCCGTTTTTTTTACTGTTCAGGACCAATAATGGTCTTAAAACCGGACCAAACGAGTTATAGTCGAGCGGGCGTGTATTGAACCGTTTGATTCTAGGCGGGCGTGTAATGAACCGTCTGATGGCAGGCGCTCTTCTAACGTAACGCTTGAAAACACGGGCGTTAACCAAATCTCCGCCTGATGAAGCGTTCACCCAAGATTACGTCTGATGAAGCGTGCGTCTAGGATCACGTCCACTAACAGGCGGTAACCAAATCACTGTCCCATTGAAGCGTAATGCTAGATATCCGCTTGGGTTTTCTTTGACTTATAAAATCATAATGGAGCAAATCATAACCAAGAGTTGATGCAACGGTCCGCTCTATTAAGAACCAATCATTCTATTTCATATGCGTTGATAGAGCCATACGTTTGCATTTCTAAGAAATCATAATATGGCTAGTAACCAATTAGTGAACCAATTAGTGAGCCACATTGATGTGAACCAACGCTTGCATTTCTAAGCCTTATATATGATTAAAAGACAACAGGCGTTGATGCAAGCGTCCGCTTGCTTTTCTAGGCGTTCGTCTACGGATCCGCCTGGTTCTTCAAGCAGTTGGCTAGTTGCATGCCCGTATTTTTCCGCACACACTTCTCTCGCACGTGTACACAATTGATCAGGCGTAATGCTAGGAAACCGCTCCATCAGGCGTTTGTCTATTAAAGCGCCCGTCTGGGGCGTGCATCTAGGAGTCTGTCTATCATCAGGCGTAATCTTCGTTACCGCCCCACATCAAGCGTTCAACCAGATGTCCGCCTCACGCAAGCGTTTTACTAGACAACCGCCTGTCTCAACAAACGTATACCCAGACGCCCGCCCAACAACAAGCGTTATCCTAAACAACCGCCTGATCATTTTTAGTGGTGAACCCGTTGTGTTTGGGCCGGATCAAAGAGTAAAATTTTTACTCTTTGATTTTTGGATTTGCTCCCATTAATATGGACGCCCTAAGCAAATACATATCACATGATAGATTTTTGGTTATAGTGGTAATTTTAGGTCCTAATGGCAGATTCTTAGTTCCCTTAGAATTTCCGAGTTTGTACACATGATGGACTTTAATATAGATTTCGGGTAACCGATTAATTTTGGGTCGCAACATCAAATGTTATTAATTACGTAGATTTTTAGTCACACAATAAACATTAGATTATGAGGAAATTTGGATCACTAAAAGAATTTGGGCCATTGGACATCTTTATAGTGTGTTTGGACTGTTTTTTCAGAAGCAGAAGTTATAAGTAAAAATATTTTACTTTATAAAAACTTGACTTTTTTACTTTCTAAAAGTCGTTCTGAAAATTTATATCCAAATTAATTTTTTGCTTTCAAAAAACTACTTCTTGATGTGTTTCCATACAAGTTATTAATATATTTACTAAGAGTGTCGACGATACTTATCGAAAAAGATGGATAATATGCATCCATTTTGATAAAAATATTTGGATTTTTCAATAATTATTTGCCAGATGTTTGAAGTTGATATATGTGCTCATCTCAACAAGGTTAGCAGATCGGATAATATTCAATAATAATTTGAAATTTTACATTCCAAGAAAAAAAACACATATACTGTGCTCGTTTATGTTTAAACTTTTTTTTCCATGTATTGTATAATGGTTATACCAAAGTAATTTCTATGACCTTGTCTTTTCATTGCAACCATAATCATTGGTACCTGTTAAAAAAAAAATTATATTAGATTATAATTTTGTATATACATGTTATCGGATATCATATGAAGATCATACATAATATTGGCATTATCGTATATGTTCCGATAAAGAGAAAACATATGATAAGGTATTCGTACAGGATATCCTAAATTTCAGATAATATCCAAAGTTTGTTTATACATATTCCACTACACCAAATCAAGGATGTTATCATTACATTATTTTTGGGTATTAGCAACAAAATTTAACGATGACTCTTAAGACGTTATAAATTTACAACTGAAGCGGGATTTTTCCCTCTCGGTGAATTGCACGACTCTGTTAGAGCCATACATTATTTGTTTTACTTTTTCTCTCTCATTTATACCTAAATTTAAATCTCGTATGAAGAAACTCATAAATGCTCGACCAACTGAAGCTGCGCGTAAGTAAGTCATTTAATTCTCGGCCAACATTGTTATCTAATTTGTTAGATTGAAATTTATGTCTAGTTTGATCTTTGTAGTTTTTGTTAACTAATGACATTCACTTATTTCATCTTTACAGTTGAAAGCACAAATCTTCAACACTCTGCTAGTTGTGAGAAATTTAGGTATGATTTCTTCTTCTTGTTTATCTACTGCACTATTTTATGGTTTATATTTCAAAAATATTGGGTTTAATTTAGGGGTAGTTGCATTGTTATGGGATATGGTTGTTTATTAGGTTTGGTTTGTTGTGAGATTGGGTGTTTGATGATGGTTTATTTTAAAGATGGTGTTGATTTGATTTCATAAATTTCCTCACTTCATTCTTTGTGAGATGTTTTTAATTTTTGATTTTATTTTTGTATTTGTATGAAATTAAGAAATTCAAATAAAACTTCTTGCAATATGCTAGCAAAAATAATTGAAGCTTTAACTAATTTTATTAGAACTTAAACTTCATTTTCCTGTTTTGTGTAACAAAAGAAGAAGAACAAAATTTAGAACTTAAACTTTAGTTTTATGTATCAAATAACAAAATAAGAATAATAATTGAAGAATAAATGTTTGATAGTTATTAGTATGATAAGTATTTGATGTGCCTTCCTGATATATATATTCTTTAGGATTCACCAGTATAGGGTAATACAATATGATAAGGGATGGATGAGTTGTACCCGTAACTCATCTCGATACGTACAAGGTGTATGGTCATTCGTAGAGTTTGTGCATAAATATGGTGGTGGGAATACGTTATTTGCATGTTATTGTAAACGCTGCAAGAATTGTAAAGGATTACAACCACTTAATTAGTGAAACTTCATTTCATTTGCTAAAAAATGATTTTGATTTGGCTCATATGATGTGGCGTTTTCATGGGGAAAACTTAGTAGTAGCTGAGAGTTTAGGAGATATAGCTGAAAATGTAGGTGTTTTAGGGTAAAAACAAATATTGTGAAAAGTATGGGTATATTGAACTTTGTGTGAGAACGAGAAATCAAAATCATACAGGGCTAGCCTAAACCAAGAAATGGTCGTTCTAGTCTTGCTTCGGTCATAAATGAGGGGGGGGGATTGATCTTAGGTAGGGAAACAAAGAAAGTGTTAGGATCAGAGTGTAAGGCTCTTCATACTGTGATTGGTTGGTATTACTGTACGTGAAGGACTCTATGTGTGAGACTGAGAGAAGGCTTTTATGAAATCAGGTTTTAGACTTGTTCGGAAGTTTTATCTGATTTTTAAATATGTCGATTAACCTATTTATAGTAATAGTTGTACACCATAACTCCGTGGGAAGTGGAAGTTATGAAGTAGTGGTGGAGTAGATATTATAGAGAATGTAATGAATTCATGCTCGCTTTGTCAAGGAAGACTTGACAGCTACATACCCACTACTCATTCTACTCCCTTAAACATTCACATATCCCAATCACTTTTCATAGTAGGTGTATTGCTACACCATATGACGTAGGCCGCCAGAACAATGCCCTAATAAATATCCTCATGTGTGACATGTTTGATGCCTCGTGTAAAAATATTAATCATATAATTAAATGAGTTCAAATACGTGACTTACTTGGTTGATCAGTTGACCCATGAATTAGCATGTCTGATTATACATGATTGATGAGTCTGATGAGACTCGCATAAAATAGATAAACTAAGTAATATACATATTTACTTATTTCTCAGATAAAATATTTGAGAAGTACAGATGAGCAGTAAGCTCAAATAATATGATGACATCGATCAGTATTGATGTTTTCTTGTAAATGGGTGATGCCAAATGTTGGCATTGAGTAAGTCGAGTATTGCACTTCGTAACATCAACATGAGGTGATGAATGTTCATAAAGGAGTAGGAAGTTCATGTGAGCCTAAATGGTCAGGCATGTATAATACGACATATATGATAAGCCATATATACAATAAGGCATACATGGTTGGACGTGTATGGTAAGCCACACATGGAAAGCCGTAAATAGTACAACATATATGGTAAGTCATATATAGTAAAACGCTTATGGACGGATTTATGTGGTAAGGCACATATGGTCAATTATATGTGGTAAGGCATATGTGGAAAGTCATTATGGTCAGTCATATATGTTAAGGCATATATGGTCAGGCGGCAAAGAAGGTGATCGGCAAGAGAGTGATACTTTGGTACAGATCAACACGGGCGTAAAGCTTGGCCGACCATAGGAAAGTTTTGCACGGGCGCAAAATAGCCTCTCATGGGGGGAAAATTGCAACCAAATACTTTTATGAAAGAGTAATCAGATTGTTGATGAAATAAAACTTCATATGGTGTAGTTTGGTTGGGGTTCTATTTATGAGGTATGTAGTTGTGATAAAGCTATCAAACCGAAAATATTTGGGTAAACAAGCCTGAAATTAAAGGTAAAGTGTTGCAAACTTCTCTAATATGTCTGTGTTTTTTCTCTGCAAGTCCATGTTTCTCTTGTGTATGAGGACAATGTCAACTAAGTCTAGAAATGCCTTGAACGGTCCCTTCATTAGTTCAAGTGCACCATTATGGATGGTGGGTTTTTGCTAAGGCGGAAATCGTAAAAAAAATAAAATGTTTGTGACCCAGTATCAGAAATATTGAACTTTGGTATATTTTCATTCCGCAAAAAAAACTTAGGAATACACTAGGTCATAATAGGTGTTCACGCCTATCTCTCTGTATACAAAATCATATATGAATATTTTACCCCAGCTGAACTCAAAAGATATGTATACATCTATATTTACTGAATAAATTAGTATTCGTCCATGTACAAAATTAATATAATAGCGTTGGCGCTTATTGCAATACTCCTCAGATATTCTATAAATTTTACAGAATAAATATCAACCTCCTAGATAGATTGCTCATTAGTATAGAGCAACGTGAGTCTCTCTAGTGTTATATTCCCTGGATGAATTCCTAGAATTGCTTGATATCAACATTCAAACCCTAGTTGAAAGATGTTGATATTTCAAAGTGTCCATACAAGCCTACATAAAAGCACATAGCAAGTTGCACACATGCATATTTGATTGAACATCACGGCTATGTTCGTATATCAGGTCAATTTTGTGTCAACCACAAAATCCATTCAATTTTGTGTCAACCACAAAAGCCATTCAATTTTGTGCCAGACACAAAATCAAAGCTCTAATTGGCTAGACACTACCCTTTCCAAGCTTAGGTAATTATCTCTAATGGTTGGTAACACCAAAATCCCAACACTGGATAAAAAATAATGAAACCTTAGTTTTAGTCATAAACGATAACCCAAACAATGTTAAAGGAGTCTTGACCTCCCAAGTTGGTCGGACAAGTTGGTTGGCCTCCCATCTTTCTTGGCCGACCATGATGATGTCAAGAAAGAAATCAATCTTCGCTGGAGAAACTATAAAAAGTTTGAAATCATCTTTAAAAGATTCAATTTGTTTGTCTTTACATTCCATAAAGAAGATTCTTATGATATAGTACTTAAGAAAGGTCCTTGGACCGTCCTAGGGTGTCTGCTTTCTCTTCAAAATTATAACCCCCAAATATCAATAACGGACCATTACTTCACTCATCAAGTATGGTATGTTAAGTTAAGAAATCTCCAGCAGATTATCTTGAACAAACAACATATGAATGATATATGTAAATATATGGGTAAGAAGACTATCCCCGAAGGTAAAAATATAATGCCAAGAGGTCATGGTTTGAATATTGTTTATCTGGATGTTAATCTCAAAGACCTATTAAGAAGATGAGGTTGGCTTGATACTGATACCGGGGAACGTATTTGGGTGAGATGTCATTTCAAAATACAACCATACAACAGTTGTAAGGAGTGTTTTGTATTTGATTATAATTAAATAAGATTACAAAATAATTGCTCAAGAGCTTAAAATAGAAGAAATTGATGATAAGTATTGTTACTAATGGAACCAAACTGAGGAAGGGAAAGTTCTTTTGGCTACCCATATGAATACCATGGGTGTCTAGTAACACATCTTTAATTCCAGCTGAAAAATCTCTAGTTGGGGGTCAATATAATGTGTTAGGTTCTTCGAGTGGGATTGATAGCGGGAACATAAGAGAGCTAGAGAGGATAATTCTCCAATACCCTCAGACCCTGAAATCCAAAAAATCGCCAACACCCGTAGTAACCCTATGTTTCAAATAAAAAATGATATTATTGAGGATGTTGATCCAAATAATAGTCGTAACCAAACTAAAGTGGCAAGAGGAGTTCATCATCAAAGGTATTCATAAGATAAGGTTAACAAGGCAATTGATAGCTCGGAGAATACATCTAGAAGATTGACTACACTGGATCAACTTGGATTATCTGTTACTCATCCAAATATGTTTTCCCAATTCTTTTTTTGAACCCTAATTTTATTTTTCTCTGTTGGAAACTAATTTTTAGTTCTGAACCTAATATAATTCATCTTGTGTGGATTTGCAATCAGGCATTTAATAACTCTAATCTCTTGTGCAAAAATCAAACAAGCTTAAGTGGTTCTTTTAATTTTTATCTTTATATTGTCGATTGCAATTTTATTGATTTGGAACCTAATCTTCTGGTTTTAAAATCTTCTGGAGTTTTGTTGTTTCATTTGATATATCATCTAATTTTTGGTTTTATTTTTTTCAACATGAAAGTTTTATCTTGGAATGTCTAAGCATTTGGTAATAAGTATACTAGACTTCATCTTAGTGATCTGATAAAAGCTAATGACCTAACTTAGGTTTCATGAATTACTGTTATGTGAATCCTATAGGAGCTTATGGTGGTATTTTTTTCCTTTGGAAAGATGGGATTCAATTGGACATAGTTGATGCTACTGATAATTTTATTATTTGTCATACCAAAGTTGATGCTAGAAGTGATGGATCTCTTATTTTTCTAATGTATGGTGCTTTAAGTAATGATAGCATTAAAAAACAATGGGATTTTCTTTACAGATTAGCTGGAAATTTTCATTGTCCATGGGCAATAGTGGGTGATTTAAATTTCATCATCAGGATGGAAGATAAACTTGGAGGGAATTTTTCTTCGTAGATTGGTCTTGATAATGTGAATGATCATTTAAATAATCTTAATTTTTGATGTTCTTTTTTTAGGAAATTCCTACACTTGGTCTAATAGGAGAGTCGACACTAGTCTGATTCTTAAAAGACTTGACATGGATTTATGTAATGGTGAGTGGTTTATTTTTTTTCTAATAGTGTAGTGTATCACATTACTCCTTATGGGAGAGATCATTATCCTATTTTTTTAATCAGTTATAGGGAATCTAATAATACTAGGAAGCCTTAGAGCAATTCCACAGGGAATTGGTATATTGGCTAATTTGCATGTCCACGTGGCTAGGAAAACTCAATTCTCCACAGTGGAAAAATAAGAAGATTTAACTAGTGGATCCAATTTTTGTATAAAAAAATATTTCATTTATTTAGCGGGGTCCGGTTTTATATAAACCAATATTTTTTTTATTAAGTCGAAATGGTTTCTATTTTAAAAATCAGTATATATATAAAATAAATTAAAGTAAAGTAACTAACTTAACCAACTTAAAAAAAACTCACTCGGCCCAACTTGAGCCGAACGACTCAATTTGATCCGATCATCTCAAGTTGATTTGGTCGATTCAACTTGAGACGCGATGGGTAAACCTTTCGAAATGCCAATTTTCCAACCCATTTTTTGGGTTTTTCCATCTAACAGTGGTGTATAATTGGAAAATTAGCCAATATATCCATCCCAATGGAGTTACTCTTATAGGTTTAATAAGTGTTGGTTCCTTGATATGTCATGTGCTGAGTTGATAAAAAACAATTGGAATGCTAATGTGAATGTGAATGGTTCTCGTGCTTATAGGTTGATTAAATCTTTGCAAAGTTTGACATTTATGTTAAGAAGATGGAATGTTAACAAGTTTGTAATTTCCAAACTCAAATCAGAGATGTTTAGTCTCAAATTGCTTTACTTTCTCATTCTAGCAACACTAATGATTCTGGGAGTATTATTGATGATCTAGAATGTAAACTTAACTATTGGTATGGTATCTAACATGAATTATATATGTAGAGAGCCAAGGAAAATGTTTTGACATTTGATGATAGAAAATACAAAATATTTGCATGATAAAGTCGAATATAATAAGAGAAGAATTCAGATTGAATCACTTCAATATGATACGTGTGTTTGGCTTTATGATAAAGCTTGTATTGCCCGTGATCTTAAAAGGCACTTCTCTAAGATTAGTAAGACTACCAAACCTCCTAATCCTAGCATTTTTATGTAATATAATGCCTTGAATCATTGATGTTGAGAATGATATGTTGATTAGGACCCCATCTGCTGATGAAGTAAGAAATGTGGTTTTAAAAACGCATCCATGGACCTCTCCAGGTCCAAATGGTTATCCTCCAGGGTTTTATCAGAGGATGTGGGAGATTATTGGTGATGATACTGTGAAGATGGTGCAAGCCTTCTTCCACTCAAAACACCTTTTGAAACATATTAAGAATGCCTCTTGTAAAAAGGCTTCTGAGTTTAGACCTATAAGCCTCAATAATGTAGCCTATAATATAATCATTAAACTTCTTGCTAATAGACTTAAACTAGTTATGAAAAAATTTATTAGCCCATATCAAGTTTCTTTCCTTTTCTCAAGACAAATAACGGGTAATATTATGATTGCACATGAATTGGTTGATACTATGAGGAAAACTAAGGCTAAGAAAGGGCTCGTGGCAATCAAGCTTGATATGTCTAAAGATTTTTATAGAACTTAATTGCCATGTTTAAGAAAATTGGCTTTCATGAAGATTGGTGTAGTATGATCTATGAATGTATTTCAACTGTTTCAACATTTTTCTTATTAAATGGTTCTCCATGTTAGTTTTCTATCCCACAAGGGGTCTTAGAAAGGGAGACCCCTTGTCCCCTATTTGTTCATTTTTTATTTGTATGGATTGTTAATTCGGGTTGCTGCTTAAGGATGAGAATGATAATTTATTGCAGGGTATTAGAGTCACAAAAGCTAGTTCCCCTATCAGTCATTTGTTTTTTGCAGATGATTGTTTGATTTTTTGCTAAATCAACTATTAAAGATGCTAGACAGATTGATAATATCATCAAAAGTTTCACCAAGTTCTCTGGACAATCCATTAACTTGGATAAGTCCGGAATGACTTTTAGCCCAAAAATGGATAATGTCATTAAGAATCAAATTTGGGGATTCTTAATAGTAAAACCTTGGCCCTAAAGGATAAGTATTTAGGAGTTCCTATTCTTATTCTAAAAAACAAATGGAAACTTTTGGTCACTTGCAATAAAAATTTGATAAGAGGTTAGCTAGTTGGAAGGGTAAGTATTTAAATCATCCAACTAGAATTTTTATGATTCAATCAGTTTTGGGTATTTTTGCTCTCACCACCTTGTTATTTTTACTATGCCAAAAAAACTAACTGACATGTTAGATGTGATCCATAGGAACTTCTGGTGGAACAATAAGCAAGATGAGAGAGGTTTGTACTTAAATAAATGGGACTCTGCCATTAATCCAAAAGTCAGTGTAGGTATGAACATTAAAAAAAACGGTTATGTTGAATGAAGCTCTCTTAGATAAATTAGCTTGGAGAATGTTCAATGAGCCTAATTCTCTATGGGTTCAGGTTCACATAAATACTATATATCCTGACCATAATCCACTACATACCACTGGTACTAGTGGCTCTTGGGTCTAGAGGGGTGCGTGTATGGATCTGGATTTGATAAGAGGGAATTATTGTTGGAAATTGGGTGACGGAAAAAGTATCCTCATTTGGAAGGAAAAATGGGTGTCATCTATAGAACATTTCCTCCCTTCTAGGTATATCTCTTCTTATTTGAAAATTGTTGATCAACTCTTTCTTCTTAATAGTAACTCTCGGAACCTTGATTTGCTCAATACTTTGTTTGACAATAATATGGTTAGGGAGATGTACAAAATTAGGAATCACATAAAGGGGGAAAATATATTTATTTAGAAACCAGCTAGCAATGGAATATTTATTATGAAAAGTGCTTATAGAATTGCTGATCTTGCAAGTAACATTCAAGATACTAGTAATGGTCTTGGTGGTTTCCCATGGAAGAAATTCTGGAAACTAGATTTACCACCTAAGATCTTACACTTTCTTTGAAAATGTTTGCATAAATGTTTACCACTAAAAGATAGGCTCTCTAGGTATGTAACTGATGTGTATCCTTAATGTGTCTTATATCATAATGCTACTGAATCTAATAATCATTTATTTTTAAACTCTAGTATATCTAAGGAAATCTAGAATGAGTTGAATACTGAGTTCTTAAATATGATTAATGATGGTTGCTTGGCTGATTGGATTATAACCTGGTTTGAAAATAAAGGAAGTAATAATATGAGTAGTGGACATGATATAGTTGTGCTTGTAGGTCACATACTCTGGCACATCTGAAAAGTGAGATATGCAATAATATTTGACAATGCATATGTGCAGGTGAAGAATTTAATTATCTAGTAAAGCAATCCATTACAGATTAGAGGGAGAATAATAGAAGGCTGGATATATAAGTAATAGTCAGGCAAACTTCTCTACAGTTGGGGCCATACCTTAAAATGTACCACAATTACATTTACTAAAATAAATTTTGGTACCTCATTCCATAAGTAGAGTAAATGTATGGAGTCTGGACTAATTGTTATTAATAACACAGGAACATTTCAAGGAGCATGATGTATACCAGAACTAGCTGAAGATAAAGAGCAGGCAAATGCGATAGATGCGCATGAGGCAATCAAATTAGCTCAAAGTAAAGGAAGTGCAAATTTCCATCTAGAAGGAGACCGTCTGAATGTAGTAAATGCATTGAAAGGAAAAGATTAATCTATTAAGTGGATAAACAGTTCCATCATTAGAGATTGTCTTGAAATTCTTAAAATTTTTGATAAGTGGTTTGTTTCTCATGTTCCTAGAGAAACAAATAGTGTAGCACAACAACTAGTAGTACTTTTTCTTTACAGTGGGATTCTGTTGCTCCAGATTACTAATTCTCATTAGAGAAAAACTCTGTATTAATGGGATTCTTTCTTATTCCAAAAACTATAACCAACCAACTTACCTCCATTCAAATGAATTTTTGGTGGGGTAAACAGGAAGGTGGCAAAGACTTTTACCTAAAATCTTGGACTGGTCTTTGGAAACCAAAAAATTGTGGAGGACTTGGATTTAGAGACCTCCATACAAACAATCTAGCTCAGCTATTTAGAGTAGCATGGATATTAATCCATTTCCCAGATGTTTTATGCAGTTAAATTTTTAAAGCCAAATATTTTCCTAAATATAAACACCCTTTTGGAATCAAGCCAAAACCTTCTAGTTCTTAGATATGGAAGTGTATCCAGAAAGGATTAATAATGATAAGAAATAACTCTATTTGGGAAGTTGGGAAAGGGAACAACATTAATGTTTGGGAGGACAACTGGGTTCCTAACATTCGAATCCAACTAGTCAGACCTATTAATACTATGAATTGCAATTTTGTGAGTGATATGATTGATGCCAATGGAAAGAGGGATGTCAACACCATAAACAACCTTTTTCCTCATGATGTTATCTCAAAAATTCAAATAATACAACCTAATTTAGGGAGAAAAGATAGATTAAGATGGAATCACGATTTGATAGGAGAGTTTACAAGTAAATCCTTTTACACCACCCTTAAGGGTACCAACTCATCTAACAGTAGGTTATGGGATGTGGTGTGGTAAGTATATGTTTCATCAAGAGTTAAAATATTTTTTTATAAAGTTATTAATAACATGCTGCCTATAGATGATAAAATAGCCCCAATCTTGAACACATTCCCTAAGTGTGTAATGTGTGGGGCTGTAGTGGAAACTCTATAATCACCTGTCCTTTTGCTAGGAGTGTTTGGTTTAATTTTACTTATAATCCTTTTACTCCAGATACGCAACCACCAAATCTAACAGACTGGGTGTTAAGCTGGAAAATAAAACCCATAGGATGGAATGAGGAATGTAGAGATTAGGGAGAAAAATATGCAATAATAATCTGGCATATTTGGAAAGCCAGATGCGTAAAAAAATTTAGAGACCATAACCCAAACCCCAAACAAGTAGCTTTTAAAATCAATCTTACACTAGAAACATACACAAGAAAGAAAGTCCCATACCACAAAAACATCATATAGTCATCGTTCCTTCAAACTATGTAATTTGGCATCGACCACATGTTCATATGATGAAAATAAACTTCAAATGGTTTTAAACAAACAAAGCAACATTATAACCATTGGACTAATTATGTGTGATTGGTATGGAAATTACATGGAAACCAAGGTACAAACAATGGAATCAAGGGAGACAATCAAGCAAGGAATCAAGCTTTGAAGGAAGCAGTAATGTGGGCTAAATTTCTAGGGCTTAATGGAGTGAAGCTGGAAGGGGGACCACAAAGATGATATCATATTTATCCGAAATCAAAGCTCATGCATCGAATTACAGAGACAAACCATTTTACAAGACCTTCTGCACTCATGTAAAGACTATTTGAACTCAAATGTAGTTAGATTTAATTATGTTTACGGAAGTGCAAATCAGATGGCTGCTGTCTTGGCGTCAAAATCCATTGCAACACCATATTGTTCGTATACTTTTTCTCCTCCTTTTTTAACTAGACATATTTCTTATGATGTCAGAGCGTCCACAAGGGCGCGAGTAAAACATGGACCAAAGATCAAATACCCTATTTGGTTCGTAAATGTGAAGGGCAGAGGCGCGACTGTATTTGATGTTTAGTCGCCAAATTCCACTGTAGCAGAGTAGATTTAGGAATTTTTCCGGAGTAAACATGGTTTAGTCGGGCGGGCTCGTATTGTACCGCCTGGCATCAAGCGGCGTCGCAGTGTACCCCATGGAGCGAAGCGTTATCCTAAGACAACGCTTAGAAACACGGGTGGTATCCCAGGAATGCGCTTGATCAAGCGGTAGCCTAGAATAACGCCTGCTGAAACGAGACTCTAGGATCACGCCCACCACCAGGCGGACTCCTAAGACACCTCCCCATCCAAGCGGTTCACTGGAGCTACGCCCAACACCGGGCGGGTTCCTAGAGTTGCGCTTGCAATTTGGTGCGTCGCTAGAAGCCCGCCTCACTTTGGGCGTTACTCTAGAGTAACGCCTGCTATATTTTTACCGTTGAGTTTAATTTACGTTGAGATGTTACCGTTAAGTTTACTGTTGCAATGG
Source organism: Papaver californicum (assembly GCA_023531435.1). Classification (NCBI taxonomy): domain Eukaryota; kingdom Viridiplantae; phylum Streptophyta; class Magnoliopsida; order Ranunculales; family Papaveraceae; genus Papaver; species Papaver californicum. Next base: position 8,520,795 of record JAJJMC010022854.1, read on the forward strand.
CAACGACTATATTATGGCACTATATATGGGATATTAATCCAATTTCATCTTACTAAACTCACTCATTGCTATCTACTTAGTATTCGAAAATAATTAAGTTCTTTTTCATTTCAGTTTACTTTCCAAATCGATTAGAATTATGCCACCACCACCAAGACCACGAGGTCCAAATTTTACTACAGATGAAGATGTAACGATGTGTAAAATTCATTTGTCAATATCTCAATATTCTAGTATTGGTACCGATCAATCAGAAGAAAGATTATGGTCTTGCATATTATATGGGATGAAAGAAGTCATACCTTCGATGCCACATCGCACTTGGACCTCCATTCAGAAACGATTTCAGGGAATAAGTAAATATGTGGCACTTTACTCTGCAAAGGAGGCAGAAGTGGAACGTGAACACCATACTGGTTGGGCCCCCGAAAATAAGGTAACAACTCATTTAATTTTGACGATTAAATTACTGTTTTGAATTGTATATCCTCCACTGAATTGAATTAAAAAAAACAGATTGCAGAAGTAAGGAGGCTTTTCAAGGAAGCTAATGGTGGGAAAAGTTTTAAGCATGAGGAGTGCTAAGCAATTATGTTAGATAATATAAAATATTCCCGACGATCGACAACTGTTTTCGATTCATCACAAGTTGAGTCAGATCACGAAAGCGGTGAGGAAAACCTGGAAACACATGAAATTTTGGTCGACAATTCCAGTGGCTATGTAGACACAGGAGATATCCCTAACACATATACCCGTCAAATGGGAAAAAAATAGTCGAAACGACAGAAGAAAGGGAAAGCACATTGTAGTGGCCAACAGGAAATGATGGAAAATATTTATAGAGAGCAACAAAACTTCAACACCAACTATACAGAATAAACAATAATGAAGATGAGGCAGAGAGAATCTGAGTTTGCAGCAAAACTAGCTGAGAAATCGGCAAAACTAGCTGAAAAATCGACAAAGTTTGCTGCAAAACAAGCTAGGAAAGAAGCGGACGAGGAATTCCGTATAATGATGATGGATGTCTCTGGGATGGATCTGGGATCAAGACAGTACTTCGAATTTAGGAAGGCAGAAATTTTGAGGAAAAGATTAAACCAACCTTAAAGGATTCTTGGAATACCTTATACCTATGTGAAGGGCAGTCTTATTAGCATTGTCATTTTAAGTTTCAACTTGTATGAACTAATTAATTTTATTTTAAATTTCAATTTTTTGTTTTTTAAAAACTCACATGCCTTTAAAAGTATCTAACGGGATGATTTTTACATTTTTCAAAAAAAATGGTCGTTGCCATTCCAGTTATAAAATGACCATTGTCATATCCTACTTTCACTACCATCACCTGCAAACTCCCATTTCTACTTCAACAACACAATTCTTGAAAAAAATTCAAAAAAAACATACATAATGGAGGGTTCAAGTTCATCACCAATTACCAAGTGTTCTCTTTGTATTTCTGCTGGTCATGTTGCCAGAGATTGTCCTTGGGAAGGTAGAAAATGCACACTAACCAACTGCAAGGGGTACCTGTTTCTTAGAAAAGCAAAGAAAGGAAATGCTGGATTTCAACCTTATGTGAAGTGCAACTACTGTGGAGTTTTCATCTGGTTAGATGCTTATGTAGCTTCACACCAAGGTATTCCACCACATATTCCACCAACTTTACCAGATGATGAAAAGTGGTTAAAAGAGAAGCAATTTTACTTCTACTCATGTGGGGAAGCTGATCACATGGCTTACAACTGCAAAACCAATCTCTTACCATGCACAGATCCATGTTGTGATGGTAAGATAAAGATGTTAACTTTTAAAAAACCCGAATCTATTGGAAACAGATTCTACTTATGTCAAACATGTAAGAAGGTTAAGTTTAAATAAATATGTAAGCAACTGTTCAAATATGTACGAACTAAGATATTGTCATACTATTATAACTAGGTAATAAAGAAAATAACTTTGCAACTTCATATAATATTCATATCATAACAGGAATTGCAACATAGAGATAGTACTAGTACTCCAGAGAAAGGGTTAGTCACAAAATTGAATCATATACCATTTATGAGGACCTGTTCTGAAAATAGGTGAGAAACGACTTTCCTCATTCAATTTAGAAACGTTTTCAATCTTCCATTTGAATCTGGAAGATGAAGGGACATCGTCGACAATAACTTAGCATGTGCAGCAAGCCTTTAAACCCCTAGGTGCCCCTAGCGGACGAGTTGTGTCTCGGGCGGGTTTACTAGAGATTTACCCACAAAACCTATCCAGAGGATTTACAAATTTTTAATCCTCACCAAAATATGACCATAAATGTTCGATCAAGTCATTTCACAAACAAATATGAGTATCTTTGTCGAATACTGCATGTCGGTGTTGGTCAATTCCCATTCTCAAAAGTTCACCTGTGTTTTGTCTAGAAATATTTACCGGTGCACCGTGGCTGCGTTGGTCATAATCATACGGCCAATCACCGGTAAACGTTCATCCTCCACTATCGTATTATGTAGAATGATTACAGTCTTCATTATATATGCTAGTACGTCAGGATTCCACATTCGTGTTGGTTGCTTGATGATTGCAAATTGATTTTACAGTACGCCGAAGGCTCGTTCTACATCTTTTCGGCAACCCTCTTGCCTAGCAGAAAAATTTTGTTTCTTCGCCGAGTCTGGATGTTTAATCGACATCACAATAGTAGCTATCTCCGGGTGTATTCCATCACCAAGATAGTACCCCATATCGTACTGATGTTCGTTGACAACAAAGTTCATAGCCGATGCTTTCCCTTTGATAAGCTTTTTGAAAATATATGAACGGTTCATCACATTTATATCATTGTTAGAACCAGGCATACCAAAAAATGCATGCCAAAACCACAGATCGTATGACACCACTGCCTCCAGGATAATACTTTCACTACCTTTGTACGCAGTGTAAGCACCTGATTCAGCTGGTGGGCATTTATCCCATTTCTAGTGTATGCAATCAACACTACCCAGCATCCCCGGAAAGCCCCTTTCCTTGTTCTCAGCAAGAAGCAGTTCAATATCATGCTTAGTTGGTGTACGCAAATATTCTTTCTCGTACAGATGCACTATCGTCTTACAAAACCTACGAGTTGCTTCCAAAACTATGGTTTCTCCAATCCGTAAATACTCATCTATTGCATCTGCCGCACATCCGTAAGCTAACATTCGTATTGTTGCAGTAATTTTTTGCTGAGGGGTTAATCCAAGAACACCACAAGCATCTCTTTTTTGAACAAAATACTTATTTACAGCTACGACATCTCCCAATATACGGTTGAATAATTCTCGACGCATTCTGAATCTTCTACGAAATACATGAGGAGGAAACGTCGGATTTCTGCAAAAGTAATCTTTCCAGAGAAGTTTTGCACCGTCATCACGTAATCTTGGTATTTTGATATGAGTTTGAGGCCAGTTCATACTTGAAGCGATCAATCCCGCAGTGACTGCTTCATTATTTTGGCTCAATGCAAGTAAACCTTCGTCTGATGAGTACATACTATTGTTATCATCATTACACGATGAAGAAGAAGAAGAATGAGGAGGAATAGAAGAACAAGAACCATAGTACTGATTGTTATTTTGATAGTATGCCATTTTCTTTTTGATGTTTGTATTTTGGGTTTGTATAATTGGAGAATTGAGTGTTCAATTTATAGGCAAATTAAGATAAGATTTTGAGTTATGAATTGCCAATACACGGTTGGTATTTTAATGCAAAAACAGAGTTGAGGCAAGTGGGGTGGACAGACGAATCAGAGATATGAAATGTCGGTTGACAAGACAATACCAAATGACCAAAAAGACAAAAGTTAGAAAAAAAATCAGAGTTTTGAATTGACAATACACGGTTGGTATTTTAATGCAAAAACAGAGGTGAGGCAAGTGGGGTGGACGGACGCATCAGAGATATGAAATGTCGGTTGACAAGACAATACGTAATGACTAAAACGACGAAGGAAAAAAATTCCAGAGTTTTGAATTGACAATACAAAACTAAAGGATAAATTAAACGATTATAAATGTAAGAAAAATAATTTGAAAAGACAATTCAAATCTGAGAAAAGAAAAAGTTTTCTGTTCAACTTACAATTCAATGCTAATAATTTGGGAAGATTTAGGGTTCAAGAGGGGAGGCGGAAGAGGGTTTGCTGTTGAAAAACAAAGGGTTCAGGAGAAAAAAATAGGGTTCGGCGGAAGAAGAAGGAAATGAGAATGAGGCGGGCTGCTAGCAACTCGCCTGGAATCCCAGACGGGGCGCTAGGACACCGCCCGTCCCATTCATCCCACACGGTAACTTCGCACATGTACAACTCCTTCAGGCGTTATGCTAGCACTTCGCCCATCAGGCGTGATTCTGGGACACCGCCCGTCTCTTGGGCGTGGTCCTACGATACCGTCCACTACCAGGCGTTACGTTAGGATTCCGCCCCACATCGTGCGTTGCGCTAGGATATCCGTCTCGCGCAAGCGTTATCCTAGGATTTCGCCCGTCTTTCCAAGCGCATCGATGGGACACCGCCCAATACCAGACGCATCGCTAGAACACCGCCCAATTATACATGATTGTTCTTGGGCCGGACCAAAGACTAAAATTTTTAATCTTTGGTCTTTTACTCTAGTCGACCCATTGTGATTGCTCTCAGGAACTATAATAATATTTTTTTTTTAAATCATTAATAATTTTTCTTTTTTAATAAAAAATGGTGTACCTTTTACGAGACCTCTTTTCAGGAAAATGAAAAGAAGGTAATAATGAAAGGGGGATTTTCTTTTTACAAACCGAAAGTACTAGAAAATCTGTTAAACCCATCGAAAGCACGTCACGCATCATCCTCCAACTGAATAGCAATTTCATTTCACGCAATTAAAACACCAACTTATTAAGTTGATTTGTTTCTTTACGTTACAGACATAAAATCTCTCTAACACAGTTGAGTTCTGTTTGGTTCGCAACTTGCCCACTTATCCAATTACTGGGATTCCGACTTCACTTTTCCCCTTTCTGTTTCTCAACTTGAGAAGTAATCAATGAGTAACAAACTAACACATGCTTCAAAAATAAAATAAAATAAATAACACGTGTCGTAATCTGAATATAACTTTCTTCTAATCCATCGGTCATCCGCTCTTTTCGCTCTAAAGTTTGACCCCACAACTAACGGAAAAAACAGTATAAATACAAAACAAAGACATTCCATCAAATCACAAATAACATCAGAATCTCTTAGAATGAATTATCAGATCAATTCCTTTCTTCTTGTTCTCACAATCTTCTCATCTCTAATCTTCTTCATCTCTGCAAGCTCTTCTTCTGAATCATCTTCTAATGGTGAAGTAGAAGACATTTTGATTCGTCAAGTTGTTAATTCTAACAACCACCACGATGACCTAATTCAGAACGCAGAACATCACTTCAATAACTTTCTCAAGAAATTTGGGAAAAAATATGCTGATGAAGATGAACATTCTTACAGATTTTCTGTGTTTAAATCTAACTTAGAACGTGCTAAACGTCATCAAAGTCTTGATACTTCTGCTGTACATGGAGTTACACAGTTTTCTGATTTAACCCCAACTGAATTTAGAAAATCTGTTTTAGGGTTAAGGAGTTTGAAACTTCCTACTGATGCTCAACAAGCTCCGAGTCTTCCCACTAATGATCTTCCGACTGATTTTGATTGGAGAGATCATGGCGCTGTTACTGATGTTAAGAATCAGGTATGTATGGTTATAGAATGCCCCTAATTTGTTTTGATTGGTTAGAATTTGTAGTGTTTGATTTAATTAATTGTTTGTTTTGATGATTTGTAGGGTACATGTGGGTCTTGCTGGTCATTCAGTACAACCGGAGCATTGGAAGGAGCTAATTTTCTTGCTACAAGGAAACTTGTTAGCCTTAGTGAACAACAACTTGTGGATTGTGATCATGAGGTTTGGGTTCTTTATCTTTTGTTCATTTTTCTGTTGGTTTTCGATTTTATTTGGGCTCTAATTAGTACCTATTAGTAGTTACTCTTAAAAAGTTCAACGATTTGATATAATTTGTTATGGCTGTAAGGTTGCAGTCTATTAGTCTGAATACTCTGTTTTATGTACATGAATCAGAATATAAAGAGAAAACTAATTATAGAAAGAACAATGGGTTTTCGATTAGCAGCAGTGGACAATGGCGAATTGTTTAGGCTTCCAATTATAGAAAGAACAATGGGTTTTCAGTATTAAGCTATTAAAACTCTTTCTTATGGCGAGTGGTGTCAGTAGTTTTTCAAGCTATGGGTCTTTTGCCTCGGATAGAATAATTTAGTGAGTTTCACAGTGTTTCTAATATTTGCCCTTTGAGTGATGCATTGGTTTGTTCAGTTTCCCAGTCCTATTGTAACTTCACATTGCAACATTTAATTTGATCGTAACTCTTCACCATGTTCTTTAAATGCATCAACAGAAAACTAGGGTCTGAGTGTCAATTCTACATGTCGTTGGCGTATGGATTCTTACCCATGATATATATAACCTAAGTCGACCTATCATGAAAAGTGAATGACTTAGAAGTTGACTCTTATAGCCATTAGCATTAATTTAATACTTAGAATGTGTTCTCTGCTGCTTAACAAAACCATTTAGTGGGGTTGTACAAAGTCCAAGATTGTTAATCTCTCCTCTGACGGTAAATTCAAGCTTCGTTTGTTTTGTATTTGACCAGTGTGATCCAGCAGAAGCGGGTTCATGTGATTCAGGGTGCAAAGGTGGATTGATGAATAGTGCATTCGAATATACACTCAAAGCTGGTGGACTTCAACGCGAGGAAGACTATCCTTACACTGGAAATGATCGCGGTCAATGCAAATTTGACAAGAGCAAAATTGCTGCATCGGTAGCGAATTTCAGTGTTGTTTCTGTCGATGAAGATCAAATTGCTGCCAATCTCGTGAAAAGCGGTCCTCTTGCAGGTGATTTTAATTATAAGATCGAGCTCTTACTGTTAGTTCGATGAATACCAATATAAGCAAAATCGATACTCTCATAAACCATAATACTTCCCTTGTCCTGTGTAAATACAGTGGCTATCAATGCAGTTTACATGCAAACCTACATTGGAGGTGTTTCATGTCCTTACATATGCTCGAAAAGACTGGATCACGGTGTATTGTTGGTGGGATATGGTTCTGGATCTTATTCTCCCATCCGCTTGAAGGAGAAACCTTACTGGATCATTAAAAATTCATGGGGACCGACCTGGGGAGAGAAGGGATACTATAAGATCTGCAGAGGTCCTAGTGTCTGTGGAGTTGAGACCATGGTCTCAACTGTGGCAGCTGTTCATGTGAATCATTAGTAAATCTCAAGTCACAGTTCCTGGACATTCGATGATGGCACAGCTAGCTTTCCTGTAAATAAGAAAAATGCTGATGTGTATGTATATCACAACTACCATCTCAGAGTCTTAGCCTTAATCATTCAAGACTCATTATTGAAAGTGAAACAGGAAGCATTTTGCACTTCGAATGCTAGTCTCAAATTTTAAATATGAAATCACAATGTTTTTCAAGTTTGCCCTGGATATCTGCATTTCTATTCCTATTCGATTTGTCTAGCTTTGAAACAACACAGAAACTTTTTCAGATTCATATCTTACTGCAGAGCATTTTTACAGAGATAAATTCTCAAAACTCAGTAGACTTCAAACCAGTGATCTTAGTAAAAGAGAAATAACAAAACTAGTACCAAGTAGACATCAAACCAGACATTTAAAGTAAGAACAGAAAATAATAAACTGAGGAATAAGCTCCACCCATTCCTTAGTAAAGCTTTTGATTAACAACAATTTTAAGCAGTTTCCAATTGCTGTTGCATGCCATTGTTAACTGTTGGAGGACTAGTGATGTTAGAATTGGCAAGGACACTGACGCCTATTTTTTCAAATTTGGATATGATGGTGTTGGCGGTGGTATTGACATCGATCTCGCCATCCATGTCGTCTTTTAGATGGCACTCAACATCATCTATAAATGCAGGTCCTGGTTCAGTGATATCAGTGCCAGCTGAACTGGCATTGCTCTTCCCACTTGCATAATCTATCATGAAGCGCTCAAGATCATCTATGTATCCAGTTTGCCGTTCCACATCGCTGAACATCTCTTTCATTTCCCTAGCTTTAATCTTAAACTTCTCACTCTCTTCACCCACCATTAAAACCCTCAATGACTCGGCCACCGACTTCCTCGTGAAAGATCCATCTCGTTCATCCCTAGGTATCTCCAGACCAATCTTCCTACTGTGTACCAACCTAGCAACCAGTCCCTGATCATACAACATAGGTAAAAGAAGTAAAAGTTTTCCCAGACCAAGACCCTCAGTAGTTGAACCCCAACCACAATGCGTCAAGAAACCACCAACAGAAAGGTGACTTAAAATCCTAAGCTGAGGTACCCAACCTTTCCAGAGAATACCACGACCTTTGATCCGGTCCTCGAACCCCGATGGAAACATCGTGTCAAAATAGTCCTCCTGAGTTGTACCCAATGGTTTTCTTATCACCCAGAAGAAAGGAAGGTTGGACGATTCTAATCCGGTTGCCAACTCGTGCATTCCTTGTTGAGTTAGTGTTGCTTCACTACCAAGTGCAACATAAACAACAGATCCTTCCTGCTGTTTCTCTAACCACTCTTTTATTTCCACCCAGGCTTCATTCTTTTCTTCTTCTTCTGAAGGCAAGGGAGGCAATAAACTGCCCATTTGCATAACGGGTTTCTTGTACACGACCTTTTTAAGTAGCTCAAACCACTCTCCTTCAAACTCAGTACAGCTCCGAACGAAGACAGCATCCGTGTTCTTGAGAACACACCCGAACCGGAACGAGTCAGACACACCGGAAGCGTTTTCCACAATATCAAAAGCTTTATCGGCTTCAAATGGACGGAAAACTATATCAGAAGGAAATGGAACCCACGGAGGAGGAACAGTAAAATGCTGAGGAAGTGATCTAGACCCCCCATCTTCACCCATCAAAACTGCTGGCGGACCGTAGAATGTCATAGATGATGCATTGAAGACACTCAAATAAGCACACGGAATGCCATGCTTTGCAGCAATTGGAGGTAACCAGTGATGAGCAAAATCATGAATGATCCAATCAGGTGAAGTGTCAGACATTTCTAAAAACTCAGCAAAAGGTTTACTAAGACCATCAAATGCTACCTTGAGATACTGGATTTTGTCATGAGGACAATCTGTTGTGGCTTCTGCATGTTTAGGCAGGTTTTCATTTTCAGGCAAAGGAAGTGTAACTAAAGTGTATAGATGAGATAAATTTGAAGGAATTTTTGGAAGTCTCTGAAGATTTCTAGGAGTAGAAATGAATGAAATTTTATGACCTCTTTGAGCTAAACATTTTGAAAGCTCAAGGAAAGGAATGATATGACCAAATGCTAACCATGGAAACATAACAATGTTGAGAGGTTTCTTATTGAGATCAGCCATTATTGGAAGCTCTGAAATTGAAAAGACTAGAGATGAAGAGAGATGGATGATGCTTACTTGAGTGAAAATGTTAGATGCACCTAAAGCACATATATATACAAGATCGTATTGTATATGTACATAGGGGTGCATCTTAAATACATTATTTTTGTCAAATGTGCATAATGAGTTCAAAAGATTCGGTGAAATCCCACGTACATCTTGCTAGTAGTAATGATAGAGTAATAAACAAGTAAACATAAACAAGGCTTTCAAATGTAAATGAATATTGTATCTGCGTATAGAAAGTTTGTTGTCCATTTTTCTTTGATCGGCTGGAGAGTTGTTATCTATGGACCACCACCGGCACCGCGTGATGGGGGGAAATGACAAACGTGTTAAGCTTGCTGGCCCATGTGTAGTGTACACTGTACAGTACAGAGTACAGTAATGTTGGAGATATATGAACGTATCGTCAGGCTTCAGCCATGTGTAGAGAGAGATGCGGTACAAATTGCAATTTAAGGACAATCTATGTGAACCTAAATTTCTTGTATGCATGATTCACATGTCCCCTATTTTTGGTCGGGAGCACAAACCAAGGGAAGAATTAGGCAACTCTCTCATCACATTTAACACGGTTATGCCCAGAGCTAGCCGGTTACGGGATCATGATACTATGGGAAGAATAAAGAGGTAGTATGTAGAATACTATCTTCAGGGGTGATTGACTGACGGAAATGGAACTTACACTTATTTATTTTTGTAGCGCACGGCCTTTAGATGACGATATATGCCTCAAGAAAAAAAAGAAAATTGTATAGCGAGTACAAGTGCAAATGAATATTTGGAACTACCCATCTCTGAAGTAGATAGACATCAACAGACCATAAATAAATAATGTTAATTCTTACAAACATATCAGCCAGCCTCACTCCGGCAGACTGTTTTATTAACTTGAACAAACTACAAACAAACAATTTCATAAATGATGAGGGGAAGTACACAGGCCAAACATCCCCCATGCTACTGACTGGGATACTATATCATCCCAATTCATTTCCTTCTCTAAACGCACTTTTGTTCAAATTAAAGAATAGACAGATTTTATAACATGTGTGAGAGGCAGACCTCAAAGAAGAGAGCACGTTACATCTCATTCTTCTTCATCGCCAATCAATGCAAATGAAAATGGGCTGAACTTGTAACCATCTCCCTCATAAAACTTGTTCTGGAACTCAACCCAATGAAGACGCAAAGCGTGAAGGAAAGCACTCAATGTTTCCATGACAAGCAAAACTCCGACAGTTGCAAATATAAATACAAGGACACCGATGGCAAGAATAAAAATGTTGTTGTACCTACGCATTAGAAAGAGAACAAAGACAGCGGTCAAAATTCTACTTCTTTTTGTTCCATCAGATTGGCTAAGATTCAAGCCGTTATTAAAAGTTTGATAATAAATTAGTGTTACTCACCCCCATGCAAGCATTAGAACCTTTTCATAGAAAACAGTTGACAACTCCGAATGTGCAAGACTGAAATCATTATAAACCAAAATAAATCCATCAGCAGTATGAAGCAAAGAGGAAATGATATTAGCCTCCTACTCTCTCTTTTTTTTCTCTTTCTTTTTTCCTTTTTTGCCGACTCATAAAGAAGGACAAAAAATTCGAGATTGCACGAAAAAAACTGTCTGTATCCTAAGATATTCATTGAACTGCAAAATATTCTCTACTGGTATATCAAGTGGGAAGTTGTGCCTACCTGAGAGCCCATAATCGAAGATATGAAGCAGTATTTGAAACAGCCCCGAGCACGAACTCTATGGTATGGATGAGTTGGTGAACAAATATTTCACTGAATTCAAATTCCTCATGGCCATGACCATGGGAATCATGACTTGCCTCTACTGCGACAGACTCGTCATTGCTGTGAAGAAGTTCATAGGATTCACCCTGGTGCCTCTGAAACAAAACCATCACATTTGTGAAAAGATGAAACCAATGCACTATAAGGTAATCTAATAATCAAGAAGGGTTTAAACAAAATCATCAGCTAACCGCTTCATGTTGTTTCTTCAAAATAAATGGTTTTGGCAAAAGCATCCATGGTACAGCAATAAGGGCCAACCCTAGCAACACAAGCTGGTGATTAACAGCAGAAACGAATCAGCATCCTGTAGGAGTCTCAAAATACCGGAATAAGACAACAGCTGGGGAGAAAGAATTTAGTGAACCTGAAGATTTCTTTGGCCAGGGAATAGCTGGTTCTCCCCAAGATCGTCTGTTGGGCTCAAGAACATATATATCATAAGATGGTACAAATCGGCTTTGGAACCAGTGCACCACTTCACAATGATGAGGACCGAAAGGTACCCAAACAGACTGTTTAAGAATATCATCTGGGGAATAAATTGAAACCTGGAAAAATACAATGTGTCATAAGAGAATGGAACGACAAACAAATACTGAACTGTTTGTTCAACTTGCATGTATGGATCCAAGCCCCAACTTACCAAGTATTCACACTATTCTTAAAGAACTTAGCGTTAGTGTAGCTCATTATAATTCCAAGATTCATTTGGGCCACCCCAAGAAGAATAGACATCTTCATCTTCAATGAGTTCAAGAATGGCAATTCAGATCGAGAACCATGCCACTCTGGATCCACGCCGAAGGGATAGGTGTCGCGCACCTTGATCAAGCCCCACGTAGTAGTATCACTGCAATAACAAGGCCGAGATGGGACTGGGATAATAAATAATTGCAAGAGTTTTGCAGCAAAGACAATTTAAGGCGCCTAGAGAGTTGGCAAAAACCTTAATATTGAAAAACTCAATTCACTTCCTAAATGATTTTAAACTAGATAAACAACTTATCCAGACCTGCAGGTGGCATCCCGGCATGCATAGGCAGAGGGTCCAAAAAGCTCAAATGGCACAGAGAAAAACTCATTATAGATCAATCCAGTGTAAATTGAGAACACCGACATCATCAAAATAATATAGCGACCGCCAAAAGTCATTTCCATGATATCTCCAAGTTTCTGTTAATATAATATAAGTAAACAAAGTGAGTACTGAAACCCTAGAAACTATCAACATTCATCTGCCTCAGAAACCTTGTTCACTGGATAAAACGTTGGAAATTATACGCAAAATTTATCTGGTAAATGCCTACAACATCCAACAATAAATTGAAGTGAAACAAAAAATCCAGAAGGTCATAATACCTGACTAGAATACTTTTTTTCTCTGATTATTAAGAATAATGATGCGAGTAACAAGCAGATTCCATGCCCCCAATCACCAAACATGACCGCAAACAGAAAGGGGAATGTAACAATAGTGTATAGACCAGGGTTTGCTTCTTGATACTTAGCCACCCTACAATGACAAAGAACACACAATCAATGGTATTCTCGTTCAAACTGCAGCATTTAACTCTACAATAAGATAACGGGGGGCAGAAAAAGAACATCCATGTATAGGTTTTACATGTTCCCACAATGAAAAAGATAAGACTACAGATGAGCTATATGAGTCTAGAAATGTTTTCTATATGTGTTCTATTATGGTTTATACAGTTTGATTAAAACAAAGAAATTTTTTTTATATAGCTTTATAGATTTGAAGTGTATGATGCATTCAACCATAATAAATTACTCACATCACAAGCCATTAGCCTATTACCAGAACAAGGACTTACCCATAAGCATCGACAATTTCTTGGAAAGAACTAGTAAATTTATTTGTCCTGAAGTATGTAGGGGGAGATTCCTTCGTATGCAAAATTTGAAATACTGCTCCGACTTGTGAATTGCTGTCAAACGATGCTCGCTGCAATGCATCTTGAATCTGCATAAAGAAGGCTTCATTTGCCCAGAAATATATAATAATAACAAGCTTCCTTCTGGTGTGTTTACGAAAAAGATAAAGTATATGCGACCAAAATTATACAAGACATACCTGATGAGTTGCAAACACAGGGCTCCATCCCTCTGCTACAAGACATTTCTTCGTCACGTCAATGCTGAGCATGTTTAGAGTGTGGTAAATGGACTTCTCCTTCCTCACCTTCACAATTTTAGAAGTTTCATGAGTGGACATAATATTACTCAAGCTGTCAAGCATGATATTCAAATAACGGTTATGCATGCCATAAGCTTTTAGTCAAGATTAACTTACCAAAAGATTCCACTGCTCATACTGACTGCCAATGGATGACAATAAATTGTAACGATGCATTAGCCCAAGATCAATGGTAGTTTTCAGCTCTGAAGTTCTTCCCGAAACCTACAAATAAGTGAATCGTATTATCATTTGAACATGAGAGTCTATCAAATATTTCAACAATTTCAAACAAGACAAGTGTAAGATCGTAAAGCCAATGTTCAAAAGAGGGTACCAGAGCAGATATTTTTTAATTAATACATGAAACATAATAAGTTGCAGTCAAATACAGTGTAGGTAGAAAGTCAAGTTACTAGTTATCACAACACAATCTTCGAGAACACCAAAAATATTATGATGCATACCTCTGTTATCATCTGGGCTTGTTTTCCCATTTCCTCAGTGAATGGGTAACGGTTTGCTCCAAATGCATCACATATCTTCATGATTTTGGCCTTAGCTCTTTCTCCAGAATAGAAGACCACAAAGACATTTTTCTCAACCTGCAAATGGATAACAATAATCCATGAGTAAGTATAAACACCTCAAGAGTAGTTGAAACAATAATATAAAGTAGAATTTTGTAATCATCCATGACCATGAGAATTCTGTAATAATCTACTCAGCTATAAAGCTTTCTTAAACTTAAATTACTGCCACAGAAAGTTGAATCACTGACCTTCTCCCCGGAGACAGGATCAGTGACAGGATCTTCAATCATCGTTTGCTTAATAAATACGTTACCCCTGGTAGCGCGAAACAAAATCCTTTCAAACGCCATCAATTTATCCCTCGGTATAAGGCCACTGACAAACCCCAGCTTAACTTGTTTAGCATGATCTGAGGACATTTCCTAGACAACAACCAATACCAGAGCACTATTGAAGGGAAAACAAAATGTTTCAGCTACTGAAATAAATAAAAATTATAAGGTGTGAAAGTCTTACTTGCTCCAACAATAATGGACTATCCAAGGATCCTTCAGTAGATTGGCGGGCCTCAATTTCTCTTTGCTGTGCTGTAGCACTACTTCGGGCTGTGTAGAAAAACTCACCTGCCTACAAGGTCAGAGAAAAAAATGCAGGAGAAAAACAGCAATTTGTCATTCCTTTCACTTGACCGGTGACATTGTATATTGTATACACAAAGCTATTTTACGAAGACAATTGTGAAAAAGACTAACTTGTGATAGTCTTTGCTATAAGGGACATAAGATCTATGAGAATGAGCTTCAATAGTTAAAGTGAAAACGTATAGGTAAAAGACAATCGTGAAAAAGACTCTAAGCTTGTGACAGTCTTTGCTATAAGGGACATAAGATCTATGAGAATGAGCTTGACTAGTTAAAGTGAAAATGTATAGGTAAACTGATGAAGAACCCGGGGAACTACAACCACAATGCAAATACTCCTACAGGCCTGCTTTACAACTAACTCCACAATAGAAATTGAAATAGTAAAATAAATGAGATAATACGAACGAACAAATCCCCTGCTAAATTGAACCATGGGAATAGCTGCAAAAAAATGTTGTGTAAAATAAAATTTTGAGCTATAATAGTAAGTGGTCATACCTTTTGCAAAACAAGCTTATATTCAACAAGCTCACTATATGCACGTTGCAACTTGTCGCTATTCCCGTTAATTTCTATCAGCTCAGATTCAAGTTCTCCAAGTTTTATCTGGTGTCATGAGAATAGACAGGTTAATATAATCAAAAATGAATAAGCTATTCTTGGAATTTGGTTAAGAGCAGTTATACCTCCAAGTCATCCATGTCAATATCAGCTCGAGACATAGCCCTTGCTGAAGGTACCACACCACCCTTTGACATTTGTTCCTTGAAAAATCGTAGCTTCCTTGCCATCTCTCCACATCTTTTGATCTGCAGAATATTGTAATGTAAAAAACACATTAAAATGAACGATCAGAATCATTAACATTCATGACTAGAAAACCAGCATAAAAATTGAAGGCTAGGTCGATACTCAGAAAAATACTTTTTTTGAAGGGTTATAACTTATAAATGTAAGAAAAACATCTGGAGCGGAGATGGAATAAAGATTAAACCCTGAAACCTTGCCCTGGATGCCAACAAAAACAAACAATGCAAACATTGAACTAGGAAAAATAATAAAAATTTACCTGAGAAGCATATGTCCGCTGGAAAGGACTTTTCTCCGAATTAAGCTGGAAT
Source organism: Papaver californicum (assembly GCA_023531435.1). Classification (NCBI taxonomy): domain Eukaryota; kingdom Viridiplantae; phylum Streptophyta; class Magnoliopsida; order Ranunculales; family Papaveraceae; genus Papaver; species Papaver californicum. The sequence continues at coordinate 8,536,665 of JAJJMC010022854.1, forward strand.
TAAGAAAAAAATGAAATTAACAAAACAGTTAAAACTAATGAATACCTAAAGAAATCAATGAAGTTATTAAAAAACCATGACTTTAAAGTTACACAAATTAGACATACAGAACAGTGTAAAGATCCAAACTTTATGAATCCTGATCGATAAGAAGCTGAATCTAGGTAATTAACAACTTAATTAAACTCTTTTGACCAAACCGAATCTATTTTTTCATCAAACTAATCAAATCCCAGAAACCTCACAGCTTAAGCAATAGACAGATAGATCCCCCTCTAGGAGCTATTAATTTTATTTTTTAAGGCGGGTAGCTATCAATTAAATCCTACTCAGAATTAACTTAAAAACCCAATCCCACAAACAACAAATTTGCGGATCCGTAATGCATACTAAATTTCTAGTAAAAACCCATCTAAGAAATCAAACACATTTGCTCAAACCCTAATCAGCTGAATTATTCATTCGAGCTCACACAAATTGGGCGAAAATCATTAATTAATAGCAAATTTCACTTAAAAACATATCACTAATCAAATCAATCAAATTACAACGAATCCAATGAATTGCAGAAGAAATTGTTAGAATGAGAGAGAAAAGCTTACATCTTTAAATTGGAGAAGGCCAAGGTCACCAAGGTAACAGACAGTTTTATGGGCGGATTCAATTGGAATAATAAGCTGTACCAATTGCATCGGTTCCGACCGAAACAGATCCATTGACGGAATACATCCGCCTTCTCCCATCTTCTACTTCTTCTTCTCCGTCTCCGTCTCCGTCTCCGTCTCTTTCCACTACTTAGTTTTTTCTTCAATCAATCAATCAAACAAAACCAAAACCCTTGGATCGGCTCTGTTTGACCACTCAAAAGAACAATCTTTTTAGATCTCTCACGCACCTCTTTTATTACTCTCTTACCTCTTCCATTACACGTAGGCTATAGAAATTGATTATTTTATTTCTATTAATTATTGTGTCATTCTGGATAAAATAATTATTTTACAATACATGTAACGTGATAAATGTTTGTTTCGGTGGTTTAATACTTTTATGTATTTTTGTTCACTTCTCTCGATTTGAGTTAATCTTGGATTCTTGACCAATTTTACGGCTTCTGGTTTTTGGAAATTTTAACATGGGTTTTATTTCTAGCCTATATCTACCTAAGTTTACTTAGGACTAAAAACTTCGTTATTGTTATTTGAATTTTTAATCAATGAATTTCGTAAGGAGATAGGTTATGGCGCCTGGCATTATCTTAAAAGGGTATTTGGATACTCAAGTTAGTTTTTCCAATTTTATAATTTGAATGATTTTTTAAAACAAAAAAAATAATCTTTAGCTTTAATTCCAATAGGTATTGGTATATAGGCTGATTTTTCAAGTCAGGTGGATAGGTAAATTCGATTTTGGGCAGTAGGGAATTGGCTAAACGAAGCATATTAAACCGGTCGAAGAAATATGAGTTGGGCCGAACGGCTCAGGTTGCCTCGACAACGGTCGGATTTTAACGGCTCTAATCCAACGACTCTCACTATAAATTCAACCAATTTCAACTCCAAAATCACACCTTCTCCACTCAATTTTTTTTTCTACTTTCACTTAAATCTTAATTTTTTTCCATCCCAAACTCTTGATCTCAACTTCTGCTAAAAAAAATCAGAAAAAATAATTGCTAGCTCATCACAAACACATAATACTGAATCGGGAAACGGTTCAACAAAGCCTCGCGGTCTAAGGTTTAATCTTATAGAAGATAAAGTTATCTGCAGAGGATATGTATCATGTACGCTTGATGATGTCAATGGTGTTAGTCAACAGCATGCAATGTTTTGCAAGAAAAATTTCAATCATTTTACTAGAAAACTGGAATCCAAATAAACGTGACTTCTCTGGTTGTCAGGTCGTTTTCATGTAATCAGCAAAGACACGAGCGCTTGGGTAGGTATAATGAAGCAAGTGAATCGCCAAAGAGGAAGCGGTGATACTGAATCAGATATAATGTGAAAAACTCGAGAGGCATGGAAACTCAAAGAAGGTTCACGTTTCAAATACGAAGAATGTTTCCATATCCTCAAAGTCCTGAACCAATTTAACCCCGAACTGTCGAATGGATATCAAGTACCAAAGCAATCCCCTTACGAGACGTTAAATGTTTCTCAAGGGTCTTCGTCTACTTATTCTTCAACAGAAACAACCTAAACCCCATAACCCAACGTAGGCGTATCTCAGCATGCTAATACTAATCTTAATGTTAATGGAAATACAAAAATATATGATGGACCAGGAAACAAAAAAGCTAAAAGGATCAGTAAGGCGGCTCAAGAAGCCACTGAATCTTCAACTTCAAATGTCAACTTTCAAGAATTTTTTGAAAAAGAAAAAGAAAAGACTGATATTAGTAAAATGGTAGAATGCAAGAAAATGGTTGCAGAAATTAGGAGAGGCCGCAAGGCACTTGAACATAATCTTTTTAGTGCTCACATGAGAGGAATCTTGAGAATGGACACGTCAAAGATGAATCAGACACAACTGCGAATTGGGCAAGAAAAAATAAATAAAATTGAAGCACATAAGGCACAACAATGCCCAATAGTTGGCGTTGATTCTGATGCGGATGAGAATGAGGATATCATCAGTGCTATTGTTCCACTGGATTAGTTTTAGTTTTGGATGTAATCCTTTGGTGTGCACTCAATCTAAGCTTTAGTTTTAATTTCGATGTAATCCTTTAGTTTCAATTTCAATTTCAGTGTTGTTTTTTCACCAATTTGATCCTTAGATTACACAAATCCAATTTTAAAATAATAAAAAAAATGATTGAAAATTTAACGAAAAGGTTCAAAAAATAAACCTAAATCCTGTGAGGGTTTTTTCTTCCAAAATCATCCCACAACTGTGCAGTGAGATCCTCCCTTAGCCTAACATATAAGCCTTTGTGTTCAATTCACTCTTCTACCATTCTATACTCTTTTGCTGGCACACAATGTTGGGGATGAACATATTTCCTCAAATATTGATGTGGATAACTTATCCAATTGGGATCCCGTCGGGTCTCCTCAATTACCATATTATGCAAAATGATGCAGGTGAGCATTACCCTACTTATTTCTATTGGCTTAAACGAATGATATGGTCCACAAATTATATGGAACTTCCTCTTCAAAACTCTGAATGCTCGTTCGACATCCTTCTTAACCGTCATCTGCTTGGTATTAATTATTTTGCACGCTCGCCTTGGGCTACCTAGGTGTGAGCTTGAACTAAAGTTAATCACTATGGATAAATTCCATCCGCCAGAAAATACCCTCTTTGATAGTTATTGTCGTTGAAGATGAAATTTGAAGCTGGAGCAATTCCATAATTAATCTCTTCAAACAAATGAGATTTATGCAAAACATTGATGTCGTTATTTGAACCCGATAGTCAAAAAAAAAATGTCATATCCAGCAATCATAAGAGGCCGTCGCTTCCAAAACAACAGTTGGTTTTGTGAAGTATCCCTTATACTGACCTTGCCAAGCATAAGGACATCCATGCCACACCTAATGCATGCAATCAAGGCTACCTAGAATTCCTGGAAATCCTTTTTTGGTGTTTTCAACTAGTAGTCAGACGACATCATCTTGCGTTAGTTGTCGTAAAAAACGTGGACCAAAATGGTTGACTACAGTTTCGCAAAAAAAATTGAGATTTTCGTATGATGTTGTTTTTTCCATACGACAATACTCATCACAGGCATCCGCGAGACACCATAACCTAGAATCCTTAGGGCTATAATGACGTTTTTTTCAGGACTATGTCCTCGTATGTTTAGTGCATCAAATTGATAGTTAAATTTAGGGTTTACCCGACAAAGCTCTCCAATAACCCGCATGACCAAGTGTTGTGGCATGCAGAAGCGACGTTGAAAATATTCACCAGAGTAGATATGTCTATTAATAAAATTATGATGTCCTTTGTTTCGATATCTCCATTTCCGTTTCTTGTCAATACGGCTCTTGGTTCTGGATCTCGCGGTATTTTCACTGAGTATAACTATATCATATGGTTAGTCATCCTTCTCTCAACGTTTGAATCTTCATCCATTTGATCAATTTGTATCATAATTCCTTGAGATTTTTGGAGCCATAGTTCTCATATCATTTGTGTTTCTTCATTTTCCGCTTCAGGATCCATAAGTTGAGATCAAGAGTTTGGGATAAAAAGATTAATATTTAAGTGAAATAAGAAAAAATTTGAATGGAGAAGGTATGATATTGGAGTTGAAATTGGTTGAATTTATAGCGAGATAAATGAAAGCCGTTGGATTATAGCTGTTGAGATTCGACCGTTATCGAATCAAGATGAGTCGCTCGGCCCAAGATAGGCCGAGGTATCTCAAATTGAGCCAATCGACTCAACTTGAGCATCGATGGGCAAAAAACCCCAATTACCAATTTTCCAACCCATTTTTTGGGTTTTCCCATCCTATTGTGGGGTGATAATTGGTAAGTTAGCCAATATACCCATCCCACTGGCTTTGCTCTAAGGCTGGTTCTTGTGCATACTTGCAATTTAAAAAAAAATTCCATGCCAGGTGGTCTAGCAAACTCGTCGCGTTCATATGGAAAATATATTTAGAGATAGAGTCTTTGTCGAGCGATAGAGGCTTGATCGTCAGCAACCAAGACTTTGTCACTAACGATAGAAATTCTACCACTTAGTAGAGATTCTATCTTTGGCTATTTCCAACCAACGACTATTCCCCTACCCCCTATGTATACACTCCACCACACTACACCAAAAACACTGATTTACGACGGTTATTTCTGTCTCCCAGAATTTCAGCAACGCTAATATCTATTGCAAAAACGGTGTTACAAATTATTTGCAACGTTTATATACGTTGCTTAAATGGTTATTAATCCAACACTTGAGTGAAATTAAGCAACACATATTTCCGTTGCTAATCAAAAGTCATATTAGAAGAAAAAAAATGCAATATTTGGTTTTACTAATTTCTAATATTAAAATAAATAAATTACCTTAGTTACTTAGTTTCCCTAGTATCTCTGCGCCTACAACCAATCTGGCCAATACACATGATCCAAAGTGCCTAATAACCATTTAAGCAAGGTATTAGTGAGTGCATGGTTTTATGAAACAGACCCATTGCCCATTCGCTAGCAAGGTACTAAATTTGGGTGGATATGCAATATATATAAGTTCAAAAATGGGTAAAGCCTATTTGTATTAAAATGATAGGTTGGATATAATTAGGCTTAACCACTTAAATTTTATGGAAACCGGGGTGCACTCTTATTAAGAAACGTGATTTGAATACACTAAATATTCTCTCAACTACATTCTATAGAGATGCATGTCGAAGATTGAACAATTCATCAGCTTTTACTGGTTGGCGCCCGGAACCTGAATACTCTTGGAGATGATAAGGAACACCACGGTATGGAGCTAAGAACTGGCGTCGGTTTATAAATCCACAATCCACCAAATAAAATTTACCTAATTTTTTATGATTAACTTAATCATTATATGCATAATAACCAAATTCAAAGAGATTGCTACAAATAAATTATGTATAATTACCTTGCAGAATGGCAGGGGGTAGTCAATTGAGATTTATATATATTTTCATAGACTTTTATTTCTAGTGACTCCCGGAGACTCTCTGGAAGTATAAAGATTTTCAGTGATTTCAAAAGAGATTTCCAGTGATTTAAAAGAGAATTATAGAGAGTCTCTGGGACTTGTAGATATAAATATAATAGATTTCTAGAGAGTTTCTGTGATTTGTAGAGTAAAAGCTTGAGATGGCTTATACAAATGATCATTTAATAACATTTATTTCATTTGTCAAAATTAAAAGCTCATTGTTGTTATGTGTGCCTAAGTTTTCATTCTCTTTATTCCATTCATCCCACATATTATTTGCTATGGTATCTCGCCACTGATTAGCATCTTCTCGTTGTTGTCTCTGAGTTTGATTTTGGGAAAGATTGTCTTCAGGATCTATTTGTTCAGTGGAAGAATCCAGTTCCTCTTCACTTTCATCAACTGGAAATTCATCGGCATGCCAAAACTATTTTCGCTTGTGTTTTGTATGGAAACGGGGGTGCACTCTTAAATATTAAGAAGCGTGATTTGAATACACCAAATATTCTCTCAACTACATTCCTTAGAGATGCATGTCGAAGATTGAACAATTCATCAGCTTTTACTGGTTGTCGCCCGAAACCTGAGTATTCTTGGAGATGATAACGAACACCACAGTATGGAGCTAAGAACTGGCGTCGGTTTGCAAATCCACAATCCACCAAATAAAATTTACCTAATTTATTATGATTAACCTAATCATTATATACATAATAACCAAATTCAAAGAGATTACTACAAATAAATTATGTATAATTACCTTGCGGAATGGTGAGTCCGTTCCTCCTTGTTAAAGCATCATTTAGAATCTTTGTGTCATGAGAAGACCCTTCCCACCCATTCAACACATATATAAATTCTAAATCAAAATTGCATGCAGCTAAAACATTTTGAGATAACACTCCTTTACGATTACGATAAGCACTCACATCCCTACCCTTTATCATTGCTGGAATATGTGTACCATCCATAGCTCCAATGCAATCCTAAAACAAGTTTAAAATTGCATGTTGTAATTATAATCTTGAGTAATATATATATATATATGCATATATAATAATAATAAAAAAATCATTGTACCTTAAGATAAGGATAAAATCGTGTACTTTCTTTTATTTTCGGTTGGGTTGTTCTCGAAGGGCTAGCCATCATCAGCAGCGATAAGGTATTCAAGGCCCTCAACATTTGATTGAAGTTTGAGCTGACCATCCAACGAGATCGACGACACGTATCACGAACGACAGCATACCGAGAATTTTGGCCAACAATAAGTAAGAATGTGCCAAGCATTTCTTCAATAAAGATAAAACGTATATCTTGTACATACGTCCTTTCTCTAATTATATGGCATAGGTTTTGAAACACAGATGGATACATTCGATATTCTCTCCGAAAGTCTTCAGGATCATCCATTAGTACTTTATATATATATAAGTGTTCCCAAATCTCGTAATTGGTCTACGAGGTATTGGTCTTTCATTTTAGCTTATGATTTCCATCGATTCCATTATCATCTTTAGAAAATTATATGATGCTAAGAAAATAATTAAAATAATGAATAATTCTTCATCTTCTTCATCGCTTTCTTCGTCATCACTACTTTCTTTTTCTTGGCTTTCTTCATCAGTTTCTTTATTGCTTTCTTTTGTCATCCAATCTTCCTCATCTAATATTTCTTCCATATTAGATGTCTCCATGCCTAACAAAATAAAATAAACAATACAAACTATAAACATTATTATAAAATAACACCAAATAGATATAAATATAAATAATAAAATTAAAATTAAAAAACAAACAAATAAAGAACATAAAACTTAATAATTGATTAAAAATGAAAAAAACTCGTGCCAACCAATTATTCTGACAAGCACTTAGATGTTAAACACTCGCAAAAGACATAAATCCTACCCTACATAGATAATAAAATAACATTCACTTGTTTAACTTAGAACGAATCCAGTCATTTCGATCATTTGCAGACAAATAAATGAACATCGCTTTTTTGCTTTTGGTGTTCAACATCTCTACCGCTTGAAAACGTTCATCCGTAGTAAGATCTGGTATTTCCATAATGGCAGCATATACATTGTCACTAACAGTTTGCTTCTTCTTTTGCTCTCTAATTTTCTCCATTTTTTCCATTCGTCTATCAACAACCTTTTCTTCTATGATGGAATGGAGTGCTTCTATATGAGAAGCAATGGAAGTAACCCCAGTAGAAACACTGCTCATAAGTTCATCTTTGATATCAGTTGCTGATGTAGTAAAGTCAGGTTCATTCCGTGCTCTTTTCCTTAGACCTGAGTTTTCAAATTGGTTCGCACAGTTTGTTTTTGGTAAGATGGGACTGTAAACATCTCCAACCTCAACAAATGGAGATTGGGTCAAAAGGGGAAAGTTAGAAGGATGTTCAAAGCTTCCAAGACCAGAATCTACAAAATCATGTATGGACTTGTCTTCATTTTCACAAGTTCTTGCAGTAGTAGCATTTTGGCTCACATCCACAGTAATTTTTCCTGTTGCCGCCTTACCACCGAAAATGATGCATATGTCGTCATAATCATCAAACGCAGTAGTTCTGATCCATTTTTGAGTTTTGTGTGACTACAAAAAAAAAATCAGTATTTACGATTAAAAAAATTTAAATTTAAAAAAGATAATCAGTATTTATGTACCGTAACAGCAAAGTAGTCTTCCCATACTTCTTCCGGGGCTTTTAACAACCCATTAGATGGGTTTATCCCAAATCCAGAACCAATCTTAATAGCTTCACTTACTACATCAAACCTGTTTCTGAACCATTTCATAGCACCTTTATAATTCTCGTGTGTCTTAATACAGTTACATTTCTGGTTTAGAACCGGTAAAATACTAGTCTCAATGGTTCTTTTGCTAAATGAACCATTCTTATCCTTCCATCCACGTTTTGTTGCATCAACCAAAAGACTGAGAAGTACTTCCTTCTCTTGGTTTATCCAAGAAGAGTAACCAGTCTTTCCTTTGTTACTATTAACATCACCTTGGCTTAAAGGATCCATTCTATTATGATAACTTAAAAAACAGTATCATATAATATACATGTGTATAAAATGAATATCAGTGAAGTTTATATATATAAAAACTCTAACAATAACAATTAAAATTATTTGAGAACATCAACAAAATTCATTGACCAAGAGAATGATAATAAACTAATAAGAACATACCTTGAAAATCAGAAGAACAAACCAATTGCATGTTTTACTTTGAGAAAGTATATGTATATGTATATGAAAGATTTTTGTATGAAAAGGAAACCAAAAAGTATATTTAAAAATATACATGAGAATTTTTATAATTATTGTGAATCGGTTAGATCTTAGCATAATATGGTATAAAAATAATGTATGTGTAGTAACTAATCTTACATATTATATTTAGAATCTTGCATATCATATTTAGAATCTTGCATATCAATTATCTCATAATCATTAAAATGAAAATAAAAAGAAATATTTTGTAAATTAAACATTAAAAAATAAAGCAAATTGCCATATGAATGTTAGTGTTGCCATATTGAGATGGTTTTTTCATATATGAAACAGACAAATAGGTGAAAATATAGTTGCGATCAGTACCGTTCACTAACGACAACCTTCTTCTATTGCACAAATGGTCTCTATTTGGCAAATGATCCTTATTGTCTTGACATATCCCTTTGAAAGAAACAAAACCAACCTAATCAAATTCAGACATAATTTAGTATCCAGCAACAGAGCTATACACAATGACCAAAATAAAGTAAAATAAAAGTATAGGTAACAAATCACCACATTATATTCCAAACTAGTCATTTTCGGCTAACCAGAACAATTCAACCTTTTGGATGCTCATACTGTTGATTATGGAAGATATGGAAGGCATTCGAGTTTCAATCCTTTTGCATGCTTATACACATGTACTTGGTAAAAACAACCTACATTAGGTTTTCCCTGTAGTTTCATTATAGTAGTATGACGAACAGGTTGTCGGGTCCTTTGCTTCAACCTACACATGCAATAACAAGAAAAATTCACATAGATGAGAAAGATGGCTCCTACTTTTCATTGAGAATAACGAGATGGAAACCTAAGAGAGAGTAATACAAAGACAGTGACCGTCTTAAAAACTGAAAAGAAAAATTGAAGCAAAAGCTTAAGAAACAACTGTAGCAAACACAGAGCTAAGATATAGTGAAAATCAACAGTAAAAACACAAAGAAAACTGACCCATCCAGGTGGCAACCTTGTTACAGCAGTGGCTTGATTTGACTGTATGTCCAACTTCTGAAAGTTGATAGTTTTAGCAGTGGATTAGCAATAAATCAGAAATATGTATCTGTTTGTCTTCTTCATCGCAGTATCCAATCAAACAAACCAGGTTTCGATGATGAACCCTCGATAGCAGCTTAATTTCATTAAAGAATTCCTTGTCCCCCTGTATTGACCCATGTTGTGCACCCTTAACGTCCACAACTACTCCATCAGATAGAACACCTCTAAATACCTTACCATAGCCTCCTTGACCAACCTGACTAGAGCTGTCACGGAGGCTTGGATGGTGAGCAAAAACAATTTTTAAAGAAGTTGGTTAACTTTAGAATGAAAAGAAGGGCAAAAAACAAAAGCTCGTGTTTTTTTTTTTACTTTTCATCGCCCAGCTCGAACGGAACGCGATGTAATCAAACTGATAGTTGACGCCGTAGAGAATATCAAGCCCATATGCGAAGTAAAAAAAGTAGGGGTAGCAGGTAGTCTTTATGATGCTCTTCAACGTTGCTCATATACAGATGAGGTGTTAATTTGAATCACGTATAGTACATCTAATAGAAAATCAAACAATGATAAAAGGCTCACAGTGATACTTACATGGATGTTTTTTTGATACTCTGCAATAGTACGCTTTCATATGTCTTGTTGCAATAAAAACTGAAACCAGTGCAGTTAAAGTAACTACCCCAGAAATGAACCATCTAGCAACGTACTGTGTTTAAAATCTATTGAGCTTTCTTTTGTTTTCTAACAAAATGACCCCATGCAATTTTACTCATCGTTTAAATCCAAGCACATCCACTTTTGTTATTTGAATTTCTTGGAAAGCCACATCTCCAATCAGGCTTAGTTGACAGCTTTACACAAAATTTAGAATCAGAAATTGAAAAATCGAAATGCAAAGAAGCGAACAAAAAAATGCAATACCTTAAAGATACTGTGATGGGAAAAGTGAAAGACTGGGGTTAAGACTCTGGATATCAGCATCAATGAATCTCATCACCCTTCAAATAAAAATCTTTAACATCAAGACAAAAATTTCAAAATTACAAATTTTTACTTATGGAGAAGAGATTAACCCTAGCCAATATTAGATTCGACCCAATTTGTTTCTCAGTTAACCCAAATTTTACCAAAAAAGTTAAATCAGAAATGACTCTGCAGGGAGGAGTAACGATTGGTGCGAACAACCAAAATATTTGCTTTTCTTGTTTAAAACTCTCTTCTTCTTCATTAAACCGTTGCTGATTTTCAATAGAATCCATCATTTAATCCTAAAACTAAGAACCAGAACAATTCAACGCAAACCCGAATTAGGTTTCAAAACCCTACTTCTACGAAATGGGTATGTGTTTTAAGAAAAGAAATAGTACCTCACAGATGCCATTAACTAGATAACCAAAGAAAAACCCAGAAGAACAAATAAGAAATTGCTGACAAATTACAAATGGTGTTTCTTATGAAAATACCTTCCTTCTCTGTTTGATCAATCAAACCTAACGTTTTTCTTTCGCCTTTCACTTTTCTTCTTTCTGTGCAATAGTAGTGACCAAGAAGAAAGAAAGAATTTTTCATCTATTCTTACAAAGACCCAAAGATTTTCATTTTGAAGAGAGAAAGTTTATAGAGAGAGGGGGCAATAAAAAAATGAAGAACGAAGAGCAAACGCGGACTCTGTTTGGTATCAATTTAACAAGTAGACCAATTTTAGGTTTTGGTTTTTTTGGGGGAGGGGCAGGGGTTTCTCTGAGACTGTATGGGTATGGAAAAAAAGAACCTCCAAAAAAAAGTCAAGCAAAAATTCTTGAAAATGATTAGAGGATACTGACAGTCAAATGGTGTGAAGAATTTTTTTTCCATAAATCGATAAAAGCAAAGAAAGATGGAGGAATAAAGAAGAAAGAAAATATTTGCTAATAACCATCCGATAAGATTGAGAAATGAGGACCGTTGGATTACCCAAAATTTCAAGTCTCTCAAAATATCACCTATAAGGAAGAGATTTCACTCATGCCTATTTTCATCCAAAAAGTCTCTCAAAACCCCAATAAGTAACAAATCCATGATTTTGAAGTCTTAAACCAATAACAAGAGTGTTTGAGTGACTCCCAACAAATCCTAATCCAATAACAAGAGAGTTTGAGAGAATTTAAAAGACTTGGAAAAATTCTATATCCAATAACAGGAGAGTTTGGGAGACTCTCTGGAAATCTCAATTGAATAACAACCTATTTGAGAATTCTCTGTAAGTCATTCTAAATCCCAATTGACTATATATATAATAACAAGAGTGTTTGAGTGACTCTTAACAAATCTTAATTCAATAACATGGTGTTTTTAGAGAATTTAAAAGACTTAGAAAAAGTCCCTATCCAATAACAAGAGAGTTTGGGAGACTCTCTCATAATCTCAATTGACTGACAACATATTCAAAATTTCTCTACAAATCTTTATAAGTCACATTTGACTACCCCTGGTAAGAGTAAACTCCCTACTATGTGCATCCCATTTTCAAATATATAACTAAAAGTGGTAGCCGCATATCTCTGTGTCCACGGAGTCTTCCCGTTCGACATATCGACACCATTTTTAGCTTTGTTCCTAAGTCTTTCCATCTTATTAAATCTTAGGTTTAAATAAAATATTTTTAGTTTTAGCAATGATATTGGATAACATTAAAATAATGAGAATAATATTTTTAAAAATAAGAAATGATATTAAGATTTTTGATTTAAACCGTCAAATTTAAATCATTTAATCCTAGGGACTTAATGGATAGAGAGAAACTATAAATAGCTGGCTAATTCTTGAGCATGAGGTGAAGGAAATTTTTTAAAAACTTAGGATGACAGGATATTAATCGAGTGCTATAAAATTATTTGGTGTTTCATTGAGACAAGGTGCTTTTGGATTGACTTTTTATGGAAGTTGCGGCTTTATTGATTCCTTCTTATTTATAAAGTAACATTGCTTTTGCTAAGGTGAAAAAAGGTTATTGTCGCGGCCTTATATAGCTTACAAAATGGGTGTTTACTTGATTTAATAAGATGTACAATTGAAATTGAAACCGAAAACATTTATTTAAATGTGTAAAAGGATGTATACAAATGCGAATAGGACACTATTCGTATACGAATATTTCATACACTATCTGAATTCCGTTCGAAATCTGAATAGTTTTTTCTACTTCGAATTTGTATCCCAACTTTTATCCGGATACCAGATAGTTATCCGATCCGAATCATAAGAAAATAAAGCAATAAAAAATTATATTTTTGTATCAAATTAATATTACATAATAAAAATTAATCAGGAGAAGATATTTGTAAATGATCTTTTAATAAACATAAAGAAAAAAATAATAATATGATATATACTTTTCTAGGTTTCACATATATATATTTATGTTTAAAATATCGGATACAAATATTTCGGATGCAGATATGTTCTTATCCAGTTAGTTATATTTTCAGATAAAAAATTAGGATATTCGAATCTGAAAATAATTTTCGAATAATATTTAATATTTCGGATGCGAATTCGAACGAATTTTGAAGTTTTCGGACATCCATTGACACCCTTACATTCATTATTTAGTCTATTACGTGTTGATTTTTGTTAAATCTTTATCATTTATCTATATCATGACATGATTTAGTGCTCTTATGCTAATGTGTTTTGCATGGATGGATGTGTGCAATTAATTAATATGAAGCAGTTATCGAATAATAACCATAATGCATAGTACGTAGTAGAACTTGTTTGGCTCTCGCAATTACAAAGGTGCAGATTTTGTTAGCTTTGTTCTGTTGGCTTGATTGATTGATACACTAATTTTGCTTTCATTTTTATGATTTATCGTTTTAATAATCATTCTCATGATAATTATAATTATTCTTGATAATAATTATAGTAGTAATAATAATAATTTGGGTGATTGATATAATTTTGATTAGGTATCTTTTTGGGGGTGATAATAGTAATAATAATGATGATAATAACAACGGGTAGCTAGTTCAGCTGGTCATCCTCGTTCCTCAAAAGGTTTGATGTGCTCCAGGAGATCCCAGGTTCGAGTCCCCGATGGTGCAATACTACAGAATTTGACATGGAAGGTGAGTTAGCTTGTCCCCCTTGCGACATATTCAGCCTCCCTATCCGCTTCGGCTCCCTGGCTGGTTCCTCATGAGGCTCGTTGGTAGGCTAGCACGGAAACCTGTTCAACTAATATAGTACGTTGTTGGAGCTTAGCTTGTTAGGCTTCCAACTAGTTTCTTGTAAAAGTACTCTTTATCCAATAATAATAATAATAATAATAATAATAATAATAATAATAATAATAATAA
>JAJJMC010022854.1:8556014-8681839 GCA_023531435.1 Papaver californicum
ATAATAATAATAATAATAATAATAATAATAATAATAATAATAATAATGACAAGGAGTTCAACAAGGTGACCCCCTTGGTCCCTTATTTTTTTCCTTGACCTTGCATCCATTCATAAACAAAATTACGTCAGAATACACTCTTGATCTGCATGCATGGTACCTTGATGATGGTAATATAGATGGAGACACAATGGAGGTAGCTAAATCCCTGAAAATCATACAATCTGAAGGCAGCAGTAGGGGCTTGTTCCTCAACATCAACAAAACTGAACTCTTTTGGCCCAATACTGACCCCAGAAGCCTTGTGGAAGGAGTTTTTCCTGCTAGCATCAGCAGACCTGCATTAGGTGTGAAGCTACTAGGGGGCCTGTTATCCATGACTTAAAATTCTGCAATGACTTAGGGCAAAGCAGAGTAGAAAACACTATCCAGTTAATGGATACTTTGAAGACTTTGCAGGATCCACAAAGTGAGTTATTACTCTTGCGAAACTGTGCTGGTGTTTCCAGATTGTACTTTACAATGAGGACAACCAGACCTTTGGCACTCCAGTTCTATGATTCACACTATGACCAACACCTTTTTCAGTTCCTTAGACATCTTGTCACTGGAGATGGTGCTGGGTTTGGTCCATACCAGCAGCGCATAGCGACATTGCCTATGAAAGATGGAGGCCTTGGTGTCTACACAATGGGGGATACCTGTCATTACAGTTACCTTGCATCCTGTATACAGACTAAACAATTGCAGAACACTATTCTCAAAGATCATATGGATTCATAATTACATCACAGCTTTCAGCATGCTTTGTCCAATTTTATTCAGGTTTGTGAATTATCTTCTTCTTCATTCAACATCCAAGCTTCTTCCCCACGTCCAATGCACTCATTGGCAGTAATTTACTTCGATGCAGTTAAGAAGAACATTCCCAGCAGATTTAACTTGACTGAACGCGACAATATCTTATGGAAATGCAATAAACAGGATCATGCTCAAGAGTTCCTTAAAGTTGTTCCTATTGCTGGGCTAATTCAGTCAGTTGGGCCTCGTCAATTCAGGGTCGTTCTTAGCTACATATTTGGAATAACATTGTTTGAAGAAAATAGTTTATGCACTAGTTGTGGGAGAGGTATGGATGTTTTTGGAGACCACGCCTTATATTGTGCTAGTGATGTAGGCCTCAAATTCAGACATGACATAGCCAGAGATGTGTTAGTAGATATTTTCTACAAAGCAGGTGTATCCGCTCGTAAAGAAGTCAAATGGGATTTCTATCAGACAATGCAAATTCCTTAAGGCTAGGTAACATTCTTGTTTATAATTGGGAGAACGGCCGCGACGTTTGCTTTGATGTTACAGGGGTATCTTCTTTTACTGGTGGCGGGAGAGTTGCCTTTACGCCTGGTCAAGCCATTTCGAATGCCATTACTCGTAAACGAAATAAATACTTGAATAGATGCTACGCTCATGGATATGGCTTTGGTGTGCTTGCTTTTACTACCCTAGGCGAACTAGGAGAGGACATTATAGCTTTATTGAAGAGACTGCAGAATTGCATAGCTAGCCACGACTACAACTATAAAATAGGCTATTCCCATTTTTTTAGACTAGGCATTTCCATTCAAAAAGGTATAGGTGCCCAGCTTGTTGCTAGGCATCCTACCAATTCTTTGTACACCTTTCCTTTTTATTAATTAATAATAATAATAATAAGTTTGCTTTAAATTTTGATTTAATTATTCAAGCGAGGTATTTAGTATTCTGGTAATTTACATGTGATAATTGTACGAAATTAATTTCTATTTTTTATATATATTTGCAATCTAAACCCTAGTATCCCGATTATAATGTAAAGGTCAATCTTTATATTGGAAATCTAGGTGCCTCACACCTTCCTTGCCCGTATTTGATTCCTGGACCATTTATCTGAATTTGGACTAGTGCTTCTTTTGGGATCAAGCTCTCTTAGTTGGGTGACAACTTCCTTTAATAATTATTCCAGGTGTATTCCATTTTTAGAAACTTAAGAAATCTATTAGGTTTTATCCGTGGATTTTGATGGTATCTACACCCACCAACGGTACTTCTAGCTCTTCTTGATCCAAATAAGGTTTAAGCAAGTTAATCATGTTTTCACCACAAATTGGATTACGACTACTAACTTACTACAATTAACTTCCATATGACTTGGTATATTCTGGGATAAGTTTCTAAGAATACAAAGCTCCACTGCTTATACTATTAAGGACCGAGGCTTGTAAGCAAACAAGATCTACCAATTTCAAAAATCAAAAAGATATGCAATGAATATATTTCCGAAATTAGCATATATCTTGATATTATATGATTATATTAACATGTATAACTCATTTGTAATAAATATAAAAATATTGTTTCCAAGTTATATATTCAACAATATGTTTCTCATTAATATTTGAAATATCCTACTAATATAACAATCATATTTAGTTGGTTGCAAATTCATGTACTTTGCTAAATTAGTCAACTAGCTATGCAATCTTTGGAGAAAGGAAATCATACTTAATTTTGATACTAAATATAATAGCGATTATTGATCTCAAATATTAATCATGATCTAGCCTTGAATATCATAAGAATTAATATGAACAATAATATAATAGAGTTATATTTTCAATCTTTCGTGGCATACGAACTTTCCAACTCAGCTTAGATTGTACCCAAATCTGTTAATCAAAAGAAGAAACATACAATTCAAAAATACAATTAGTTGAATTCAAAATCGGTATTGGGATCGAACCTGGGACCGGACCTGTTAGGATCAATTATGGGACCAGACCTTGGATCGCTGCCAGGACCGGACCTAAATGGGATCGGTCTTGGATCTTTTATTTGAATACGATACTTAATTCGAGTTCAAACTAGCTTTTAATCATGTTTGTGAAATTTATTTCTAACGTGTTTTAAAAGCATATATTCATTATGAAAGTTCAACATTAAACAGTAACAACTACGCCTTTAGTGCTACGCCGAAATCACAAAAGTATAGAAAACTATACTACGTAACTCAATACAATAGATTGTAGAAACAACGGATGTAAGTCCTTTATTCGACACTTTGATCATATGTGATGATCAAGTCTTCTAAATACTACAACCATGTAAACAAACTTCGCGTGTTATGTTTTTAATTTAATGAATAAGACTGTAAGAACTTGATAGAAATGGAACAAACGTCAACAATTACTAACCTCAATTTTCAAGATAATAAATGATCAACAACAATACAAAAATATATGCAATGAAATCTGAAATATAGATTGCGGAAAATAGATTGTAGTCTAAGTTGAAAGTGAAACTGAAATACAATGAATAGTAGACTAAACTGAAAGTCAATAAACTGTAGTCTAAACTGGACCTCAGAACGGACCTGAATAGGATCGGTCCTGAAATGGTATCGGTCTTGAATTCTTTATTTGAATATGAAACTTCATTCGAGTACAACCTAGCTTTTAATCATGTTTATGAAATTTATTTCTAACATGTTTTCAAAGCACACATTCATTCTGAAATTTCAACAGTAAGTAGTAACAAGTACACTATTAGTGTATTTAGAAATCACGAAAAATATATAAAAAACTACACTAGATAATTGAATACAATAAGTTGTAGAAACAACTAATGTATGTCATTCCTTCGACACTTTGACCATATTTAATGATCAAGTCATCTATATAGTAAAGCATGTTATGTGAAAAGACGAGGGTACTGAGTACACCACCAATTCTTTCGAAATAACTTATATCAGACACATGCACCTTGTATAATCTTATCAGAACAATAACGACTCAAAATTATTTCAACAAGGTGTTATTGGATATAATCTACAAAACCACTTAGGGTATAGATTACAGGATGGATCCAAGATGAAAATTAACGTACATGTATATTTACTTTAATTATGACTATAACAATTATAATGCTGAAAGATAAAATAAATCATACGACACATCAAGATTTTGTTAACGAGGAAGTGCATAAAAACCCCGGGACCTAATATTGTTTTGAACACTCTCAGAATTAAGCCGTTATACAAGTTGACTACCGTCACTTCGCATAGTTGAGACCGAATAAACTACTCATAGTTACTTAACTATACATGCGCCTACAACTAATTTGGCCAATGCACATGAATCACCTAACAGAATCCACTGCCAAGTGTTGCTTTAACCCTCTAAAAACTTTCTGCTTCCAATTCATTTTGGACGTATTACAAACAACAAGAAATCAATAACTTTTTGCTAACCACTCACTAATCCAATCACAATACCATTAAATATATACGTGTAATCGAAGTCAAGGATCATTCATTCAGATTTACGATACCAAGATATAAAAAATCCGAAACTCCTTAAAAAATAAGATCAATAAAGTTTTGTGATTATGTAAGTAATCCACTCGATTACAAGACTTACATTTATGATAGAATCACAAACAACTTGTCGATCATTATAAGTATTACGTTTATCAAGGATAAACTACTTGTTGTCCCATAAAATCAACTACAGGAGATAATTATGCTAAGATCGGAAACACAAAAGAAATTCAAGTCTTCAAAGTCTTCAATCTTCTTAATCGTCAATAGTGACTACTTGCACACTTAATTCCACTAATGGTTTGTCTCATTGAACAAAGTTTGTTAACGTTGGAAAATCAAAAGTTTTATCCCAAAGGATCTAGAATCACTTAGATTTGCAATAATCAGATCTTCAAAGTCTTAAGTGGCCTTATATCATAAGAGAAGAACCACTTTATTATCAAGAACTTATATAAAAGATAACTATACGACTTAGTTCAATAACAAGTAATATCAACTGAAAACTAAATCACAAATCTAGTTTACCACCAACGGTACTTCTAATAATTCTTGATCCCAGTAAGAAAACTTAAAATGCAAACGCTTTCGTCCAGAACCAAGTCGAACTTACTAGCAACTATGTTGAGCGAATCAATAACATCACACAAAGTGTGAGCCTGTGATAAGTTTGTAAGAATACAAGCTCCACAATTTATAATGTTATGACCAAGGCTTGTTTGGAGAACAAAAAACTCTAATTTCGAAATTCTCAAAAGATATTCTTCCCAATACCAATTTGGAAAATAAAATATTCTTATATTCTTTAGATATTATAAATACACAATGTTGTCATAAAATCTTAGAATATATTTCCAACTAGTATATGAGAAATCGTACTACTATAAAAACTAGTATTAACTAGCAGAGAATGTATACTTGCCTAATATAATCAACTAGTTACATGCAATCTTCTGGGAAAGATAAGCATATCAATTGCGATTACAAAGATAGATTCAAAAATATTTCTCATGGTATAAGTGGGATATTATCCTTAAGTATCAAAGGAATATATATGAACAATAATATGTTAGAGTTAAAGCACGTGTTCAATATTTCCAGACATAAAATTTTCCATTCATACTTTCTTGCGTTTCGAAATCTTAAAGGTATACACTTTAAGATAGAGATTTCGAAAATACGAGTTTAGGATCGGTCCTGGGATAAGTCCTGAATTCTATAAGACAATCAAAAGTTAATTCCTGTCTAGACAACTTCATGCCAAATAAAAAGATTTCTTAACATGAATTCAAAGTACGGATTCACCAGTAGATAGATATATCTAGTTTCCTAAAAGTTCAACACTAACTAATGACAAGGGTCATATTAGTGTTATGTCGGAACTACGAAAGTGTTGGACAATAAGATATAGAAACAACTCATGTATATGCTTCACTTGACACTCAAATCATAAGAATGATCAGGTTATCTAATCAATTAAAGACATGTAAAAAAACTTCGCATGTTATATTTGCAATGAATATGAATTAATGAACTGGATAAAAATGGAACAAGTTAAAGTTAATATCTATTAACGTCAATCTGAAGGATGATGTCTACGTTTATCTTCAATACTCCTTCAGCTCTTCGACGAGTAACTAGAAATTTCCTCAACATTTTTATGTCCTATGTCTAACTTAACAAAGTTTATTTTAGTAAACAATTCAAGCGACTGAGTTTTGTAACTAAACTTGACATACCAACGGTTGGTTGGGTTCAACCGAGCACTGCTATAACATTATGTTTTCAATTATAAGACTATAAGAACTTGATAGAAATGGAATAGTTGTCAATAGTTACTAACCTCGGATTTTAAGATAACAAATGAACAAGAATAATATAAGTATAAGTAGTGAAATTTTAAATGTAGATTGCAGAAAACAGATTGTAGTCTAAATTAAAAGTAAAACTGAAGTCGATGAATTGTAGACTATTAAGAGATCTATAACATTCAACCGTCATGCTTACTTTGGTGCTGCAGATAGAACCATCTAATACTATCGTACCAAACATGTGGAGGTTGACAAAAAAAGTACTAATGAGAAGCTCTGTAACAAGATTGCAGAAGGGAATTTGTTCAAAATGCCCGCAATTCAATTAGTAATCTATAAATTACCCCCATTTTTCTGAAAATCTATAATATACCCCCACCTTTAGATTTTCCATCCATTTTGACTAAGTCAGTTGACGGTTTACTTATTTACCCTTTACTAATTACAAAATTGATCTTTTATATCATTTTTAAGGTTCGTCGAGCTCGGTTCAGGATCGTTTCACCGTTTTCATGTTCGTTACATTATTTTCCAAAAAAGATTCATTTTTCCTAAGTGTCTTGGGGTTTTTAGTTGCTGGAAAAACAACCTTCTACGACATATTTCAGGTTAATCGAATCCGATTCAGGATCGTTACAATGTTTTCAGGTTCATCGAGCTCGATCTAGAATCATTACACCACTTTTAGGATCGTCATATTATTTATCCTCGCCACCAAAGAGATATGGGAAACTCAGTTCAAACCAACCGATTCAAAGGGTTTTAGTGCTTTTCCATGTGAGATAATTGCTACCTAGCACTTAACTGGTCGCTAGAAAAGTTTGAAGAACTTTATAGATTTTCATAAAAACGAACTTTTTCTTTGCTGATGATATTCTGATTTTTTGTAAGAGTAATATAAAGAGTTTGAGGAATTTATTCTTGGGTGAGTATCAAGCTTCTTCAAGTTAGACTCTTAGCAAGCAAAAAAGCAAGTTCTACTACGATGGAGGTTGTAATGCTAGGAAGAGATGGATTACGGACTTTATAAGTATGAAAGTGTTTTATTTAGATGGGATGTTTTTAGAGACTAAACGGAAATTGCTCAGTGTGCCTCCATCAGTATTGGTTGGTTTCAAGCTATCTGGATGAACTGTCTGTCAACCGAGGTTGAAATGACAATAGTTTTTAAAAGCTATGTTGGATATAGGAAAGATGTAGCTTGCCAACACACCAAATACAGTACATACTTTCTCAAATGGATGGGCAGTGTGATTGACTAGTGGCGGCCTGGATCCATGATCAAGATTTCCTTTTTTTCTTGAGTCAGTTTTAGTACGTCGAGTGGTTCAACATGTAAAGATGTTAGGTTTCTTGGTTCGTGAACAGTCTTTGGTGCTCTCAAAAATTCATTCAGGCACTTTATAGATTACTAATTAAACTCAGATGGGGATACTTTATAAAATTCCTCATTATAAAATTGTTAACATATCAATCAGAAGATCAACTTCATGATATTCTCATAAAATCAGGACCAAACTGACAATAGTTGAATTTTATGGACTGATTGGGCTATTTATGGTCATTTATGCATCAACTTGAGGGGGAGTGTTGCAATATGGACTATTTATTTCTTATTATCAGCATATTTTTTCGTGTATTAGAGTCTATTTTTTCCGTTTTTACAAATATTCTCTCATTCTCTATGTATATATAAAGAGATTGAACAACCTCTATATAAGATATAGTCTGAATGTGCTAAAATATAAAAACACTGGATATATTAAAAGGTTCCTTCCTTACTCTGATACGTGTTTCTCCCTCATCTCTCATCAAGGGTTTTGACATTTGAAAGAAATTCTAGGGTTTTGATTGAATTCCGGAACATATATTTATCCTTATTTCCTTTTATATATAACTGAGCTTATTAAGCTTAGAAAAACCTGACTTGGGTATTATAATTTGTGATCAAGCTATGGGTATTATAGTTTGTGATCAAGCTATGTTAGTGAAGGTTTTATCGAAAGACTAAATATTTCCATAGCTATTCACAGTTAAAACAAAAAAGTGTCTTTTGTATTATTAGGTTATGAAAATGATTCTTGGGAAACTTAGTAAAATGCATTCCTTTTGTCACTATCTTTTGGTTTGAAACACTATTCGTTTTGCGATTCGGGGTGCATAAAAACCAACTGACATGGCGTCACGTTGGATGGAACAATTTGGTTAACATGCTTATGTAGATTTGATAGACTAATTTTAGTACATAGTCTAAAATTTAGAAAAAGGCAAATTAACTCTCAAAAACCCACCTCTTTCTTCACCGTTATCATTCATCGTCTGATAGAATTTTAGAATACCCTATATAAAATAACCGTAATCGCACGCTGTCTATAATGCAGACAACGATAAGTACGGGTCGAATCCACAGGGAGCGGGGATAATACTGCAATCAATATCTCTAATCAACTAACCAGAAACAATATTTGGGATTTTTAGATTTATGAATAAAATAATAAAACAAACTAAACTAATAAAAATAAATTAAATGGGAGAAATATTAACCGGGGTTTTCAGTATCCACCACTATTTATATTTAATTATTGAAGTGAAACATAACTCATGAATATTCATCTATTGTTCGTTCTATCGACATCACCTATTATATGTACTAGAGTCACAAATATCACTGGGACGCCCTAAGCATGGCGCATCAAAAGCCTTATGTCTCATGCATACACCATCTAATTGCGTTAGCGAGAAAATTATACGAAACTAATTATAGGTTCACAAATAATATCTGGCAGTTCTAAGCATACCCCATCTAAGGATTTAACCAAAGCATGGAATAACAAATAAGTAGAAAAACATATTTTCTATCCTATTAATTCTGCGCATAGGTTACTGTATTGTACAGAACCGGTGAAGCAACAACTAATTTTTCATTAAATTAATAAATCAAAATCATGGAATTAATCTATTCAAATCATAATAGTCTGTATCAAATAAATCGATTCAATTGATCTAAAACTGTAAGTGATTTCAACATTAAACCCTAGCTAAAAATTAATTAGCAAGACATGGCAATGGGTTTCTTAAAACCCATAAGAATAATTACTATAAAAGTTAGAAGATTAAACCAAATAGCCCGTGTGATTATCTTCTCTCTGTCCGTACAGAACTCTTTCGTCGTACTCTTTTTGTACAGTCTTCTCTCTGTCCAGTAAACTCATGTACGCCACCAAACCTCCCCCCAGAAATCTGCAGCGCTTCTGTATACGGCGTCAGCCTCTGTCTGTTCCCCTCAAGAAAAGTCCGCATACCACCTATCTCTCCACAAACCAGCTCTGCCTCTTTTCTCCTAACCTACTCTACCTAACCTAATAAGAAAAGCTAAAAGAAGAGTCCTATAAGAAAAACCCCACTCTTTGCTTTTTATACGGCCGTCAGACTTCAAAACCTAAAAGAAATTTTAAAAGCAATCCATCACTGTCTCTCACGTGATGTCTTCTCATTGTACAAGCCCCTCAACTGAGCCCATCCTTTTTTTGTGTTTCTTTATAATCGAGTACTCAGCCCCTATCTCACTGCTTATCCATTCCTCTTTATTCTCTGATGCAGCCTTACTTTCCAAAAACGATCAACATCACTTCCTGTAGCCTTAGCCTCCTACTCCATTCAACCAACCGAGCCTCTACCTTGCTCTTCACGTGACAACTCTCTCTTCACGTGTTCTCTACCCTCAGGTTCTTTTCATCATCTCTTTCTCTCTTATACGGCTTTTCTTCTCTTTTACTTTTACCAATCACGACTTCCAACTTCTCTCACTTTCTTTTAATCATCACCAAAACCCAACACCTAAGCCAACACACTCTTGTCCCTCACTGCCTATTCTTTCTCTTTCCGCTTGAACCAATAAACCAACACCTTAGCCAACACACTCTTGCTTACGTACCTTATTAGCTATCATCAATCACCCATCATGCCAACACTAGCTATGTGAACCTAGGTGCTTGGTCCCCACCTTTTATTCAACCGAACTACCCCAAGAGAAGTCTAAAGCCTACTCCACTTTTCAATCAAAAGTACATCTACTCTTCACTTTACATCAACCATGTGATAGCCTATACGGTAGCCTTCTAGCCGTCTCCACTATTCCTGACGCCTGCCACAACTTCACAGCACAAGCCATCCTATTAGACCATTGGACTTCATCACGCCTGCACCTACCATCAGTTGTTCCTAGCCAACATCCGTATGACAAGAGATAGCCATCACATTACCAATTTCAGACTAATTTAGTCAATTTAGCCATTTTATTTGTAACTTCGGATTTTATCCGAACCATCTATATAATAATAAAATAGTAAAATTAATACAATTGTGAGTACTAACAAATATAAATTAAAAGGTAAATATGTATGAATTACGACCCTATCATCGCCACCACCCTAAAATATCACTAATCACCAGATTCACTACCACCCTAAAATATTTAGTGTCACCTAGTGAATATTCTTTAAAACCCTAATTGAAAAAAATCAAATCAACTTACCACCACCACCTTGATCACAATCATCAACATGATCAGAACATTAAAAGGTATCATGAAGAACCTTATTCAATGGTGTTTAATATTCACTTTTTTCTTTCTTTTTTCCTCGTTGATGTTATCACCGACTATTAATAAAAGAAGAAAGATGATTCATCTTCTTATACTCCTCCTTCTTTCTGTCTTCTTCTTGTATATCCCCAATTTTCACTACCTAACTAATTAAAATTCCACTTAGAGGAAAAATAGTAGGACCATAATGGATTTAAAAAAAAATTGCAGACCAACTAGAGTCTCAAGTTGGTTTAAATTTTATGTGTTTATGTTTTGTAAAATTGTAATGTTTGTAAAGCTGTTATGCAGCAGAGTAATTCGAGTACAGGTAGCGATGGGAGTACCAAATGAATTATTATTTTAAAAGAAATATATTTCTAAAAGATGATTTTAAATTATATTGAATAATTGGGTAACGAGGACTAGCTACTAAATAAATTAGGCAGTAATTCCATATAAACACAATAGTTAAGTTAGTTTATACAATTATTTGTTGGGAGCTTTACAACAGTAGCATAAGTGGACATATATGCCAAAAGTGATTTTCGAAACCACAAGCTTTGATAGTCTATTTTTCGTTTTGCCATCAATTTATGGATTTGCTTCTGTTTACTAGAGAATGTTCTACTCATGTCATGTACTTGTACATCTTGTTTGATAGAAAAAACATGTGTGAAAAAAAATAAATACCAGCTAATTTAGTTGCCTCCAAATTTTTTGTGTATTGTAATGCTTTGAATTTTCTTAGGGATTTTAAAGCATGTTTCATATAAAAGGAAGGCATGTTCCTAAGTAATAGCCTCTCTTAGAATTATACTGCCTAATGTCAGGTAACCTGCCATTAAATTATGGGAATTTTTCTTTTGAAGGTTAAGCAAATATGGAATCTAGGAATTACTGGTTAATCCTATTTTTAAGACCCATTTAATGTCTAGTCCATCCATTAGAGATGGTTTAATCTGTGGTCCAAAAACATGTTTTGGACCAAAATATTGTTCCCAAGACCAAAAACGTGTAAGACTTGTTATGTATTTTTTAAAATATCTGAAATACCCTCACCCTCACATATACATATGTTATGTTGAATAAACCCTGTCTATTATGTCCTCATACTTTTTCTTTTCTCTCGATTGAATTTTTACGATGGAGGAAGACAATAAGAGAAGCAAGTGATGGTAAAGAAGAAGAATCGAGAATAAATCCATGAAGAAGAAGAAGGAGGAGATACAAATTCATCAATTTTGGTTTAAATTTTTTAATCTTCTTCTTCATCTAGATCTGATATTCAATGTTGGAATATGAAGGTTCCATTCAAACTATATGATTTAGTCGATTAAAGTGATGATTACTCATATTTTTGTTTGCGGTTAGTTTGATTTCATTCTTTTTGTTAATTTTATCTTTGATTAAATTGTATTGGTTTTGATCATATATATTTTCATTCGGTACTTACTGTCATATCAATATGTACAATTGGATCATATATTTTTTTCCTTCAGTACATATCAATAATGTACCGTGGGTACATTTTTTCTTCGGTACATATTTTCCTTCAGTACATATCAATATGTAATGTTGGATTAATATGTACTGTGGGATCATACATTTTTCCTTCAGTACTTATTTTCCTTCACCACATACCAATATGTACTGAAGGATCATACACTTTTTCCCATCGGTACATATTTTCCTTCATTACATATCAATATGTATTGTTAGGTCAATATATATTGGTTGATCATTTACTTTATTTTTTGTGTACTCTCTTCTTCTACTGTATTTTTTGTATATTCTCTATACTCTTCAATCTTGTTCTCACCATTATTCACCTAAACATAGATTTATTTATGGTAAATAGGGGTTTTTGATGATTTCTTTATTGTAGATCTAGGTTTTGATGATTTCATATAGTCTAGGTTTTTGACTCTATGAAATTGAGATTTCACTGGTTTTTGGATTTTGATTTCGTTCTTTTTTTATTCGTTTTTTATTTTTTGATTCACTGTATGTGAGTTTGAGGGATCGTGAAGAGTGGGGAAGAAGGTGATTTTGTTTCTCATACATGAAATTGGGGCATCTAGGTATTTTTTATATTTTTGGACCTCATGTTAAAACTTATATCCGGCTGGACCCCAGATTAAATAGGTCATGGGTTTTTGGACCAACAAACAAATTTCCCATATAAAATTGGACCAGGGTCTTGGAGAAGCTTTTGAGAAATCTGTTTGCTCAAGAGATATGCCTTCGACCCAATTGGCACCAGAATCTATATCACTTTTTGATGAGGGCATCTCTCTTATTCTGTATCGATGGTTCAAACTTCAGGTGTTCGTTGCACACAAAAGAGTTTCTTTTAGCTAGATAGCAAAGTATGTCAGACTTAATTATGGGAAAATTAGGCATCCGGGAGTGGAAAAAATAGTTGCAGATATGTTAGATTTTTTTATACAACAAAAAGGCAGTTTTGGTTTTACAGTTCGTGATATCTTCACTAAATAATTGACTATATCTTCTCTTATTTTATTTACGTGCATTGAATTTTGTTTATTCTGATGTTAACTTATCTCAATTTTCCATCTTTTTCTTTTTTTGGTTTTTTAGAGCCTCGTGATATTAAGTCTGTGTGTTCTCGGGTGTATGAGTTGGTGTGTATTTACTTTTGATTCGGTGTTGGAGTACTTCAAGGCATTTTACAGGTATGTCATGTCAATGTTTTCATAACCAATATACTTTATAATAGTTTCTATACATTTATTTACTTCCACCCAAAATCACCACTAAAGTTTCACAACCATCATATATACCATTTCCAATTACTGCTGCTTAGGTCTATCACCAAAATGACACCAACATTCAATTGCAATGAGCAAAACTAAAAAATCTGTCGGAGAAAATGATTTTTATTATGTTTTGTTTTTTGGTCTTAATGTGGATTGATCTTAGGATCTAAGGGTGTCTATGGATACTTACTTATTTTCATGAGTGAATGAAAAAGATATTCTTTAGTCCCATATTGGGGAAAACTAAAGATGAGCACCACCATATAAACTAAGAATCTTAGTTATCAATATGGGTGGGGGCGGGATGGAAAATGATGCTTGGGCTTTTTTATGCCCAAGCTTTTGCGCACAAGAGTTGTGCGGTTCAGGTTCCTGCATATGGACATACACCTGATTCTCGTCTTGTACACAAGACTTGTGCACTTTAGGTTTCTGCATATGGACATGCACTTAGCTTCTCGTCCTGTGCACAAGCTTATGCATATGCCAACCAAGATCCAATCTTTTGGTCAAACTTCCTTTGAAATTTATTTTCTAAATAAATTTAAATTGATTTCTGATTTAACGTGGGGGCGTATGACCTGGGCGGAATATTTTTAACTTACCAAAAATTATTTCTTGAAGTAATGGCAAGTTATTTTATTGCCCGTTTTATTATAATTCCACGCATCATGCAAGGAATTGATTTTGTCGGATTTTTAATTGATTGCGAATCAATTACCATTACTGCTCTTCTCTTCTCTCTGCCTATAAAAGAAAATCGAGTTCTTCATTTCAACTCACCCCAGAGCAGTCTCTGTCCCTAGTTCTTTTCCCATCTTCTTACTTTGCTTGCGCTTTGAGTGTTTATTTCATTCCTTCATATATTGATGCTGAGTTCGTATGAATGGGTGACTAGTATTGTGCTTATACTAGTCATAACAGGCAGTTCTATTTTGGACACATCTCCGTTGTGGAGGTATAACATCTCTCATTCTTGAGGAGTATCCGCGGACTATTGTGTTAATGATAATTTGCTGAGCATGTGGCTCTGTCCTTGTGTGTTGTTTGAAAACAGCCTTTCAATTTCAGTTTAACGTTAACATTATTTTCAGTTTTTTGATGTTGCAGACACAACAAAATCATCTCACACTGATTTGGACTCCTTTTATCTCGAGAAGAATGAAATAATGAGTTTAGTACTTCAGTTCAAACTACTTTTCTACAGTTTGTACATTTGTACTTCAACTCTTTTTTAGATGCTTATATATTCTATGTGTAATTCCAAGCAGGTGGGGGATAAGTTATACAATATGCACCAAGAGTTTTTGCAAGGGAAGTATGATTCAGTTGAAGAAGTTAGGAAAACCAGAGATTGGATTGGGGAAGAGTTTATGGAGAAGTTGAGGAAAAGGAAAAAAGAAGAACTGAGTAGTGTACGTATGGAGAAGTTGAGGAAAAGGAAAAAAGAAGAACTGAGTAGTGTACGTACACGTAATGCTAGACGTGGAAGGATTTCAAGACGCTGAAGGCTGAAATTTCGAGCTTACTTTTTGCAATAAAAATTGGTGAGATGGTAGCTGTATAGTTAGTTCTGAAGTCACTTTCCAAGATGCCTTACTTTCTCAAAGTCGCGCTACAATACCAGCCAACAAGAATTATGCATCTGTAGTATATTTTATTACTTTTGGCTTCATAATTAAAATGAAGGTTTGACAAAGTTCGTTATAATGTTGTAATTATTATTTTTTTGGCTGCATTTGCCGTTTCTTTGCTCTTATCTTATTATTCCCTTTGAGGGTTCTAACTGAACTGGAGAAAGTAAAATGAAAACAAAAACAATTGATGAAATAAATCCATATACTTTTCACCACCTCACAATGCAGAAAGATATGAGAGTTAGATTCAACTGTCTTTTTACATATAATGCATCCATATTATCTAAAGACTTAAATGCCTAGACAAATAAAGCTCACATATTGAACGGTAAGGAAATCCTCATTTTCTATTGGCCGAAATAAAGTTTTTATAGCTTTTGTGAAACTGTAGGAAGTGGGTGAGACGTTTTTGTATTTCTATGAGAAGCCCTAGAGCACCTACGATTCCCAGTAGTAAGTCGTCGGCTCCTTGGTTAGATGACCAAGATATTGGCGGAAACCACATACGATCGAGAAAAGAGTTCCTAAGGGATCATCTCACGGACGAGGAAGCTTTGGAGCCTACCTAAGATTAGGGGCATATGGTAGTATACTTGGTAGCAAACTTTAAAAGGATAAGGCATCTCAAAGCTCAAAAGTGAGGAAAGAGAGTTTAGGGTTTCACTCCCTTCTCTTCTTTCTGGAAGAAGCTTAAGTTTAGACGAGGAAGCAGAGCAAAATGCAACCAATTCTCTCTCTTTATTCTATCTATCGCAAAGTTCAACTACAGGTAAGTAGGACAATAAGATCTGACCGAGTCAAATGCTCATTAGAAAAGATCTTGAATACATGCCATTCGAGGTAGAATCACGAGAGCCATGTTTGAGGATGAGTTTTTACGTCACCAAAAGTCTAAAAATTTAATTCCAGGCTGTGAATCCAGTTCGAAGCCTATTCGTAAACCTTAGATGATCGGCTCCACCCTCGTAAACGGCACTTATCTGAGAGTTGCTTCTTATTACCTTTTTAAGTAGCTTCTTTTTCTTTCAGCGAATCGTAAAAGCTAGTAGTCTTAGCTAAGAGTTTTGGTAAGGACACTTGGCATAATTTGATTGGTGCAAATATTTAGAGGTTAAAGAAACTCATTCTCCTATTTACTATTTTGTTTTAAAATTATTACACTTCATTTATACCCAATACTTAATTGTACCGGGTCAACGTCACCTACAGTGGATGGACAACACCGTAAATCGACGATCTACGTTTAATCATCTTTAATAAACGACTACCTTTAAATTTATATTCTTAAATAAGATAAAAAAGACTAAATATGTATATTCATTGTGATTTCTAACTAACCAAACTTTGTAAAAGAGGTAAATCCAACACATACGGGTACGGGTAACTATCAATTTCATCATCGTTATTTGTTTCATTTTAAATATATTTTTTATTTTGTAAAAGAGGTGAATCCAACTGATATGGGTACAGATAACTATCTATTTCGTCATCGTTATTTTTTTCATTTTAAATATACTTTTTATTTGTATGAGATAAAATTAATCTTAAAACATTCTTTTGGAACATAGACTCAATCTCTTACCAAAGAACTATATTCGGTGAGGTTAGTTTTGGAAAATTATGGAATTCCTCATAATGAAATCATAAGAACTTAATTAAAGGGTATTATAAAAAGATACGAACAATTTTCAAACATAACAGATTTAAAAAGGTACGAACAATTATGCCCGCTGCGTAGCACAGACACAAATCTAGTGACTATTGAATTTCTCAACCTAAAGTAGGTGCAGCTTCATAATACAAGTGAAAAACATCACCTTCTGAGACACTCTTGGACTCCAAATAATTTTGTGTGGAAAGACCAACAGACCTTCTTCCTCCATCTGAGAATAACAACTAGCTACAGAAAGGCTGCTAGCTGCTCTCCAAAGCCTGTTATCTGCACCATCACTTAGAAAAGAAGGGTTCTGAATCAAATTTAAGAGCTCTGTAACCTCATTAACTATATTAGTCTTTAAAACCCTGCAGAATTAACATTCCACCCTGCAATTCCATTTGTCATAACAACCAATTCTCTAAGAGTTGCATCTTGATTCCTTGATAACTCGAACAAAGCTGGAAACCTGTTGCACAGCAGATGATCATTTACCAAATAATCTTTCCAAAATAAGCAACTGTCTCCATTATGCACCTGAATCAAAGAATTTTGTTGAAGAAAATCCCTGTTCTCTAAAATTCCAGACCATAAACTTTTCCAAACAGATTTACTTGTAGAATTAGGATGAAAAGCATTTACATTTCCACCAAATTTCTGCTGCACCACCTTTCTCCAGAGAGCTTGCTTCACAGCACCATATCTCCATACCCATTTAGCATATAATGGTGTAAATATTCGAAAACTAAAATCTATCTTATTGATGGTTTTGATGGCCGGATTTACCTGGACATGCATTTACCTTAAAAATACTGTTTTTTTTTGTTGTTCCTGCATTTACACAGTTGTTTACTCACTACAGTAAATTTTGGTATCAAGAATTTGTTTATGGAGAACATTGTGGAGCGAACGAAAAGTTTTTTTCTTTTTAAATTGGACATCCCCAAAGGCATCAACAAAAATGACATTTTGAAAGCTCATATTCAAATTTTCCTCTTATTGTCTGGACACAGGATCCAAAATGTACAAGATGTATACAGAAACAACTCATTAACCATCAGCCTCAAAAAGGCCGAATGATTTTGTCGCTGGTCCTGCAATCCCATGTGATGCCTCAATTTATGACCATTACTATCACTAGGACACCAACTAGCTTCTTTGCAGACCAACATCAAGTAAATATCATTATAAGCCAACCTACCAGACACTAGTTTTTTGTTCTACACAGTATCTCTCAATCACCCTAACAAAATAATCACTGGCAGTTCTCGTTAATAAGTAGCAAATCTCATATAATCTTTTAAGAATTACACCACAGTACCAATAAGGCAATATAACTGATCTTGCTAGATACTACTATATAGATCAGCAACAGTGAAAAAACCTTAGCCAGATCTATACTGATCTTGTCAAAAGTAATATTATGTAGTTATACAGCTTTGAAATACAGATACAAATAGTTAAAACGAGAGGAGTATGCCAAGCTAGTCAGCATCCAGTGGCTATACTTTCTTTCTTTATATCCTCTTTACAGTGTCACCGAGAAGAACAATAAATCCCTCACCCGCAAGAGTAGCTAAAGCATTCCTTAACTGAAAAATCCATACGAAACAGTCAGAATGCATTGGTGATTTCACACAACCAAGACTCACCTGCATTTTGAGAGACGAAGGGAGGGAAAGACAACATTATCACTTACATCATTAAGCTGAATTTCTACTGAACCTTGCTTCTTCAGCTCCTCCAGCAACTGCACAGTAAACGGTACGATTGACTACTTCAATATTGATACTTTGGTTTCATTACATCATTATGTCCTAGGGTTGTTCTTTTTTCATAGAGTAATAATAACTCTTGTTCAATAGTAATTAATCAAGAAGTTATTCATACTTTTGCACAGAAAGAAAACTTAAGGCACTGGCAAATTAATTTAGGACAGTATCAATGTTGAACTGAATAAAATAACGTACCTCCATTGAACGAGTTGAGGGCCCACCAAGTTGCAATTTTTCCATTATTAGGTTTCGAGTTGCTGACACCAAATTTTCTCTTCTTATCCTTTCACTAGCAGAAACTCCAGTGTTTATCAGATCCATATCAATTGTTCCTACAAACAAAAAAAGACTTTAAACCCATAAGGATACATGAAGAGTGACTACATACATGTCAACAGAGCATATTCGGTGTAATTTACCTGTGGCGTGATCAGTGGCTGATTGTTGCATGGCAACTTCAAGGAGCCTGA
Organism: Papaver californicum; assembly: GCA_023531435.1. Classification (NCBI taxonomy): domain Eukaryota; kingdom Viridiplantae; phylum Streptophyta; class Magnoliopsida; order Ranunculales; family Papaveraceae; genus Papaver; species Papaver californicum. The sequence goes on from JAJJMC010022854.1 coordinate 8,575,081, forward strand.
ACGCTTCAATAACATCATGCTTTTCTACCTGCACATAGTGAGCAAGCAACCTCGTTTAAGTGTTTCTGGTTGGCGAATTCCAATTGTTTCTTAAAAAAGCTTTAAATAGTTGTTACAAGTGTAAGATTCACTAACCCATTCTGAGAAACGAATTCGTGCCAGGGCTTCACTAAGGCGAATTAGACTCTCAATTTGCCTAGGTGTTGCTGTTATCACCTAGGGTTGACATCATATCAAAAAGTTCCAAGGATAAAAGTTGTCATCAATGATCCCTCCATGCATATTCATTGTAAGAAGTGGATTGAAGGGTACAAAGAACATGACAAAAGCTACCTTTTTGCTGCTTCCTGGAAAGTTTCCCCTTCTCCTCAATTCCACATATCCTCGTGTTAACTCTTCTGCTGCTTCATCAGATAATTTTGGGTGGACGTACCTTCTGGCATAGCTAAGATATGCTGTTAAGGTTGGAAGATCCAACACATCTTGTTGTATACTCTACAAACAGAGGCAAGCAGATTATTCATCCAAATGATTCAATCTAAACTGTAACAAGTAAAACATATCTATAACAAGAGCTATATCATGGATATTTTAGCTTATTAAACCTCGGGATTTTCAAAATGCAGTGCAACGATATGCTTTGCAAGACGCCTATCTGCTTGTTCATCAGCCTTGTCCAGAAGCAGGTATATCAAATCAAACCTTAAAATTCAGACCCAGATACTAGTTGTGTTAGTGCAAGAATTAAAAAGATATCTATCAAACAAATTGTCATTTTGTGTTTTGTTACCTTGACAACAAGGTAGGCGGTAGGTGTATATTGTCAATCACAGATAGGCGTGGATTATAACGTGAACCACTTGGATTAGCACAAGCTAACACAGAAGTCCGAGCATTAAGAGAAGCAATGATCCCTGCCTTTGCTATTGAAACAGTTTGTTGCTCCATTACCTGTATTTAGTATATAGACGACAATGAAGAAGACAATATACATTTACTACAAGAACGGATAATTGAATGAACTTCCCGAAACACTAGAAGAAAGCCTCCTACCTCATGTAACATGCTCCTCGCATTCTCTGACATTTTGTCAAATTCATCAATGCAACAAATACCTCTATCACTCAAGACAAGGGCCCCACTTTCAAGAACCTATAAAAACACACAAGGATGAAGGAAATTCATTTCTGAAGTATAAACAGTTGCTACGACACAATTCCAATCCAGCACTTAAAAGATCTGTCAGGATATATCATACCGTTTCGCCAGTTTCTGGGTCCTTGGCTACATAGGCAGTCAAACCTACAGCAGAACTTCCTCTTCCACTGGTGTAGATACCACGAGGTGCGAGCTTGTGTATGTATTGGAGCAACTGAGATTTACTGGTTCCAGGATCACCAACCATCAGAATATTGATGTCACCACGGAAGCTAGCCCCAGATGGCAGCTTCAGAGCACTTCCACCAAACAGCTAAAATCAACATTAAACACCAACATTAGCTCAGGAAGGTAAAACTACACTTTGATTTCAATGAATCATCAAAGCAAGAATATATGACCAATATCTATTATCTAACCTGACAAAGAAGGCCTTTCTTAACGTCATCGAGTTCCCATATGTTCGGTGCCAGGGATCTAGTTAACCTCTCATATATATCAGGTAGTTTCGCAAGCTCTTTTAGCTGTTCAACCTGTAAATTATACATGAATAAAGATGATTAATAAAAGCACCAATAGTCCAACTGCAACATGTAAGGAATTATCTTTTACTACCTTGTCTTGAAAGTCAGCGGGTACACCTTCGTTCGTGTTGTCAGAGGCATTAAGATGTTCTGTTTGATCCTCGGCCTGCATTCTAGATTTATCGGTCTTCTTTATATGAAGACAATCAATGTAAGTCTGCAAATGACATATATAATCAATCAGTTTAGTCCACATCAAGATTAGTGACATTTCAAATCTTAAAGTACATACCTTGAACAAAGATTTCACTGATCTTTGTGTTGGTCCAACTCTAACACTCATTGCCCTATATATACCAGTGACCTGTTTGGAAAGGGTTAAACACAGTATTAGCGAGTAGATGAAACAGAGAAGATGCATAGAAGCACCTTCAATTGAGTTCATAAATTAAATATGTTGTCTTACCTCAACTCTATCACCTGGCTTTCCAGCATCAACAAGTTTGTCATGCATTAATAAGCTAACTGTATGGGGAGTACCACCTTCTGGAATATCATCTGGTGTCTCTTGCAGTCTCACTATCTGCTTGTCAGCAAACCTGGTAATCATTCATAAAGGACCAACTTCATCAATGACAAAGTCTCACAAAATTATTCAAGACTAGAAATTCAAATGTTAAAAAAAAACAGCATAAAGTTTTGGGTATCAGTTCAAGCGTCAAGAAAGTAATATAATAGTATACCGGCATCGGTTATGAACCAAAGTCATGGAGTTCAAGGCACGACACTCTTCCTTGTTACACCTTGGGGGTTCACTGACTCGGCCTATAAACAACCATTATCCACAAACACGTAAAAAGCTGGTTCCACAAACATATATCAACTACATGTACAAGTAAATCAAAATGTACATATTATATTACCTCGGTCCACTCCCACTGGGTCAGAGAAGTACCCACACACAAGACACCGAAATACAGCTTCCCTTATTTCTGGTATTATTGAGCTACATCGAATCATCATTCCTTTTATTGACACCATTTTCTCAATATCTAATCAAACCCACAACATTTCAAGTGTTAACTTGTATATAATCAAACCTGTTTTCGAACATAACAATTTGAAAGAACAAAACAGTAAAAAAAAAACAACTAACCAGACGGGTTCAGATTTCTCATAGGTGTTGATGTTTTGAGATTAAAAATCCTGGCTTGAATATGCTTCTCAAACAAATCATTAATTTTGCTAGTCATTTCCATAAGAACAATATCAAATATAGCTAAAACCTCAAGTGGGTATCTAACCATCTTGGTATAAAGATCAGAATCATAATCAAACACTTCATGTGCATCAACATCAAGTGTTTCTCCTTCTATTTCAAGAATATGATGAATCGCTCTCATATATTTCCCTTCAGTTTGTAATGGATTCTCACGAAAATGTCTCAAAAACCTAAGAATCGCAGCATTAACATCATGAACACTTATATTAGTCCCCCAAACATACATAGGTGGAGCAGCTTCTTCCCCTTCACCGCCGTCTGACGAAGGAGGAGCATCATCCGTAGATTGAGGTGTTGCCATTGGTGTTGCTCTACTTGATCTCCTCCCTCCTCTTCCATTTTGATTACTTGATGGTGTCGGGGTTGCATCGAATCGAGCGCGTTGAGAAGGTGGTGTTGCAAATAAAGATGCGTCTGATGGACTTCTTTCTCTCCTTCTTCTTCTCTGAGCAGCATCACCTGGGGATGAGTTTGTGTTCGCGATTGGGCTTGATGATTGGTCGATTGGTGAAGACGGACCTCCATTTCGGTGGCTGGGAGAAGAATCGGACGCCATTTCCAGAGAGAAAGAGAAAGATTAACAGTTTTTGTGTGAAACTCGAACAGTTCAAATTGGTTTTGGGGGTTTGGGTGGCGGGAAAACCATAGGTTTTCCCGCCAAAATTAAAGAGTCCATGACACGTGGGATTGAGGGTATTTGCGTCATTTTGAAAGGTAATTACCCACAATTTCATATGGTTTCAGGTTTGGACCCTGCCCCGTTTCTCTTACAACTTTTTTCTTCTACTGTGTACTGGAACCAGAGCTAAATAAGCTCTCTCTTCTAGTTCTGGGCAACGATTTGACTAGTTAGATCAAAGTCAAAGAATTTGAGAAGAAGAAGAAGGAGATGAGGAAACGAGATTTAGCGATTCTTCTACTCTCTGCTTTTGCAATATTCTTCTCTCTTCAGGTGAAATTAATCAACTTTATTATCTCTTAGCCTAATTCAACGAACTACCAAACCTAGTAGTATCAATTTCGATAGTCTGTGGTGATTATTGTTGAATTTATTCGTTTTTGATATTTGGATCTAGTTTAATTAGAAGAAAAATTTTGTAGTTAAAGAGAACTGATTTTAAGTGATAACAGTGGTGGAATTGTTAATTTTTGTGTTTTTTTTTTTGTTGAAATGATTAGCATGAAGGGGATTTTTCGTTCAAGGAAGCATGGTTTCATCTATCTGATGATTATCCTATAAAGTATGAAGCTGAAAGATTACCTCCTCCAATTGTAGCTGATTTAAATGGTGATGGTAGGAGTGAAGTTTTTGTGGCTACTCATGATGCCAAGATTCAAGTATGTATTTTTGTCGAAGGCTCGACTTATGGGTTCATTTGATGTGTGGATTTTAGGTACTATGCAAAATTATGTTCCCGTGTTGTAATTGTGGATGTTTTTAGGTGTTGGCACCGCATATTAGGCGTGTTGATGAAGGATTTGGTGAAACTCATGTGCTGGCTGAGGTATCTCTGTTGCCTGATAAGATACGTGTTACGTCTGGGAGACGTGCAGTAGCCATGGCAACAGGTGTTATTGATCGGCATTACAGACAAGGAGAAGCTCATAAGCAGGTCCTGGTAGTTGTTACTTCAGGTTGGTCAGTGATGTGTTTTGATCATAACCTTAAAAAGCTATGGGAGACGAATTTGCAGGTGAGTATACACTGCGATTTTGTTTTATGCCCAAAATAGACTGATTTAAATGTTAACCTTCTGCACTGGTGAGAATACAAGGCATACATATGACTTACCTGTTGTAACTATTGACAGGAGGATTTCCCACATGGGGCTCACCATAGGGAAATATCAATTTCTATTAGCAATTATACGTTGAGACATGGAGATGCGGGTTTGATTATTGTTGGAGGGAGGATGGAAGTTCAACCTCATGTATGTTTCTCTATTCACTTGAACTTTTAAGGTCATATATCTTTTAACGTAAATGAATGTTAGTCAATGTAGGATGACGGTTTGAGGAACCGACCATTGCCTCTGCATATGAGAAACATGGTGCCAGTACAAGTGTCCTTGTGCTACTGCAGTTTCATGGTCATCCAACTGATGAAGTCATTGCTCTGGAAAGTTAACTAACCTGTTCTTTCTAACCTGTTCGTTCTAACCTGTTCTAGTTTTACATGGATCCCTTTGAAGAACTCGGGATGGCAGATAAAAATGCTGATCAGCATAGAAGAAGTGCTACTGAGAAGGAGGTATTTACTTTTGCCTCCATATGATATTGTGATTTTGTCTTCTTCTTGTGTTTGTCTGCGTTGGTCTGTAAGTGTTGGTTTATCTGTCCTTGTCTAAGCTGATTCCATTGCAGGCTTCTGAAACTTCTGGAACTGTGGATTTACGCCATTTTGCATTTTATGCATTTGCTGGTCGAACTGGTACACTCCGCTGGAGCAGAAAGAATGAGGTGTCCTTCATCTTACTCACACTTGTATACTTGTGAATAGTATCACCGAGATTTCAGAACTAATGAGTTGAAATAGATGATCCATTCACGTGCTATTCATTCTTCTGTGTTCAACTAGATGGGTCTGCTTATGAAACTTTCAATTGTAATGCAGCAATTATCATTCTCTTACTTATTGTCTTAAACTTTTGTGGTCTTTATAGAATATCGAAACACATTCTTCAGATGCATCGCAACTGATTCCCCAACATAACTACAAGCTTGATGTTCATTCTCTAAACAGCCGTAAACCTGGTGAGGTATGCATCTGAGGCTTAAACTTAGCTGATATTTTTAACTGCTAAATAGTTTTTAGAAGGCAGTTTTATCGATGATTTTGTTTACTTATAAGATTTACTGATTTTATTGTAAAGAACCATTTGGTGCAACTGTTTGGTTCTTAACTGATGCACAATTTTTGCTTTTTTTGCCTGAGTAACTAGTAAAACCACCTATAATGGGTCCAATCTAAAAATATCTGGGACACCTCCATTCCTCTTGTTGTATCAGACTACCAGTCAGTTTCTATTGATTGAGCTTACAATACCGTGACATCTTGATATCCAAAAGGCCTAGACTACCCAGTTATTAGCGTCATTTCAGGCTACTTTTTGTCTATTTGCTGAATTCACTTTTTGGAAAATGCTGCTACATCCTTGGGATATTAGATACATCAGTAATCAATATAAAATAAACTCTATAAGTTGGTGGGCACGTTATATGCTTTCTGTGAAGTGTTCTGTTTATTATCGGTTAAACTACTTTTGGATTTGAGATCGCATTTACACATGAATAGTTTCCTTCCAAGATAGTCTTACTCAAAACATGTTAACAGTTTGAATGCAGAGAATTCAGAGAATCACTCCTTGGAGTCATGCCGCATCACTGGGTAAACGAACTACTTCATTTTCTCCTTCTCTATATACATGCTATATATTTTTGAAGCTCGATAGTTAATTCATTGATGCGATTGTTGCAATCAGGATAGAAGGGAGGATACTTCTTTTGAGCTGGCACACTTCAAAAGACACAAAAGGAAAACATTGAAGAAGATGCCTGGCAAAAAGGCAGACAACTTTAATCATCAAGGGACTGAGGAACACCATCCTCCAGGGAAGGATCAAACTAACAAAATTCCACGTCTCATCGGGAAGGCTACAAAATATGCTGGTTCAGTGAAAACCAAGCAGGTAATGGAGCTTTTTGGTACATTCTTAACCACATTTTAGTTTTTAGTTTATTTTTCTGATAATTAATCAACATAAATATTCCAGCGCCTGCCATATGTTCCTACAATAACAAACTACACTAAGCTCTGGTGGGTTCCTAATGTGATCGTTGCTCATCAAAAAGAAGGCATTGAAGCTCTTCATTTGGCCACTGGACGCACCGTTTGTAAGGTTAGTGAACTATAAATGCTTGTGTTTCCTCTTTGTTTTGTTATGATTATTGTACTACACTATTGGCACTGAGAAGCTGATAGTTGAGGCACTTCTCTCTTTTTAGCACAAAACCACATATCTATGTTTTGTTAACCCAATAATTCCTGGAATATAATTGTGTTTCTCTTTATGGTTCTTCTTCCATAATGTTTTTGTTTGCAATGGTTTTTGTTCTATGACTTCTATCAGCAGTTATATAGTTTAAGGTGTTTGACATATATTTTGTCATGTTGACGCTGTCAGTTACATCTTTTAGAAGGCGGCCTCCATGCTGATATCAATGGAGATGGAGTCCTAGATCATGTTCAGGTATTCTTTTACCTGACCGCTGGCTATTTTCACTGCTTTTGTTTAGAAGTATTATCATCAGCTGGTCAATCTTATCTCATGCCTTCGGTTACTTCAGTCTATGGGTTGGATTATGAGTTTTCCTGCTCCATCTTCCCTACCTACCTTCTCCAAATCTAAGCTAGTCTGCTGTACATATGTAAAGAACCATCTTATATGATTATATCCGACAACCAGATTCATGAAAATAACTGCCAGTCATTCACTTGAGAATAAGGCTTCACTTTGGGATGTGTCTGTGAAATTGGAATGTCTGTCCCTTGTTTGTGCTGCTGGATGTGAACATAGAAAATAGAACTTCATGCCTCAAAAATGCAACCCTTTGCTGCACTTTGAAGCAATGAATGTGCTAAGATGAATAACTTACGGTTATGGCCAACATTAAAGAAATTACTCCTTTTATTTATAGGTTGTAGGGGGGAATGGGGTCGAGCAGACTGTGATTAGTGGATCCATGGAGGTGCTAAAACCTTGTTGGGCAGTTGCAACATCTGGTGTACCAGTTAGAGAACAACTCTTTAATGCTTCTATCTGCCATCATTCTCCTTTTAATTTATTTCAACATGGAGAGTTTGCCAGAAGCGCCAGTAGAGCTCCCGATGCAAGCTCACTCGAGGTAGCAACACCCATTCTCATCCAAACAAACGATGGTCATAAGCATCGGAGAGGAAGTCATGGTGATGTTGTCTTTCTAACAAACCGTGGGGAGGTAAGCTAGTCATATACTGTTGCAAACTTACTTTTTCATATCATCTTTTGTCAGCATATTCTTGGATTGTTGTGTTTTCTCGAGGCTTAACGACAAATATCCGTACTTTTTCTAGGTGACTTCATACTCCCCGAGCTTGCTTGGTCATGATGCTATTTGGCAGTGGCAATTATTGACGGGTGCAACTTGGTCGAATCTTCCATCTCCGTCAGGGATGATGGAGGGTGGGTTGGTGGTGCCCACACTGAAGCCAATCTCTTTACGTGTACACGACAAGCAAGACATCATACTTGCAGCAGGGGACCAGGAAGCAGTGGTGATATCTCCTGGAGGAAGCATACTAACTACATTTGATCTTCCTAGTCCTCCCTCTCATGCCCTGATAAGTGAAGACTTCTCCAATGATGGTCTCACTGATATTATTCTTGTGACATCTAGTGGTGTATATGGGTTTGTGCAGACGAGGCAGCCGGGTGCCATCTTCTTTAGTACACTAGTAGGTTGCCTAATTATCATAATGGGAGTCTTATTCGTCTCCCAACACTTAAATTCCGTGAAAGGGAAACCTAGAGCATCCGTGGACTACAGTTGAAAATGAAGGATCAGTTGGGTTTCATGTTCTCCTTGCGGGGAATAGTGCATGAGTAGAGGCTAACAGAAAAAGCAACGTTATTTTGCGGAGGTTGGACACCCCAGAAAGCAGCACTCGGTACCGAAATGTTGAACCAAATGCATTAGTTATAGATGTTGGTGGATTACATTGGACTGTTGTCCACAACTTGTTCATGCCCTACCTGTGTTTTGATATATGCATCAACTGTTATCATGTTTCTGAATATGATGTGATGACTTGCAAAATATGTTAAGGAGTTTTCGAGTCTGTACAACCAACTACTCAGTTAACCCTTGACAATTAGTATACTGTAGTTTACAAGTATCAAATGTTTCATTTATCTTCATTTTCTTGCCTTCTGTTTGTTTTTTGGTTCAAAGTGTACAACTGTAGCTTTTTGGGTATAACTTACATCCCCTCCACTGGTACTTGGGTATTTGGATTCTGTTGGTGGTGGTTAGGTGTTGGTAGATTCTCCCATTATACTGCTCTTCTGAATACTCCTTTTTTTTTCTTCTTTTCAACTGAGCAACAATAACATGATACATTGCACAGGTGAGGGATGGAAATGTGAGAAATAAATTTAGTTGATATTTTGTATCATGTGATCATCCATTCAATCTGACTGACTGAAACTAAATAAGTATAAAAATGAACAAAATTTAGGATGTTTTAAATCAACAAAGAAAAAGAAAGCGATAGATGACTGAATCAATCTCTTGGTCAGGAGATGAGGTTGGAGTAGGCACATTCAGGAGGGATCCCTTGAGAGTATCTGTTTGTATCAGTGCAGTAATTGTAGATCATGTAATTTTCCTGCACCCACTTCAGTCTCCCTAAACTTGTTGAATCCAACTCTTGCGAAAGCCACGCTCTATTGAAGGGAGAAGCAGACCCCGATGAACTACAGGAAGTAAAACCTGTAGAGTATGAAACACATGCATTATCGGCATTGAAATTCTGGTATGATGCTGTGAAGGGTGCGTTGGACCAGTCCGTCTTAATGAGTCCGCCTCTTGTTGCCCAGTTTTCGGCATCCCAGAGACTCGAGTATATCCTCATGGGTTGATTATTTGGGAACGGAACACCAATGGCTTCTGAGTTCTTAAATTCTCTAATTGGCATTCCATCAACAGATAAGCTGGTGATTATGAAAACAGATAGTTCGACTCAGAATCATCATTAGTCCATCAATTGATTAGAAACAATGCATGCGAGAACAATATTGACGCTGTGGTTCTTACATTATGCGTTGAGGATTCCATAGGATGGAGTAAGTGTGGAAATCGGCTGTTGGGTCGAACCATAGATAGAATTGTTGCTCTCTGTTACCTTTGCCTTGGGTGAAAACATTTGTATGTAGAATGTAAGGATCTCCACTCAAATGCCCCCAGAACTCAAAATCAATTTCATCGTCCGTCGGTCCTTGCGATAATAACTGCCATTCATAATCAGAGTTCAAACATACATTGACAAAAAAAATACCAGGATGATTGGGAAGATTTCCAAATGTAAAATATTACTTGCGTAGTAGGCTGTGACAGTGCCAGCTGAATTGCCAGGGACAAGTTTAACCTGCATATCAATTTTTCCAAATAGATATTCATTCTTTGACTGAAAACCAGAGCCAGAGGTTTTGTCCAAGGAAAGAGTGAGCAGCTGTCCATTGTTAATATCTTACCACGACCATCTCCCCAAGTCACCTCGGCATCTTGGTAGAAGTTACCAGCGGCAGAGATTACCGCTACAAGACTAGTAGCCAGTATAGCCACCACTAACAGCATTAAGGAAGAAGAAACCATGATTTGTGGGGCCAAAAACTTGAAGCCTATTCTTAGGGCCGCATGATAAGGGGAAATAGAAATATTTAATTAAGTTGATTAATTGAGTGTTAGTAATTAGATTGGATCAGTGAGATTAAAGTTATAAATTAGAGTTAGTAGCTAGATTAGATTGTAATGAGTGGTTTTTTAGATCACAAAATTTTATCTACCCAAAACAGGCTGGGAATTTACCCATATTAGGCTAGGTTTTTGATTAGAAATTTAACCAATTTTTATGGTGTTCTTCATGTGAAAAACACAGTCACAATTGAATAGGTTTTGATTTTTCGACCGAACCATTGCGACGAATCGGCTGGGTTTTCTAACCGATTTCCAAGTTAAAATATATATATATATATATATATATATAACAGAAAGGGTACTATGGTAATTTAAGAAAAAATTTATTAATTTAGTCATTTACTATTTATTAGGACATCCATTATCCCACTACCTTTATAAAAAATAAGAATTACTAATTACTACTCCCTCCGTTTCAGGAAAAGAGTTACTTTTCCTATTTGCACAATTGTTAAGGCAAGATGAGCGAGAATAACTTTTATAATTTATTTCCAGATTTACCCTAACAAAAAGTTTAATATTACATATATCTTTATAATGAAAATAATAACATTTCTTAAAATAACAAGGGTAGTTTTGAAACTTTGTTATGTTGAAAATGAAAATAACTCTTTTGTTGGAACAACAATTTATAGAGAAAGTAACTCTTTTCCTGAAACGGAGGGAGTATTATTTTTAGGATCCATTTAATGACTGGTTCACCCATTTAATATGGTTTACCGGTGTTTTTCTTTTTTATGTTTTTGGACCAAAAATATTAATCCCAGGTCCATACACGTTCAGAACTTCTAAATCGTCTTTATAAATACCGAAAACACCCTCATGTATATAAGAAGATTCTAGGTTAATATTATTCATTTTTTTTCCAGTTTTTGTCTCGATTAAGAGAGCTCTAGCGATTTTTTCCTCTTTTAATTTTTTTTCTTTCTCTCTGTTGAATCTCTTTCTCTTGTTTGAAAAATTAGGTTTTGGACTCATAATCGAAAAAAAATCAAGTTTAAGATTTTGATTTCATTGATAATGATTTTTGATTTGCATTTTAGAAATTAAGTTTTTAATTAGAAGAAGAGATGGTGGATTAAGAGGAAGTTGAAGAACAAGATTTTGAAAGTGATGGTGAAGAGAAGGAGAGGAAGAAGATTCGATAAAGGATCAGGATCGGTGAAGAAGAAGAAAATATGGATTCATCAATTTTGTTTGCTGAAACTTTTGAAACAAATCCAAAATCCATGAAAGCTAGTTTAATTTTGGGTTTTTGTTTGAGTACATATTTTGATTCAAGCTATTCAATTGATTGATTCTATTTAAAATCATGTTTTTATTTAAATTCTTGTATGATCCAACAATATATATTTATTTTGTACTGAAGATAATAAGAATTATTGTATGATCCCACTGTATAGTACATATTTGTTTGTACTGAAGATAAGTTGTTTTTATATTTATTTTCTTTTTGTTACAATCATGTTTTTGTTTGATATTTTGTATGATCCAACGGTACATAATCTTGTGTACTGAAAACATACAACATGTTTATTGGGATGGGCATTCAAGCATAAACTATATTTTTTCAGTACATATCAATATCTATTATTGGATCGTAATATCAAAAACATACTGCATGTTATTGGGATGGGTACATGTTAATATCTACTGTTGGATCACATATTTTTTTTTGATAGGTACATATCAATATCTACTGTTTGGATCATAGGTTTTTTTAGATGGGTACATATCAATATCTACTGTTGGATAATGGTTTTTTTTGTTTTTTTTTTTGGATGAGTACATATCAATATCTACTACTCATACCAATATTCATTGTTCGATCATAGGTTTTCACTCAGTATATATCAAAATCTATTGCTGGATCATAGGTTTTTTTTAGGATGATGTAGATGGTGGGTTTTGCCAAGGATAAAATTGTAAAAATATGTTTCTGATCCGGCTATCAGAAATATAGAACTGCAGTATTCTGCAGAGAATTTTAAGACATGACAGGTGTTCATTCTTGCCTCTCTCTCTCTCTGTATGTATACAATCACATGAATGCTTCACCTGGCTGAACTTAGAAGATTATTACATATATGACTAAATTTACTGAATGAGTCAGTATTTTTAAAATAACGGTGTTTTTTGCAATATTTCCAGACATTCTACGATTTTTACATAACAAATCTCAAGCTCCTAGATGGATTGACCACTAGTATAAAGCAACTCGAATGTTCTTTGGTGCTATATTCCACTAGGTGGAGAAATTAACATGAATGACACGAATTGAAGTCTGAGTTTAAGTTTAGGGATACATTCAGTGTTGCAACGCTTATAAGCATTGTAAACAACAAACTTTGCCTCCCAAACTTAACAATATACTTGGACGGCCAACATTCAGTTTTGCAACGCTTAAACAACAAACTTAGCCTCCCAACCTTAACAAAATACTTGGACGCCCAACATTTAGTTAAGCGTTGCAAACATTATACTTAGCATGCTACACATATCTTTATACTTAGCATTATGCAACACATTTTCTTTATACTTAGCATGCGACACATTTTATACTTAGCATGCGACCTATTTTATGTGTAACCTACCAAGTCAAGACTTATCAAGTTTGTCATACACTTATGTCGACTGACCATGTATGATTTATAAAGTGTAACTGACATATGAGCCATATTTTTATAAAATTGAATTTATTTCATATGGCATACCATATATATAATTAATGTACCGCTAACCATGGATGGCTCACCATTGTGTATAACCAGAAATATATATTCTCATGTGACTCCACATATATGTCCTGCTACATATGCTTAACCACTTCAATACTTAAATATTTTATTCCTCACTCTTTCATGGATATCCATCACCTTTCGTTGAGGACGCGAAAGGTAGTGCTCGACCTACTTAATGCATGCATCTGGCATAATCTATTCAGCTTAGCACGTCAATACTAGTTGGCACATTTGAACTCACATTGTTCCTTGGAAACTCAATAAAATAAAATAAAATAAAATAAGTATTTTATTTTAGTTTGTCTATTTTTACAAATTCCATTAGTCTTGTCAGAATCATCAGGCTAGTCAAACATGACAAGTCACTAGTCAAATGAGTAACTAAGCAAGTCTCATTCGACTTCACAGTAGTAGTATTTAATTCTACAAAAATTACACGAGACATCAAAGATATCATAAATGAGGGGATATTCACTAGGGTATTGGTCTGGTGGTCTACGGCGTGCGGTGTCACAATGCATCCATTAAAGAAAAATGTCTGGAATGTTCGATTGTTGGTTGAGTAGAGGAGTGGTGGGTGTGCAACCGTCCAGCCGTCCTCAAACAAAGTAAGGAACGGTTTCTGACATACTCTCCACCATCTCCATCTTCACCACTACTCCACGATCATCACTTCCTACGAGGTCAGGGTGAACGGTTATACAAACTATTATAAATAGATTATTCAATCTATTAAGAACTGACATAACACACAAGTCGATTATTATCTGATTCTCATAAAAAGCTTTTCTCTCAGTCATACACAAAGAACTTTTCCATATCAATTACATACCTATCACATGTAACAGAGTCTGATACTCTGACCTCGATATTTCATATGATTCCCTCCCTAAGACCAATCATTCTCCTTCCTTTGTGACCAAAACAAAATTGGGACGACCATTTCTTGGTTTATGCTAATTTTGCGTGAATTTGATCTCTCGAATCTAAAAAAGTACTTTTACAGTATAAATATTTTAGGGATTAGACGAATTCTCACCAGCTCACCCATTTTTCTCTTTTTACTATAAATTTGTTTTTACCAATAAAAGATGGGCATACATATCAATATCTACTGTTGGATCATAGGTTTTCGCTCAGTACATATCAATATCTACCGTTGGATCTTAGGTTTCTTTTACTTACCACTGGTGATTTTTCAAAATCATCATCTTCTGTTACTTATTTTCTTCTATGTTTTTGCTGATTCTTCATGTTTTCACCATTTTTATCTGCTGATTTCACTGGTTCATACCTTTTACTATTACCTTTTGGCAGATTAGATGTAGATTTCTTCATATATTTAGATAAAATCGTTTTTTTTTATGTTTTCGCATCATTTCTTCATTGTAGATCTAGGTTTTGATGATTCCTATAATCTAGTTGGGTAATATTCATTATGTGATTCAAATGTGTTTTTTTCTATTGATGTTTGATTGAAGAAGAGAGAAAGAGAGAAGAATAAAGAAGGCAGAGAGAAAGAATGAAAGAATGAAAAATAAGAGAAAAATGTGTTTTAGTTCACATGTTTGGGTGATGGGTATATAGGTCATTTACGTGATTTAAACATTTTTTTAGGCCTCCGATTTAATGAATTTTCTCATTGGACCCTAGATTACATATAGAAAATCCTTTTGGAATTTTTGGATGAGGCCTAAATATTTTTTTTTATTATTTACAAGCCCAAAATATTTTTTGGTTTTTGTCAAACCCATAATTATTTGAAATTATAGAAAGAAAGGAAGAAGATAAAAATACCCTTAGTATGTTCTACTAGTATAACAAACAAAACTCGAATTTTCTCTTTCCTTAGTAAAGTATATGCATAACTCGTTATGCATCCTATTTTTTTAGGGGTATAATTGGCAAGCAAACTAAAATATAACACATCTAAAAAACGGAGCCTTAAAATTTTACAAATTTTATCTCGTTGGAAAGCTTTTAAAGAGATCTACTCAACGAGTATAAATAACAACATCAAATTTAGATTTTTTTAGAAAAAGTCGGAGGTGATTGTTCTTTTAGGCAAAAATGTTAAAAAAATGGATACAAAACCATTATGCAACCACTACAAATGATGCATAACACATTGTGCAGACACAACAAATGATGTATAACAAATTATGCAATCATATTTTGGTTTATGCATCCACTAGTTAGGTTATGCAACCACGAAAACAATGTATATGCCTAAACAATAACATTCCAATATAAAAAAGATGCATAATAAATTATGCAGCCACCACAATGGATGCATAACATACTACGCAACCATATCTTGATTGTGTAGGCATGCTTGCTATATTCCCTAAACGAATAGTCAATTTTACAAAAGCTAGGTAAGATAGGTCATCTGTAGAAATTGGACAAGTAAGACTGAGATAAGCATTCTAGTGCTTACGAAATACTAGAAGAGCATTTTATTGATTCAAGCAAAAAGTTGAATAACCATATTACAGTGTGAAAATGTGGTATATTAACTTAGAGAATTCATAAATCCAAGATATAACTTAGGGCTACTTAAATAGTGAAGTACGAGCCACATTAACATAAGAATAGATACCAAGTCAAAATAAAATTGACAGTAGAGCCAAATTAGTATGACAAGACCTTTTGTAGGAATTTATCTTTGAAGGAATTCTTTGTGAATTCAGCACCGCCACACCACCACTACACCAGCAACACCTCCGCCATCAGCACCACTGCCTCTCCACCAGCATTACCGCCAACACCACCATTGCCAGCAGCACCTCAGTCGTCACCACCTACGCCGTCAAAATGGCTACATAACTTGATTATGAATTTTTTTTCCCAAGATACTTGTCACGGTTATGAAGTCAAAATGGTTGCATATAATTTATTTGCATAACAAGTTATGCACCTTTTAAGAATGGTTGCATAACATGTTATGCACTCTTTTAGTTTGCTGCATAACAAGCTATGCAGTCACTTTAATTTGCATGATACGTTATGCAACCATTTTTTGAATGCATGACAGGTTATCCAAACGTTTTTGTAGCATCAATACAAATTATGCAGCCACTACAAAAAAAAACACATATTACAAAGAAAAAAACATACTTGGAATTACTTCAAAAAAAGTCATAAACTGTAGCAAATCTTCATTTTTATGTCTTCGAACCCAACCGAGTATACTTAGTTGATATGATATGATAAAATAGAACAATTAGCAATTGCAAGTCACACTAGCATTGCGCATTAAAAGGACTAGTCCCTCTTGCCACGAAATTCTCAACAAAGATACCAATTCTAACATACAAAACTGCCAAGTTTCCATAAATCAAACTACTGTAAAAAATTATTTTCAGGATATTTGTCATGGTTATGCATTGAAAATGGCTGCATAACAAGTTATGCAGTTAATTTGATCTGCATAACCTGTTATGCGCCCTTTCAGTTTACTGCATAGCTTGTTATGCAACTAATTTGATCTGTATAACAAGTTATGCACCCTTTTAAAGATGGCTGCATAACCTGTTATACAACCTTTTGGTTTGTTGCATAACTTGTTATGCATCTACTTTAATATGCATAACCTGTTATGCACCCTTTCAATTTGCTACATAAAATACTCATTTTTTGTATAACATGATTTTACCGGATAACTTGTTAATTATAACACAATTCAGTTAAGAATATAAATGTTGTAGCCTAATGAAGTGTGGGGCGTTCAAGTCAGTCAAAAATTTAGTCTGGTATTGATTGAATATAGCCTGTCATTGATCAGATTATGCAAATGCAACATGATAAGTTGTGCTGACTGTAGAAAATTACTTGTAAATAATCCAAGTATAGTTCACATTTCTTATTACATGTATGTTGGGAAAAACAGGTCTAGCACCAATAATCTGAAACAACATCAAAAACATTCCACACTTCAAGTCTATGTTTTATCTACAGAGCCCGGGGCACAAAGTCAACAAATATATCGCAAGACGAATAACAGGAACTAGTGTAAAGGAACAAAATATGTCTATTAATAGTCTTTAAAGGTGCAGCAACAGTGGTACTACTGAGAAGAATTTTTCTCGCATTGGTGCAAGCACAACAGTTCCCATCCATATAACACTACTCATTAAAGCCGATATTACAACCTAAAACAGCCAGTAAGGTAGAGATAGGACATTATGGCCACTAGAATTCCAGAGAACCTCATAGTCAAAGAAACATGCAGGAGATCCAACAAGAGTATAACCCAAAGGTTAAAATATTTATTGTAGAAGACACAAAACAAAATACCCACATTTTCTCCAATAACATTAGCAACTCCAACCACCCTTAGCTTTTGTTGATCGTCACATTAAAGTAAATGAGAGTAAGGGGAAGTTAAACAATTCCCAGCTTCTATCTAAACTCAAATCATTGCTCCAAGACCAAACAACGGTGTTATGAATATAAAATTATGAAGCTGAACTTAAAGAACTTCTAAGCTACAAAAGGATTAGAGTACCAAATTGGAAGCCCTAAAATCTGGATCAAGCAAACAGTGAAGTTGGTGGTGACAATGGTGGATTAGGAGCATGTAAAGCTGACAATTTTTTACCTAAGATAGAAAAAGTAGGAAAATAAAAGAAAATAAGGCATGAAAGAATACAAAGACACAACCTCATAAAGAATAAAAGTAGAAGAATGATCCATAGAAAATTGCTACTAATGCAAAGATCAACAAAGATTCCTCACCCAGTGTTTGTAAATATGAAATATCGGTGTTTTGAGTCAACAACCATATGTAAACACCAACTGCTTCTTTAGATAATTATGGAGCACCTATATAGCAGAAATTATTAGATCGCAAGCACATAATGCATATACCTATCAGTGAAGTTTGTAACTTGTTGAGAGTAAGTAATACAAAAAGGAAGAATTTAACTCACTCTCTCCGACAACTTTGAGTGAGACAGTAAATATATGTTGGGTAACTTGCTTCATTGCTTTGCTTCCATGGGAACTAGCAAGAGCTACCTCTTTCAAGACAGGGTATACAACCTCAAACTTCTCAGTTGCCTTCAAAGAAACACTACACCATTTAAGGTGTTTTGTAACTATAGGATTTATAACAGTTTTTTTGTTTGTAACTGATAGATTCAGTTACAACTCCAGTAACAGTCATAGGGTGTTATTCTATTTAAGTTTAGTTATAGTTATAATTTGGAAATTAAAATTTTAATTTAAGTATTTAGTTTGGAACCAGTCATTAGTTTAGAACCCTAGAATAACTTAAACCCCAGAACCAATAATATGGGAACCAGTATACTGGAACCAATTTAGAAATTTAGAACCGAACAATTTTCTGCAGAACCTATTAAAAGAGGAACCAGTTTGACTGGACTTGACTGGACTGGACTGGACTTGTCTTGACTTGCCTTTACTAATTGACTTGACTGGACCTCATGTTTTGCCTTCATCAATTCTATTTCGCAAATATAACGGGTTTTCTCACCTCACAGAACCGAGAACAATCAATTCTATCAACTTCAGGTGAAAGTAATTGATAAACTCGATCAATCAGATCATATTTCTTCTAATCAGCTTAAACCCAGTTGAAGGAATTCAATTTTAGTCTTCAATTGGTGATTTGAAACCCTAGAAAAACAAAATCAGTAGAAAACATGGATTGATGATGAACCAGCACAAATTGGGTTTCAAAATAACTAGGTTATTTCGTGAATTATGATGATGAAGCAGCAAAGGTTTTTTCTTGTTTAATTTCTGAAGTTACAGAGAAGAAGTTACAGAGAAGAAGAAGAAGAAAATTGGTTGAAAACAGGGATTGATGATGATGAACCAGCACAAATTGTGTTTGAAAATAACTTGATGCTTTCATGATTTCTGATGATGAACCAGCACAGGTTGGTACTTGTTTAATTTATGTAGTTAATCAATTTGACATGATTCCATAAATTATTGAAATTACAGAAGTTGATACTGAACTGCAGAACACACAGAAACCTCAAATTTTCTCAACAACTTTTATACACGCCAACACCACAGCTTGAAGCTTTAACCAAATTTCAACCTGGGTTCTCATAATTAAATCAAATTAAACAAGAAAATATAGTAAAATTACCTTAAAAAATGTCTGATTTTTTGATTTCTGAATATCTTAGAACTCACCACTTTGCATAAGCTCAAACTATCTGATTATGAAATTGGGTTCAGGTGAAATTAATCGATGAACTCGATTAATCAGCTCATATTTCTTCTAATCAGCTTAAACCCAGTTGAAGGAATTCAATTTTAGTGTGCAATTGGTGATTTGAAAGAATGCATTGTATTTAGCTTAGTTGATATATTTGGGAATTATCTAGTTGAATGCATTAGGATACAGATACGTTACTAAGTTAGTGATACTTATAAACATAAGCTACATTCTAGATTAGCATACCTGTAGCTTCAATGCCGAAAAATTATATGAACAACATAATATAACTTAGGCAGTGACTACATGAACCTAGGTGCTCTGTAGTGCTCTGTAGTAACTCAAGCCGAAGGTTGGAGCTATTCATAACCAACCTTTTTGATAATTCATTTTGCTTTACTTTTCTCTGTAGTGCTCTGTAGTAACTCAAGCCGAAGGTTGGAGCTATTCATAACCAAGCCGAAGGTTGGAGCTATTCATAAAACGAAGGTTGGAGCTATTCATAATTCATTTTGCTTTACTTTTTTAGTGAAAGCAAAAATAATAAGTTTGTTTCTCAATTTCGAAAGGTAGTGAACTTTGTTTGTATTAGTTAGATTTTAAGAATGTCCGGAGAAGTCGATAAATCATGGATGTTTGAATCAGATATATTTGGTAAGAAATACAGAGATGGTGTGAAATTTTTCATTCAGTATGCAACTGTTCATGGTGTACACAGAACACTTTGCCCTTGCCCATATGCAACTGTTTATGATCGACCCGAACGTCCGGTTAAACCAGTTATAACTCAATTATGGTAGACTTGAAGTTAGAAATATGTACTTTGGAGCTCCAGAGTCCAAATTTCGTATACCGATCTACTAAGTTTGAACTTATGATCGACCCAGACTCCCGGTTACACCACTTATAACTCAATTTTGGTAGACTTGAAGTTAGAAATATGTACTTTGGAGCTCCAAAGTCCAAATTTCGTATACCGATCTACTAAGTTTGAACTTATGATCGACCCGAACGTCCGGTTTCACCACTTCTAACTCAATTCTGCTAGCTTGTGTTAGCACAAAGAGTTCTCAATCCGTATGAATATCTAACACCAAATCTCCACCGTCCAACAAAAGTTTAGAATCATTACTAGCCGTCCAAAATCTTACTATCCGTATGATTATCAACAAGTAAATCTTATACCATTAAAATACCCTTCAATCTGTATGACATCAAATCTCGACCGTCCAAAAACTGTAAAAACATTAGATAGAATTTAGGCTATCGTGGTTCTTTCTTAACCAAATTTCTCAACCCATCTTCCCAAAACACTATCGTGGCTCCCTTTCAGCCAAAAAAACCCTAAAATTTTCCTCTCTCTCAAAATCAACCCACAAAGTTTCCTTTCCATTTACTTCTCCCGCTTAAAAATTTGTTCACACTAACATTCCCGGCTAAATTTTAAGGTAAATTATTAGAATGAGTTCAAATTTTCTGAAATTTCATTCCCCCCACAATTACATCTATATATCTGTTAACATGGCTTCGATTAAATTTTGTTTCGTTTACTCAACTATTGCTCGCAAAGAGTCAATTATCTAAATCCAAAATAGATGTGAGTCTCCCTCTCCTTCTCAATTTTTATTTTATGGGTTTCTTTTTTTCTGGTGGGGGTTGATAATTATCATGTGATTGAGTAAAGTGACTTTTCTGTTTCATTGTTTCATATGATTTTAGGGTTTGCTGATTTTAGGAATTGATTTGAGTTTAGGTGCTGATTTTAGGTATTTTTTGTTTTTGTTACTTTAAGCATGATTTGTGTTGAATATGCCTAATATGCTTTCTCTTAATATGCTCAACTACTTAATATGCTTTAAACCATGTTACTTTAAGCATGATTTCTGTTGATATGTTCATCTGCTCATCTGAATGTTGTGTTGAATGTTCATATGCTGCAAGTATAAATCTCTGAATTTACTGCTAGAAATATAGACTGTTTGTATTCTCTGAATTTTCTTTTAACCATGATTGTGATGTGTCTAGTTCATTTGTATGAATCTCTGAAAGTATGCTTCATATTCTAAGAATCTTTGAATTTAACATTATTTGTTAGTGATTTTTTTCACTGCCACGTTGTTCGCGTACAAGCTATGTTTGTTCAAGCATGATTATTTGAAGTTTAGGTCTTTGGAATGACTGGTTTAGTGTGAGATAAGTCGAGAACTGCCTAAGCTAACTACGTAAAAATCAAACGACATGTTTCCATGGTTCATTTGCTTTTGGTTTCACTTGAGAATTTCTAAATTTCTTGGATTGCTTCTTCTGAATGTTTGATTTGATGGTATTCATGGTTGAATGTACTTAGGAGAGTGCTGAGGCTTCTAACATTGCTAATACTAGTGGAGCTACTGATGTTACTTCACCTCATACTAGTGGGGATGCAGATGCTTCTTCCACAGATGTTGTTCATGCCCAGAGGGTGTTGATATAGGTGGATAAAACTGGCTGTGTTATAGGTGAACATCAAGACAAGTTTGCTACCCGCTTGGGTGAGCTTGTTCGTACCTATTGCCCGGTAAAATACAAGAGTTGGAGAGTCCTTCCTTCAAACTTCAAACTAGATGTTTGGAGAATGCTGTTGGTATAAAAACCCTGAACCCTGCTTTTCATTTGATGTTTTATTTTCAGACCGTGTTTGATTTTCTAAGTATGGTTTTCTATTTTATCTAATGAAATTTGAACTTGTTTATTTCAGCTACAGTACGAGTTCATTGTTCCAAGTCATTTGGTCAAGGATGTTATCATGGCCAGGTGTCCACAAATGTTTAGGTCATTCAAATCTGTGTTAAGAAAGCGCCTCGAGGGCAAAGTAACGATGGAAGAAAAGTTTAATGCATGCCCTAAGAATTATACACTAGAATATTGGAAAGAGTTTGTTACAAATGAAAGCAAACCTGGTGTTAAGGAACTCAATGCCAAATATGCAGATAACCAAAAGAAGAGGAAAGTTCATCACTCATGCGGCCGTGAGTCATATGCAAACAAAATGCATAAGCTTGTAAGTACATCCTAATTAGTTTTGTCGCCAGTTCAGTTCATATTTGGTATTACTTGTGCATAATATATTGTATGTACAGACTAAAACAGATGGGTTGGCAGCTGAGGCTGGGCGAGGCCTTGCTTGGATGGATGGTCAAACATTGAAAGATGGATCTGTAAATGCTTCGGCAGCTGAGACATTTGTGAGTATACTTGGTTAATTTTAATTAAATTTGTAGTTTACTTGTTTAATTCTGAAATTAACACTTGTGTTTGATGCATACCACAGGAAAGTGTTAAGGCTGCTAGAGAAAAAAGGCAGTCCCAAATTGATGCAGGTTTGATATCCCCTCTAGACTTTGAGAATGATGAAATTGCAGAAATCTTTGGCCATGACAAAGGTGGAAATGGTTTGGTGGGTTATTCTTCTCACATATCGAAGAAACAGGCATCACATGCAAGTCTTGCAGCTGCAGTCATTGCGGCAAACAAAACCCAATCTGATAACGCACCAAGGGTTGAGACTCAGCTGATTATGGATGAGACTATGCTGCTCAAGTATACACAGCGTATTACCAATGTAAGGTTTCATCTATAAGTTTGTTATTTCATGCTGATTATTGTTACATAGCTAACTGTTTTGCAATTTTTCCAACTGTTTTAACCAACTGTTTTGCAATTTTTATGTAAATGACCAACTGTTTTGCAATTTTTCCAGACTGTGATTCAAGAGATGAGAAAACAACTACAAAACCAAGCGCCTGACAACAACCATCAAGTCCCAGATGATGAGAATCCTGAACACAATTCAAATCCAGATCTTGTTGGCTCTAACCCACCAGGTAATGAAGCTGAAACTGTGCTTCTATATAATAGAGAAAAGATTACTGTTGCTACAGGGTATGTTGTTCAAGGTAAAGAGGGAGAGAAATGTCATGGAGTTATGGTATTGTCGGATGAGAGGAAAATCTGTTTAGAAGCCATTTATGATGGTAGCTGTCCTTTACCCGATCGCCCTCAAGCCGACAACAGAAATTATTTGCATGAATGTATTGTAGGTGAGTGGGTAATTTGGCCGATAAGACGTATGGAGTTTGTGCAATATCCTTGAAAAGCTGGAGTTGTTCCAGTTTTTGTTAAAACATGTATTTTTTTTTTTGGGTAATTTTTTTTTGTTAAAACATGTAACTTCTTGTAAATGTGAACTATATTTTGTAAATTGAAAACTAATGAAATGTATTGCTTTTGTATTTGAGTTCAAGAAAGTGTATGCAATGCAGGTGGATGGAACTGAATTTTCAGTGCCCTGCACTAATTTCCGGTAACCGGCACCGAATATTCCGGTGATCGGCACCAAATATTCCGGTGATCGACACCAAATATTCCGGTTACCGCCGATGATAAATCTGATGGTCGTCCTGAAAATTCCGGTAGTCGGAGTTGGTCATTCCGGTGATCGGCACTGAATATTCCGGTGACCGGCACTGAATATTCCGGTGATCTGTACTGAATATTCCGGTGACCGGCACTTAAAAAACAAACACGTGTTGATAGTTTATTGGTTGTTACATAAAAGTTTTTTTATTTTTAAAGACACGTGTCAATAGCTTATTGGTTAACATGTGTAATATATAAACAGTTATATTAATATCTATAACTGTCGTGGACAGTTAGCCTATTAAATTTCTGTAACTGTTTCGGATAGTTATAAAAAACAATAACACTAAATATCACAGCTTATTTATAACTGTCAATAACAGTTATTGAATTTCTGATTTGATTTATTGTAACTCTTTATTTGAGTTACAAATCACACCAAATGGTGTAGTGAAAAAAAAGGTTATCATCAACTTGTCTACGTTTGGAAGTTTAGAATTGCATCATTTGAACACATAACTACAAAACATGATTGATATTGCTGAAGATGCTAACCTTGACTCGAGTTGAGGATGCTGGAAAGGTACATCACAATAAAAGCTCAAAAGTTGAAGGTGGAACCATTGGCTCACCCTTTCTGACTGCGTCGTTCAACAAAGATTGGAAGATCTTTCAAGGTTGGTAAGAATCTGAGACCAAAAAAAGACATAAAATTTCCAGGTATGTTATATTAAATAAAACATACAAAAAAAAAAAAACATTTTCACTCAAAACTTACCCCTCCACTAGCTGCAATATGAAATTCGTACACAGGGGATTAAACGATTTTGCATTTATGATGGGTAAAAAGTCATATGGACATGCAAATACCCTGACATCCAGATATCCATGAAAAGCCTATATATACATTACCATTGAACTCCAAAATTTAGCAGGGGAAGGAAATTCAGATTCATCATGAGAAACTATGTTTGTCAAGTTCACCTGAGTGCATGCGCACATAAGAACTGGTAGTATATCTTGACTTAGATATTTTTGATTTTACCTCAGAGTTGGCAATAAGCTGACAAGAACATCAGGCTTCCATCTCAAAGTCATTGCTAAGACCACAAATATAGCAACCTGAAGTTTCAGCAGGGATTAACTTCTAGTACTAATTTTACAAGCTAAAGAAAACCTGGATAACATGTACGTACCCTACCAAAAGAAAATACACCCGAAATATTTTGATAAAAATACATCAAAGGAAAGACCATAAGGAACATGTAAAGATGTTGACAAATCTAGTAAGAATAAGACTAACATGTTTGTTTCTTAGCTTTAAGATCTTCTTGTTCACCTTCTGGAACTCTAATTTAAAAAAAAAATCCAAATCAAACAACAATTAGGATTTTACCATCAATTAGATTTAACTCGTGAAAATTAACAAAAAAAAACCTAAGTTCAAATCGAATGTTTAAGCTACGGACATAGTTAGAATCAAAACGAAATAGTAGATGGATATAATACTTGATTTCGATGAAAATCAAACCAATTCTTCGGATTGTCATTTAAATCAGGGAAATTACAAAAGGAAAATAATTCGAAAGAAGGAGAGTATTTGGGAGAGAGATAAAGAGCGTAATCGAGAAAGAGGAATGAGAGGAAATAAATTATGCTGCTCTCAAATCCTCTACTCAAATCACCGGTTTCTCTACTCGCCTCTCTCTTTGTCTCTTTGAATAAGGGTAATTTAGACATTTAAAGAAAAAAGAATCACTGATAAAACACAATTCTAAAAAAATGAACTTCATAATAAAAAATATAAAATAAATGGATGTGTCACTGAGTCTTCACGGCCGTAGATTTTTGAGAGATGAATAAAAGAAAAATGGATCTCACAGTAGTTCTCACAAATCCTTTTGCAGTCACTTCAAAATTCATGCAACCCTAAAAATGTAACGATTGGGCTTTCAGGATGTATTATACAAGCCTACTGTCATTATGGCTATATTATGTTTTGAAGTCCATTTCCATCCGGCATGGTTGGTGGCTGGTGCCCTTCAGCTTTAACATGGAATACTTACATTCCTTATTTGGGTACAAACGTACATTCCTTAAATTTGTATACCTTCTCAACATTCTTTAAGTTCATTCTAGGTTTTCCTATTCGGACTTAGGAGTTTAAAGCTTAATGGGTGAAGTATATATGCACCAAGCCTGGAAATTTTGTTGCTACTATGAAAACGGGAAGATAAGTTTGTTAACTTTGTTTATTGATTTCATGAAATGTCAATGTTGGTGTAATTGTGTGGATATGTGATTTTTAAGTATTGACTTGGCCTATATAGTAATTTTTCTTCTGTCACTATTTTTTTTTCTTTTATATTTTGTGCTGTTACGTTGATTGAATTCTAAGTTCTAAGTTTAGAAACCTATTAAAAAAAATTCTATAAACAACAGTTTGGAAAATAATTTCATTTGCAGATAAACTATAAATGAAACGAAAGTAGTAGAAGTTGAATAATGGTCCTAATTGTCGAAGTTAAAAAACGAAAATGAAAGAAAACAGTGAGAATAAATTATGGACTCGTTCAGCATGATCAATCCATTCCTCCAAATAAGTAAATTCAACTAAGTAATACACTAAGCCTTAGAAAATTAATAGCCTAGGAACCAACATCATATTAACTGCTGCTTACAGAAATAATTAGTACCCAAATAAATGTAATTGTAATATATCACGAACTGGCCAGCAATATATTTATGCTGCGGTATATACAAAATGCAAACCCATAGGTAGTTTTTTTTTTTTGGTAAGCAAACAAAAAAAAAAAAAATCCTTGTAGGAAAAAAAATACATTATGTTATTTCAATATTTCATTGATTATTAGCATCACAAACTCTTTTTTTTTTACTAGAATTAACATGATAAACTTATATTCTAATTTTCATTTTCTCCTTTAATAATCCCTAATTACAAATTTCAAGTGTACGCAATTGATAGTTATACCAAAATTTGAGATCATATAAATATACTAATAGTTAATTGGTTTAATAACTCATATTTTTTTTACGGGTTTAGAAGACAAGTAAATATAGATACTATTCTAATACCCATATATTTCCAAGATACTTTTTTAATATCCAATTCGGATATTTCAACCAACTTTTTATCTTCAAATATAAGTGAGGTGACTAAAATGCCCTTTTCTACCCATATGTAAGTCAGACACTGTTTCAAATATATGCAGGTGTTGCGCTGAAAAGATGCACTTCAGAATATGGCGGCTATGTGCCAACATGTTAGGAGCACTTTCGCAGAATTGTGAAAGAGTATAATTTGGAGAATCACCCTGTTGAAGCCATGGAAACTGAAGAATGATTACCAAAAAGATGTTGACCTGTTAACGTTATGTATGATTAATTTTTTGAATACAAGCTAAAACTTAAAATCCTTCTAGCATGTGAAATGTGAAACCCAATTTCGCATAGTTCTTTTACGTCCTATTTTACACATAGATGTGGCAGTGTCTTTGTTGCATGTTTGCAATCTTAGAAACTCCAGGAAGGAATTCTCTTAGAGAATTCTTGTTCATGTGGTGTATAAAAGGTTTGGTTGAGTCAGAAAAGAGGTTAGGAAGGTTGGGTCGAGCTCAGGAAGTTAAAAAGAGCGAAAAAAATCAATTCAGAAAAATTATGTGCTGCTGCTGCTGAAGAAGACGGGAAGAACAGAAAAAAGGCACGGTTTCTTCAACCCATCAACAACGTTTATCTTTTTGCAACGTTTATCTTCAGCTGCAACGGTTTCTTCAACCAATCAACAATATTTATCTTCAGCTTTACAATGTTTATCTTCGGCTGCAACGGTTTCTTTAACCAATCAGCAACGTTTATCTTCAGCTTTGTTAAAACAGTTAATCTGTAACACCATAAAAACGTTGCATATTTCCTGTTTTATTATTTTTAGCTTATTTTCTTCTTCTCAAGCACTTTTGAGCCATGTACCAATCTTTTGAAAGTGTTTTGAGCATGATGATACTAGTTTCATACTAGTGTAAACATGGATGAAAACAAATTCAAGTTAGGATGCAACTAGATTCATCATTGCTATTTTCGAATATTTTTTTTCAATTTTTATTTTAAACCAGAATGCAACCAGTTTCATCCTAGCTATTATTCGAATATTTTTATTTTCTTAGTTTAAACCAGGATGCATCCAGATTCATCCAAGCTATTTTTATAATAACTTTTTCTATTTTATTTTAATTCAGGATGCAACCAGTTTCATTCTAGCTATTTTCTTTCGATTTTTTTTTTTTGAATTTACTATCAACAATGGATCTTGTTTTGTAGATAATTTAAAACCATTGCCAAAAATATAAGTTTTATTAAAATCGGATATATATTTTGAAAGTTATGAATGTTTTTGTGATTTATTTTTAAATTGGAGAGAGAGAAAGGATAAAAAAGAAATAAATATAAAGATGAAGGACATAATTATCTTGTTTTTTTTTTGTCCATTTCACTTATTCCTTGTTTTTACATGTCCTTTATAACCATAACTTAGGAAATTTTGGACAGTACATCCATTTTTTTATATACTAATTACCCTATATTGAAAATTAATTACCAAACAAGTAATATAGTACAGTATAAGGTAAACCGATAGATATTTCCCGTTGCATCTCGCGGTATCAATAATTGAGGAATTTGAATTCTCTTCTTTTAGTATTTTTAATGTGACCGAAGATGTTTAAATTTGGTGCTAATGCCAACCAGCCTAATAAGCATTTTTTTTAACAGGAATACATTAGTTTGTGGAATGATTTTCGAGTTCGATATTACTTTTGAGTTAGGCTGCTCAAGCATTTTCCTTTTCTCTTTACCTTTAGTATTTTTTTCTTCACTTTTCTAACTTTGATACCCGTATTACTATTTTATATAAACCTAATTAAGACTTTAGATGTGCCTTGCAAAACATATACTACTATCTTAAATCTCGTTTAGTTAATAACAATTGATTTGGTGATCATTAATTTGTTTGGTGGGATGGATTTCATATTCTCCTAAGAACCATTTTCCAATCATCTTTTTCATTTTTTCTAGATATAGAAAGGATTATATGCTTAGTTTCGAAATATCAATTAGTTGGGATTGAATCTTTCTTCTAGTTTAAGTATAAACACAAAGATTACGTGTTTAATTAATGATGATTAATGAATTACTTAAACTCATTTTTTTTTATAAACCAACTATAGATATTCGGACCAATTCCCTTTCCGTTATCTAGTTTGTTGGAATTATTAATCGGAATATGTTCTTACCTTTTACTCACTGATTGCCATACCTTTCCTCATTCAAAAAATAAACAAAATCACATCTAAATTGCTCGATTTCTTTTAATCGCATAATCTCATTCATCTCATATTCCCACGAAGGATGTGTATTAGCTGAGACACCTTAGGCTAACCGATATGGCTCTCCAAATTTAAGATTCAAGATGATAACACGTAAGCTTGAATTAAACTATATAGTAATTCAACTTTCAAGCCAAAAGTGTCCAATTATTTGACGCAACCAAAAAAGAACCGTTAGATTTTAACTTATAAAAAATATCTGATGGTTAAGGTTTAATATTTTTAATTATTGGACGTGAATAGATGAATTGTTAGATTTTAACTCATAAAATTAAATAAGATGACTTAAGTTTGATGCACCTATTGATTATAGGCAAAAAGTAAAATTTAAGTTCGTCCAACCATTTGGCCTGACAAACTTGATTCAAGCGGATGTTCAAACAACTCCTTGAACGCCAGCTTGAATCAAGAGATTTGGCAACGCTTTTATCAAATTGAATCTTGAATTTGATCACCGCAGGGTTAGTCTCAGTTCTGGTCTTAACTATTCATGCACTAACCATCTAATGATCTAAACCACAAACTGAAGGCATGGTGCCTTATGGGCCTATGACAAAGGTTTTACCATCAGTACATATCTTCTTTATTTATTCTGACTGAAACCAGCTAGTACATGCATACATAGACGAGACTAGAGAGATAGAATGTGTAAGCTAAATAAGGTGTGTGAAAAATGTCAAGAAGTCCATTTGTATGTTTCAGACTTTCAGTTAATATACTGCAATCTTTGAAAATAATGTTGTCTAATAAAGGGTTGCGGGAATGCAGAGAAATGTCAAATCCCATCCATTTCCATTTTAAGAAACTTGTTAGAACTCTGTCAATAAAAACTTCATCACCCTAAAGATAATAGAAACAGACTAGCATGTATGAAAATGGTTGTTAGCTACAAGACTAGAGTGAGAAAGAAAGAAAGAAAGAAAGAAAATTCCTGCTGTAAACACCTTTCAAAATAAAGTGCATTCCTGCAGCAGTATACAAATCAAAAGGATCGTCGGAAACTGTGTGGAAACTTGAAAATGTGTATTAAAGAGAGAGACAGAGAGTTAGCCAGTGTATTTTCTTGCTGTTCAAGACAAGAATAATGCAGAGAGTTATTGGCGATGTTGTATGAAATATTTGCAGAGGTTTGTCTAGTACTAGTCTAGAGAACCGTTACATGTCTCTCGAGCGAGTTATGTTTTGATTTGAAACAAAACATTTTAATAATAAACAGAAAATCTCTCTTTTTTACACTATGTATGTACAACCTAACACGAAACCTGTTAAAAATTTATTTGTTTTTTCAGTGAGTGTTTTGTTCAAAGTTTCAAACCCGGCAAAGAAACGGGTAAACTGGAAAAAGTTCATACCTTACCAGCAAATAAAATTGGGGGGCATTCAAAGTTAATTCAAACCAACACATAAATAAAGATAGACCCAAAAATTAAAGGAAAAGAAAATAAATACTTGATTAGGTATATATATAAGAGAGTCAAAGGCACATGCACCATATGAATACTACTAGCTAGGGCATATATGTATAGAGTAGTGTAGACTATAATCCAAAAAGAAATTTTTTAGATGATGATGATGAGCACAAACAATGATGAAGATTATATATGATTATGATGATGAGTTAAGGAATAGTATAATTTAGAAGAGAATGAATGATCAAGATTCAGAAAAAAAAATTAAATCGAAATTCTAAACAAATCTGAATCGAAATTTGAACAATTAATAATATTCAATTTAATCCCTCCCCTTAAAAACATTCTGTCATTTTCTCGTTATCTCTTAATTGTTCTTTCTTTCTCATCTAAAACTAGCTGCTTAGTAATTGGTTAAGTAGCTCCTAGCCTCCAACTAATATAACAACAATAATAACAAAACAAAAAAAAAAAACTACTTCAGAAATGAGAATTACTACCGGCAATAACAATGCGGATACATCAAAGATATCGGTGGTGACGATTATCATGACCGGGTTATTGATAACGATCACGAATAAGCTTTTGTTGGTTTTAGTTAATTAGGAGGGGGCTAATGACACCATAAGACGTGGGAATCGGGGGATTGACATATTGATTAAGATCTTGGCGGAGGGAAGAAGTGCGTACCCGCCATGAATGCATTGAGGGGAGTTGGGTACAAAGAAGTTGGATCAAGAAGTGAAGCAGTTGTGGCAACAGTGACAGTTGTAGTATTGGCGGTGGTTGTAGAATCTGTTATGAGATTACGTTGTTGATACATTGCTCCTGCTCCACCACCACCTGATGAACTTTCGCCATGAACGTAATGACTATCAGGACCTTGATCATAAAGAATGCCCTTGAATAAATGACCTCCAATGTTAACAGCTGTTTGGTATGCATATTGTTCATCTGTTTCTTCAATTCCACTAACCCTTACGCATCGGAACACGGCTGAGGAGTTCAATTCTGCTGGAAAGTTTCCTACTTCTAACCCTAAAATAAACTCAAACAACAACAACAGGTAAGCTAATCATCATCAATACACAAAAAACTAATTAAGATTTCTCAAACAATTTACATACATCCTTAGAGAGAAAGAGACTCTTAAGCAAACTAGAAGATCACCACAAGAACAGATTAAGAAAGGAAGGTCTTTATAGAGTACTAACAACTACTCACCCTAGAATGGTTGTCATTTCAACTCAGACGAACAGTGATGAAGATTAGGTTGATATATAGTACTGCTACTAATTGATAAAAGTAGCTATAGTTTCTTTCTCTAGTTAAGCTTCCATATCTTTTGAAGTCTTTCAACAATATCTCTATCAAGAATTCTCTGCACAATAAAGGCCTCTGATGGAATTCTATGTTTTACCTAAACCCTATATTCTATCTATCAATCTATGAAAACAAAGACCTTGATGATGACCTAATTTGTATGTTAGTTAGTTAGTAGTAGTAGTATAGCAGTAGTAGTAGCATGGTAGTAGCAGTGCATAGATAATGCAAAAATGTTTTGTATAATGAAAATTAAGTAGCGATGAGAAGACTATATAGAGAGATAACTAGAAGTACACTAGAAAAGAGAAAAGAGAAAGAAGAAAAGGAAAAACTATACCTGATGTATGATGAGTGGGTATACGATGAGCAACAAGAGTAGAAGAATTAGGATTCTCTCTCAGCCTTTTAGGATTCTCTCTTTCTCTTAGTCTATTGTGATGATGATCTCCTCTAAGTTGTTGTTGCTGTTGTTCTTGAAGAGCTTGGAGTTGTTGTTGTCTTTCTCTCCTTCTTGAAGCAGGTACCCAAGTACTTTTAACATGAGTTTGGCATGGAAAGCCTCTACTTTTACAACAAGTTCTACATCTCATATGAACACAATCTTTCTTAGCTTGATTACCACAATCTTGACAGCTTTTAGTTCCACCTGGATCTCCAACACTACTTTGTCTCATCATCATAGTTAAAGCTCTTGATGAAGATTCATCTGAAGCATTAGTACTTCTACTTGGACCTACTTCTAAATTAACTGATGAAGAGTAAGCTTGTTGTTGTTGCAATTGAAAATGTCTTTGTAGTTGTTGATGATGATGATGGTTCTGCCATAACTCAAAACCCTTGTTATTGCTGTTGCTGCTGTTGTTATTGTTATTGTTGTTGTAGGCCGATGAGATTTCTTCGTTTCTGTACAAAAAAAGGGCGTCAGGATGAATTTCGTGAGATGGATTTTGATTGTTTCCCCCACCTAGTGAGAACCCCGCCATTGATTGCACCAATTAGTTGAATTATTATTATACCTTGTTATTAATTGTGACAGAAAATCCATAGCATAGAGAGATGAAGCTCAGTAATTTGGCCTTGTTTCTTTCACAGAATAATCATCATCATTTCTAGTAGTAGTCATCAAGAAGAATATGATAATGATTTGTTTGCTTTAAAATTTTTCAGAAGATAAGATTTTTCTTCTTTTTTGATGATTATTCTTGTTTTGGTTTTTTGTTGAGTTCCATCTTTGCTGTTTGTGATGTGTTGATGAATAGAAAGAAAGCAAATGGAAAAACCTCCTTATCTCTCTCTGTTTGTGTAGGAAATGAGTACTGAGATCTTTCTACTTTGAAGTCGTAATTCAATTCCTCTCTACTGTGCTGTAAGCATTAAAGACACACAAGAATTACAGCTCTGCAACGCCGCCATTGGAACCTGAAACTCTGAAATCTGCAAACTCTTCACTCTCTTGTCTGCAAT
The DNA here is from genome assembly GCA_023531435.1 of Papaver californicum. Taxonomy (NCBI): domain Eukaryota; kingdom Viridiplantae; phylum Streptophyta; class Magnoliopsida; order Ranunculales; family Papaveraceae; genus Papaver; species Papaver californicum. The sequence continues at coordinate 8,608,496 of JAJJMC010022854.1, forward strand.
ACCTCACCTCAATTAAAGACAACACAACCAACCAAAAATACAGAAAACAGACTTCTCTCTCTTTAACAAAGAAACCAAACGAAGTCTCTCTCAGTCTCAGCTGGTGAAGAAGTATGAGTGAAAGTGGGTTAATAATCACTTAAATGAGATGATGAATGATGATAGTACTAATGCTACTGCTACTGGTATTCTGAATCCTCCTCCGACTGTTTCCGGTAGGGATATCAAATGAGAGATATATCTTACATGGGTGATCATCATTATAATCATCATCTTTTAAGATTACATTTTAATCTTAACGGTCCCCCTACTATCCACGTGTCAGAGCACCAGCTTTTCCTTATTCGTCCTTGCACCGTAAAACACGCTACTTTTTTGTGACCTACTTTCATTAAGACCATGGACATTTTTTTTATTTTCTCTTATTAATCTTAATTACACACGCGTTAATGACTGCATTAATAGGACTTCTCTCTCATTCTTCTTTTACCATCTTTTTCTCTTCCCTTTTACTTTGCTCTCCCGGTTAGTTTCTAGCTAGTAGTTGTTATTTCCCTTTTTCTTTTCTTTTTTTCCATTTCCATCGGTAGAAATTAGAAATTAAAAATATGGTATTAGATAGAGCTTACTTTGCTCTATGTTTGAGTAAGTATTATTCTTGCGTTTGCATTCCAAAATATACATACCATGCTTTCGATTTTTGCATAACAGTATTCTTACTGCTTTGTAGGAGTTGTTTTTGGTCACTGTTTTTTTTTTGTTTTCCTTTTTGAATAATTTCATCGATATGAAATCTTACTTGCATTATGATTAGATACATCAACAAATCATACACAAAATAGTACCAAAGTTACACATATTTTTCCGTAACAGAGAAATTAAGAAACGAAAATGTACTGTTGAGCCTGTTGTATCCAAGTTCAAAGGCAACGAATAATTAGACCGTTAAAAACAATTGGGACGTACTATATTTAAACTTACATTGCCCGTCATAATTACTTTGTCCTCCTGCATTGCTGCATGAAATGGAGCACAATTTCCAAAATAAGTTGGCAATACGCTGATGCCACCAGAAATAGATATTCCAATTACTAAGAACAGAAATTTAATGAAATTACTACCAATTATATTTGAAAATAAATTAATGGGAAGAATCACGTGATGATATGCCTCAATGCCTCATAGTGCTTTCATGAATAATGCTCTAGAGCTAGCAGAATTTCCTGTTGATTCAACAAAGTAACCATTTGTATTATTGTCCAAGACCTATCTTACCTTTTATTGATCGAGACAACTTAGCTAGGTGAAGATCACGAAAACATCTTACATCTTTACATCTTTTACAACTTAGCTAGGCTCAATGTATTAATGAGAATTTTTTGAGTTGTAGTTGTATAAAATCTAACTACTAGATCTAACCATTCATTCCAAAGTAAAAATTATAAATAAGTAAAGCCAAGAACATATTAATAGTAACATGCAAAGATATACTGGTTCGGTATTGTTACCAACATTCACAGGGTGAAATAATCGATTTTATTTTAAAAGAGATTGAACTTACAAAAGGAATAAACTCAATCTCACAATGAACTCTTCACTCTAACTTTTCTCACTCTTTTTCTTACTTGCTACAACTTTTCTCTCCCAAAAATATCACTTGCCTTCTCTCATGAGTTAGCCTAGTATTTATAGACAAAGGTAACATACAACTAAACTTTTGTGTTGGACACTTTCATATGAGTTGTTGTAGTTTGTTCGGGAGAGTGTCCTGAATCTCATGATGTCATTGCCCGAATCTTCGTAGGTTCTCCTGATATGCTGGTCTTCATCTCGTTCTGGACATGATTCGAAATGGTGGATGCGGCTTCTTGATCCTTCTTTAGTCACGACCCTAAGAATGAACGTCAATTCTTGTCAGGTGCATTAAATGCTTCTGATCAAATCACGCGTGCTCTGTAAGCTCATTTAATGCTCTGTCTCCTCTTTTAAACTTGACCGTTGATTTAATCTTTTACTTTCCACGCGTCTTTGTTGTAGATTGACGTGGTAGATATCTCTTCTATCGTGTGAGACTAAGAAGATATTTCCAGTGTTCCGCTCTTATCTTAGTATCATGATCCTCTGTCTAAGATGTCTACATTTGTCCTCAGATATTTATCCACTATATTTTGCCCCTTTCTTTCCATCTGGACCAAGGGTTCGATGGGAAGAAACGTTTCACTTTTTCTTTTAACCGCCTCCACGTCCCTTGGTAACCGCCACGCGTTTCATATTCTCTCTATTTTTCACCTATTAACTTCAAGCGTCGATTCACTTTTACCTTCTACCTCTCTCAATCAATAAGAGAATAAACCTAATTCCCTCATTTACTTCTTCTTCAACATCTCAGCAACTTCAACCTCTCATTTTCTCCGTCATTTAAAGTTTTTCTGACACTCCGTCTTAACTTTTTTCTCCACTTTTCACCACTGTTGGTGTCGAAGTTATCTCTTTGCTTATCATTTCGACTGTACTCATTATGAAAATCCTCCTCAATATCAAGATCAGGGTCAGGGTTTTCGATCAATCAAATGGTGAAAACACCCTCATCAAGTCCTCCACGTTCTTCTTCCTGTAAAAATTATGTATGCTTTTCTGATGCAATTTTTTATGCTTCCGATTCCTTATTTCCAAGCATTGATCTTTCTTACGAGGCTCGTGACAGAGTTAGATGTACTTTTCCTGACCATCACATATGCTTTTATGATCTTGTTTTTTCTGATCTTAACACTTTCTTTTTTGATTCTAGAAACCATGATAAGAAATCTTCCTCCCGAGCCGAAATGATTGATCAACAACTTTGTGCAACTATCAATCACAAGTTTAGCCTTCAAGCTTTTGTCATATTGCTGCTAGCAGGTCAACGCAGTCTTCTCGATCGTGCACAATACCTTGAATTCCCCCACTCGGATGATACCACCATTATTACCTTAGGTCAGTTGGAGGCAGGGCTCATGCTTCCTCTTTATATCCCCTCAAGGCCATTCGCATATGAAGTGTTTTCTCGAAACGAGCCGGCTCGTGCTCTGGGTCAGTACAATGGCAATTGGTACCGGTTCATGGCTGAATGGGAGAGGAGAGGAAAGAGCAAGAGTATCGATACTCCTCATTCTACTTATGATCCCTCTGATGCTCGTAAGTACAAAATCCAGAGTTTTTTGGATAATTATAAGGAATGCACCCCCTCTTCTGGTCCCCTGGATGGTGTATCCCTTGGGCCGACTCGTCATATCCCTCCTCTCAACAAAGCCGAAAAGTTATTGCTTGATGAAGATCCATAGATGGGTCAGACGTTTAACAAGCATCTGCGGCGTACCAACGATCACGTCTAGGACAAGACTCCGCTGATCATTTGTGGGAACCTACTCTTTGGGAACCGTCCTCCTCCTATGGACTTTGCTGGCCACACTTCTTATGCACCTTGGATGGTAAATACAGATAGGGTATGTCTTTTTTTCTTCTAGCTATTTTATTTGTTGACTGATCTTTACTTGCTGACCTTTCTTGGTTTTTTTGCACTCTTCCAAATCGAGTCGAAAAAGGGCCGGAGCTGTCCGAGGAGGGGATGAGGCTGTTAAGGTAGCAAATAGTATTCTCTATCTCTTAAGTATATATACTTGCCTTTATTTAGTTCTTAACATAGTCTGACCCGCATCCTTTTTATTTTATAGAGGGCTAGGTTTGTCATGATTGAGGATGATGATGATGAGGATACTGAGGGTAGGATTACTCTGAGGATTTCACGAGGTGCTGGAGGTAGTGGTAAATAATTTGTTGATGGTGATCAAGTTGATGTTGGTGTTAGTGTTAAAGATGTTGATGGAAGTGGTAATGATTCTGTTGTTGGTGGTGAGGGTAGCGATAAAGAGAAGATTGTTTCGTTCGTTGATAGTGAAAGTGGTAATGGTATTGGTGGTGAGAGAATTGTTGGTGATAAAGGGAAATGTATTGTTGGTGAGGGTCCAGAAGTTAACGCAGGTTCGGGCTCTGCAGGTGGTGGTGAAGGGACGAATCTAGAGGGTGCTGGGTATGGCTTCGTGAATATGGTTGAATTCCAACCTCCATTGCTTCCACAAGATTCGCCTTTGGGGGGTGACATCCCTGAACTTGGTGGTGGTGAGCAGAAGTCTGATGATTCTCTGTTGAATCTCAACGTTGAAGTGGTGCTTCCCGGGGATGGTGATTATGACTTCTTGGTGGATAGTATGGATGATGGTGAAGAATGGATTAAAAGTAGTGGGTGACCACAATAGATGTTACTGGGAACCCCTCTTCTCTGGAGGGTGAAAATGCTGGCTTGGGATTAGAGAAGTCTGTGATGAACACCTTAGCTCTCGGGCCTTCTGCTTCATTTACTTTGACCTTCTCGGGAGATGCTCACAATTCAATCTGTGCCATGTCTTCTTCATCTTTCGGATCCCTCTCCGAATCTGCAATGCTTGTTGTTCCTGCTCTTCCCTCGGATGTCTTTTCTACTCTAGTGACTCTGGTGAGTAAAATGAATTTCCTTTTGGCCCTTGGAGTGTCTCGCTATTTCCTTATCTTGCGTGATGTTGTAGGGACAAAACGTTCAACTCTGGATTCGTGTCTCCAATGAAAATGTTCTTAGTCGGAATCATTCTCTAGAAGTTGAGGTCCTGAAGTTGCATAAACAGGTCGTTGATCAACAAGGTATTTTCTCCTTAAATCTTCCTTCCTTTTTCCCCAGTAATATTGTAGCTTCTTGAATCCTGAGTCATAATTGTTACTGGTAGCTATCATTGAACATACGAAACTGGAAGCTAAAGATGAATACAACATGCTTATAGGGGATATCAAGGTTTTTAAAAGTAGTGATCTAAATTTGAAACAACGGATTAGTAACAAGGATAAAAAAATAGATAGGTTGGAATCTGATCTTGAGAAGATTCGTGAATCCTCCCATAACCAACTTTTGACGATTAATCGTCTCGAGATTATATGTACCAATCTGAAGTCTTTGAGTCGTGATCTCCATGTCGATCGAGAGACTTTGATCCGATTAAGGGAAAATATCGAAGTTGTGCTGAGAAATAATGAGGCGGCTTCTAGTCATCATGCGGAGAAGAGTCGACAGTTAGACGTGCTTCAGGCAGAACGTAGTAGTATTCAGGTTTCTTATGACAGTCAGAAATGTGTTTTTTAGAACCACATGAAGATATGTCAATCTTCCAAAAAGGAAGACTTTGCTTTAAAGTTCAGTGAACTCGATTCCACTATCATTAAGTCAGAGGAAAACCTTAGGATTAAAAAATAATCCTTATAAGGTGTTTTTGATTTTTAGACTTGTAATTCTGTCTTTTGATATTACTTTCATACGTTTTGTCCTAACTCTTCTCTTTTGATAACTACAACTGCTCAGGGAAAATGAGAGCTTTAGAGGAGAAGGTGGAGTCCTTGAAGGTGTCCGAGACGAAGTTGAAGCAATCTGAAGCATCTCTAGGTACTGACGTTACGAATCTGAAGGGTTTGTTGCCTCGGTCTGGCAGGGACAAGGATCAGGCTCTAGCTGATCCTAAGAAGGCCTTTGAGGCCCGAGTTGCGAGCCTAGTGGAGGAGAAGTTGCAGTCCTCCTTGGATGAAATGAAGGCCAGAGCTCAGGCCAAACGTACCGCTTCTGCTTTTAAGCCTCCTTCTTCTTGATCTTTATCTTTTACTGGTATAAACAATTTTTCTTGGGGTGCTGCGTCACCATTTTAAACTCTTGTTGATTTTTGGGTGTTGTGTCACCATTTTGACCTAAGTAGTTGAGGTTTCTTTGCTACACTTTTACTCTGCTCTTCTTTTAGTTTCATCCTGCTTTATTTTTTTCTGCATTTTCAGTATCCTTCATGATTCTGTCAAATTCACATAATAACTTAGTTAATCCACATGTTCGATATTTGTTACAGGGAAGATCATCGGGCCCAATGCCATATCCCGATTCGAATATCTTATCATCACTAAGCTCAAGTGATGGGATGTGTTAGGTCTACTAACTATCTTAGCCTAGGGTCCAGATTACATTGGGACTCACCAATTGCCCAATTTGAATAATCTGTTGTTACATGGAGGGATCACTTTCTCTTTCGATTGACCACCTAGAAAAATATTATGTGGGACCACCTGTGTTAGTCTCTGGGTTGTCCCTTTGATTCTGGACCCGTAGTCCAGAACCCTCGGGTCACCTCGGGGAGAATCATGTCTTGCCCCGATGACGAATGACCCATTTTGTATCATGGGGTTACCATTATTAGTCTCTGGGTAACCCCTTTGACTTATGGACCCATAGTCCAGAGGCCTCGGATCACCTCGGGGAGAATCGTGTCTTGCCCCGATAACGAATGACCCATTGTGTATCACTTTTTACCTTTTAAGGATAATACTGTTTTAGATGCTTTATGCTCCAGGGATGCTTCATCTCTTCTCAATTGGGCTTAAATAGCTTATAAGCGCCTTCTCATGCATTCCCCAATATTGTATATGGGCCTCCCCATCTGGGAGCTAGCTTTCCTCCTTCTTTCTCTCTTTCGTACTCGGGGATCTCCATGAGCACTAGCTGTCCTGGCTGAAACTCTATGGGACGGAGTTTCTTGTTATATTCTCTCTGCATCCTTTTTTGATAATTTTCCATCTTCTGGAGGGCAATTTCTCGGGCCTCTTCTAGATTATCAATCTTGGCGAGTATTAAATATGAGGTGAGATTCTTCATCCATGCTTTAGTTTAAGTAGCAGGGATCACTATTTCTGTAGGCAGGATTGCTTCAGTCCCATATGTGAGCATGAAAGGTGATAACCCCGTAGATTCTCTCTTTGTGGTTCGATAGGCCCATAAAACATTATGCAGATGATCACACCAGTTTCCATAGTGACCATCCAGCTTCTTCTTCAAAATATCGACTATGGTTTTGTTAGTGATTTCTGCATGGCCATTACTTTGTGGGTATATGGATGTGGATTTGCTTTTCCTGATTTGATAGGTATTGAACATTAGGTCGATGTTTTTACCTTGGAGTTGTTTCCCGTTGTCCGACACTATTGCAGCTGGTATCCCGAATCGACAAATGATGTTCTCAAACAGAAAATTGAAGACATCCTTGTCACGAATATGCCTTAAGGCAGCTGCTTCTACCCATTTGGTAAAGTAGTCTGTGTCCATGATAAGGTATTTTCTCTGTAGTGTTCCTTCATGAAGTGGTCCCACAATGTTTACTCCCTATTTCGTAAATGGACATGGGATTAACATCGGGTTTAAGGATGTGGATGGTGCATGAATCTTCTTTCCAAATCTTTGACACTCTTCACATACTTTTGCCATATGTTTCGCATCTTCATGCATATAAGGCCAGAAGTAACCTATGGTTTTTGCTCTTTGAGCTAGGTTCCTCCCTGAACTATGATTGTCGGCATCTACATAATGCAACTCTACCAGGATCTGGTGCCCCTTGTTCTTGCCTAGGCATTTCAGCAGTGGCCCCAAATAGGACTACCTGTATAAGATACCGTCTCGAAGTTGATAGTTAGCCGCCTTACTATTGATTTTGTTTGCTTAAATAGTGCTCGTGGATAGTTCTCCAAAATCGAGGTATCGGGGGATAGGCTCTCTCTAGTCTCCCAATTCATACGGTCCCGAGCCGATTGCAGCTATTTTTTGTGTTTCGACGATTGATGAAGGGAAGACTCTACCGACCCTAATTGCTTCCACCGTAGGATTTTTTAACATTGATGCGATGTATCCCAATGCGTCAGCATGCCTGTTGTTTCTTCTTATAACATATCGTAGCTTGATGCTTGGTATTTGACCCATATAATGTTGGGCTAGCTTTAGGTACTTTTGCAGGCATGGGTCCAGAGTCTGGTAATTCCCTTTGATTTGGCGTATTACCAGTTGAGAATCACTGGTGAGTCTTACTCTGTTAGTCCTAACTCCATGATAAGTCTTAGAGCGTGGATTACAGCCTCATATTCGGTGACGTTGTTGCTGGCCTTGAACTCGAGTCTGAAAAAGTGGACTATCTTTTCCCCCTTGGGTGTTATAGATACTATGCCTAGCCCAGTCCCATCATCGTTGGATGATCCGTATGTGAATACTTCCCATCTTTGAGGGTGGAATCTTTCAAGGATCCCTTTCGATCCGTCATCATCTTTTTCTTCTTCCATGTCGGGAATTTATACTTCTTTTTCTTCTTCCAAAGGGAAATCTGCCAAGAAATCAGTTTTGACCTGGGACTTAATTGTTGTGCGCATCTCATAAAAGATATTGAATTGTTTAATCTGAGCTCCCCATTTTGAGATTCGTCCTGATCTGGAGGAATTTTCTAGAACCGATTTGATTGTAGACTTGGTCAGGACCCGAATTCTGTGTGCTTGAAAATATGTCCTCAGCTTCTGTGTTGCATAGACCAGGTCTAGAATCAACTGTCCAATTTTTGTGTAATTTCTCTCTGCTGGTAGCATGGTTTTACTAATGAAGTACACAGGTTTCTCTTCTCCTCCTTCACACCTGACAAGCACAACACTAATGGCGTGGTAGTTGCCCCAAGGTATATAGTGAGAACTTCTTCAGGATCTGGCCGTTGTTATACTGGTAGCTTCGCAAGATGCTCTTTTATCTTCTGGAATACTTCTCACACTCATCTGTCCACTTGAATTTATCCCCCATTCTTAGGGTACTAAATAAAGGTTTGCACTTGTATAATGATCTCGAGATGAATCGACTCAAAGTTGTCAAGCATCCATTTAGCCTTTGAACATCTTTTACTGTAGTAGGTGACGACATATCTCAAATTGAACGGACATTGTCGGGATATGCTTCATTGCAGTTTTTGGTAATTATGTATCCTAAAAAATTCCCAGATGTTACCCAAAATGTGCACTTTGCTGGATTGACTTTCATCTTGTATTTTCTCATTTGGTCAAAGATTCCCTTCGGGTCAGATACGTGATTTAAAGCAACTTTGCTGTTGACAAACATGTCATCTACATGTTTGTGTAGCAACAGATCCCTCTCGGTGTGAAGAATGTTGTATGTTCCTGATCTTATGGTGCCAATGGAATCTGGTTGTACCCAGAGTATCCATCCATAAGAGTCAGCGCTTTGTGACCATTAATTGCATCAACTAGTTGATCTATACTCGGGAGTGGGAAGCTATCCTTTGGGCATGCCTTATTTAGATCGTTGAAGTCTATACAGATTCGGACCCCACCATTTTTATTTGGTATAATCACCATGTTTGAGATCCATACCGGGTACTACACATTTCGGATGACCCGAGCTGATTGTATTTTCTTTTACTCTGTTTCCACTGAAGCTTGCAGCTCTAGTGCGGTTCTTCGTATTTCTCCTTGTATGCGGTTCTTTTATTTTCTTTTTATGGCTCCCTTGTTCTCATTCTGCTGGATGTCTATTTGGATATAGAACTTTGTAACTTGTAGATCTTCTATGACTTTTGCTACTCCCATTGGGGTCGGGAACCTTAGTCGTTGGTGATATGCTGATGCCACTCTTTTGATTCCTGCAATTCATGGTCTTCCAATTAAAGCTTTGTAGGGTAAAACTACGTCTACTACGCAGAAAGCAGTAATAGTATCCAGATATTCCCCTCCTGAAACTCTTAGTGTGATTTCGCCTTTGGGTTTGTCCGTTAAATCCATATATGATATAAGTAGAAGGGATGAGGATGTCTTCTGATAGGCCCATTCTTTTGAAAGTGTCATAGAACAATACTTTCACAGAACTGCCGCTATCCACCAATATTTTCTTTCCTCCCCATTCCTCAATCATCAATGTGATTACCAACGGATATGCATGAGCTTCTCCATTTAGCGACACATCTTTTACAGAGAAGGATATAGGGTGCATCATCCATGATTCCATTGGCAGATTCTTGTCCACACTGTAGATTTCCTTTCCCGAATTGTCTCTCTTGTGAATTCGTGACATGATTCCACTTTCTAGCTGAAAACTTTGAATCGTTGAGTCGGAAATTATGTTGCACTGGAGGACTCAGGCGTCTCTTTTAATTCTTACTTGGTGTACTGGCACCTCAGCTGGTGTAGGTTGAGTTCTCACATATTTCTGTAGAAATCCATCTCAAATCAAGTGTTGTACAATCTCCTTCACGTCTCGGAAGTTGTTGGTTGAATATCCTCTATACTGGTGGTAAGCACAATAGTCGGGGTGGTCTTTTGATCTCCCAAACTGTACACCTCTATTAGGGGAATAATTAATGTCTCTCCGCTTCTCTACCTCCTTAAAAATCTCTTCCAAGGGAGCGTTCAACGACACCTAAACTTTATCTTCGAATCTTGGCCTCTTCCCTTTCGGAACCCATATTTTCTGGTTTGCGCCCCTATCTTATCGTTCTCCTCTTTTCTCGACTCGTCCCGACTCTGTATGGGGAATGACATTTTTATCTCGAGATGGTTCTTCCACTTTTGTAGCCTTCTGAACTTGAATTTCCTGCACTCCTCCCTGGATCTCTTAGAGAGCAATGTAATGTTCTTGGAGTTTCCTGATGTCCTTCAGAGTCCGGGGTTTTTCATTGTAGATGGCCACTTAGATTGGGTCCTTTTTTCCTAGGGCATTTTCAAATCCCAGAATCTGTTGATCCACTAGTACCTTTCTAATTTCAGTGCACAACTTTCTCCATCTATCTATAAGTGACCGAAGCGATTCTTTGAGTCTTCTGGTCAGAGTAAACAATTTGTTCACCCGAGGTATGGCTATGTTGTTGTGCATGTGATTTCATTCATCTCCTCATAGGTCCCGATTTATCCCTGGGAAAGTGAGTAAAACCAGGTCCTTGCTTCTCCGTCCAAGCTCGCTGGGAAGAATTTACACATCATCGTGTTGTTATGCCTCCATTGTAGGAGAGACATGTTGTACATTTTGATATGTTCCACCGCATCGCCTGTTCCATCGAATCTCGTCACGAAGGTCGGGAGAGTGCACTTTGAAGGAAACTCAACTCTTGCCAATCTCTTTGTGAATGGGGTTTTTTCAGCTTCTGTCATTACTTCTGCCAGTTTTTCATCGTCTCATTTTCCCACCATCTTTTTGATCATTGCTTCCAGATTTTTAACCTTCTCCGACATACTTTGAGGGCGCCTCCAATTATCTTTCCTAGGCTCTTCATCAGAGGTAAAATCTTCTCGGGGTCCACAGTATCTTCGGGGTTGTAGCTCCGATTCTGGGCTTGGATGTCTGGGGGATGCAGGTTCTGGAGTTCTAGTCATGCTTGGTGTTGCTCGATTCATTCCTCCGGTTGCCGAACATCTATTATCGCCAAACCCCTCCCTTGGATACTCTCTTAGTAAGCTTCGTTGCCTCATTCCCCATTCACGAAGTAAGTTATTCTCTTGCTCCAGTAGGAGATTCCTTCGTTCCAATGCTCTGACTACTTCTTCCTGTTTTTGCTGATTTGCTAAGATACTTGCTAGAGTGGCGTCTGTGATTTCATGGCTAGATGGGTTGTCACTCCTTGGGACATTGTCTCCTTCTACCAATTGTCTTTCCCATCACGATTTGACATTGTCTTTCTGCTTCCACCTCATCCACTTCTCTTCGTGTCGCTTCAGCCATCATCTTGTGTTCTTCCCGATGAGCCCTTCTCTGTAATTGGTCTTCATCAATATTCGAAGCGGATAGACTGTCAGGTGGATATTCCTTCTCTATTGTTGCCTCACGAATCTGCACATTAGCTGGTCGAACTGGGCAGATTTCCTCTTCGACTGGGGTCATCTCGGGTCGAGTTCCCCTTCTTAAGATCTGAGGGTTAAAGTTGCTTTCTTGTCCAGAAGTCGTGATTCCTTCCTGTGGGCTTGTCCCTTCCATTGTCCGACTACGTAGATGTCGCGTTGGTGCTGATGAACTTGCCATCGAATCTCGCTTGTTTCATATGCTAAATAACATTCATAAGAGAAACACGCAGACTCACTACAACCTATTAAGGAAATAAAGCATAATTTTAAAGATTCTTTTGTCGGGTTCTAATCCCCAAATCCAACAGCTTATAACCAAAATGTCAGTGTTCAGAGGCAGTTATATGTCAGAACCCGCCCATCTGAAAAAGATTTATTGTGGTCCAGGTGGTTTTTTAGAAAAGAGCGTAATAGTAAAAAATACTAGGTTTTTCTTTGTTAACTTTTAGTGCAAGTCTGCATTTCCTGTTACTGGGTGAGTGAAGTCTGACCAACTTGTCGGCTCCGGTGACTGAAAAATCTCTTTGGCCAATATTTTGAACTAGATGAAGAGAAACTGTATTTTCTAAGATCTAGCTATCCCAACTTCTTTTCTTTGTCATTTAAAATTTCCATCAAGAGCCCCGAAGTTAGGATTATAGCCTTCATACGTTAAGCTCAAATCATTTGGATGACTTGTTGCTCCAACTGACCTGAACCTTTCCTTTTAGTTGTAGTTGTACAAAATCTAACTACTAGATCTAACCATTCATTCCAAAGTAAGAATCATAAACAATTAAAGCCAAAAACATGTTAATAGTAACACACAAAGATATACGTGGTTCGGTATGGTTACCTACATCCACGGGGGTGAAATGATTGATATTATTTTAAAATAAATTGAACTTACAAAAGGAATAAACTCAATCTCATAATGAACTCTTCACTCTAACTTTTCTCACTCTTTTTCTTACTTGCTACAACTTTTCTCTCCTAAAAATATCACTTTTCTTCTCTCATGAGTTAGCCTAGTATTTATAGACAAAGGTAACATACAACTAAACTTCGGTGTTGGACACTTGCATATGAGTTGTTATAGTTTGTTCGGGAGAGTGTCCCGAATCTCATGATATCATGCCCCGAATCTTCGAAGGTTCTCTTGATATGCTGGTCTTCGTCTCGTTCTGGACATGACCCAAAATGGTGGAGGTGGCTTCTTGATCCTTCTTTAGTCACGACCCTAAGAATGAACGTCGATTCTTGTTAGGTGCATTGATCACGCGTGCTCTGTAAGCTCATTTAATGTTATGTCTCCTCTTTTAAACTTGACCGTTGATTTCTTCTTTTACTTTCCACCCGTCCTTGTTGTATATTGATGTGGTAGATATCTCTTTTATCGTGTGAGACCAAGAAGATATTTCCAGTGGTTCGCTCTTATCTTAATATCATGATCCCTCTATCTAAGATATCTACACCCGTCCTCAGATATTTATCCACTACAATAGTTATATTTCGTATCCAACATATAATCGATATAAGTCGAGACCGCTAATATAAAGATAGTTGCAGGTTCTTTGTATTTTCTTTTGTTTTTGATCCATAGGTTCTTCGTATTTTCATACCCAAGTTTTGGTCATAATTTTATTTTGTATCTTATGCTTCAAAAATTAATGGTTGTTACCTGCATCGACATTTGATTATTTAAATTTTCCCATGTCGAATTCATCTTTTTACTTTGTTTTCTTTTTTATTTAATTTTTATTTAACAAAATATACCACTTTTGAGAAAAAAAAAAGTATAGGTAGATAAGTGGTTAATGGATTAATTAAAAAAATATATACAAATAAAAATAAAAAAATTAATTTGGTCAAACGATTTTTTTTACAACCTACGATTAGCCAAGGTACCAATTATTTAAAAAAAAAATTGATTACCAAAATAACATTCTGGTTAAAACTTGGATAAAAAATACAAAATAACCATCTTAAATTACTACTACTGTTATCTTTGCTAGAAACCTATAATGGACTATCCTCCTATCGATAACCTTGAAGATGAGTATTCAATATATATAACCTAACCTTCGAAAACCAGGACTGTGTCTCCACCTTTAGAGCAAGCACTATGATGATTGCTATTCTACCTCGCATGTCACAGAATATGAACCCCAAAAACCAACTATGTAGTTATTTTTGGGTTATTCTACAAATGTCTGTATTAATTTCTAAAGTGTTAAAAATATATTAAATATATGTGAAAAAAATATTTTGGGTTATTCTACAAATGTCTGTATTAATCTCTAAAGTGTTAAAAATTATTAAATATATGCAAAAAAATTAGAATCCAAATAAAATCTTAGCAGACAAGGTTTTTTTTATTATTTTTTTTTTAAAACCTATTTTATTTTATTTTATTTTCTAAAGCATAAGAAAATTATTTTAAACTTAAAATAACGGTTAATCACGATAAACCTTTCTAATTACATTCACGAAAGATCTAGCTCTAGCCCTAACGATAAATCACAGCCATAACTAAAACCAAAAGTATAAGACTCCGAAAAAAGCGAAACTAGAAACCGATAAAACCCGGAAAAATCCGCTACAATATTTATCTATTTAATTTTTAAAATTCTTTCCCAATATGCTTTGAAATAATTTTTTTCACAATAGATAGTAAATTTCTTTTTTTACAATTAGAATGGTGAATAAATATGATGCACGTGTAAAACTGACATATACAACCATAGTTTCTTTAAAATTAAATTATTTTTATGTTCTTGTAGTCATTTTAAAATAGAGATAAAAGTAAAATAATACATTATAAGGATAAAAATAAAATAACATATTTGGGTGATATAAAAAGTAAATACATTATAACAATAGTGATTTAATTATAACTATGTTTCAAATTATGCTCACATAATTAATTGTCGGTCATTTAATAATATGTATATTAGAACAGGGACAAAATAGTAAAAATAAAAATCTAGTTTTGTCTAATTATTTATATGCTTATTATTAATTTTTATATTATTATCCTCTATTATACAAAATGAAGGTAAAATTAAAAAGGGAAATAAAAGATAGCAGTTGTATATAAGCCCAAATCTTTTTATATAATACGAGTAAAATAGAAATGTCGAACCCACCGGAAATGGGACCAAAGTATTAAAAGTCGGATTTCACAAAGCATCATCTCTTGCATATAATCCAATGAGCACAAAAGAATAGTGTCTCCCGTTGGTGGCCATCTCTATATGCAAGAAAAGAAGCAAGGGCCAATACGATTAGTGATGATTTAAAGATTTACTCCAACTAAAATAACTCTGGCCACCACGAATTTAAAATTACATGTCCAAATCAAACCATAAAACATCCACACACAAAAAAAGAACTCTAATCTAATCTATAATCTATATATTCTAGAGGGGGTGATAGCGAGAGTGAGAAAGGGGACAGATACTGTTAGTTGAAAGATAGAGAACGAATTTTCTCGACTTCCCCAAATATTCTTGTGTGTATTTCAGTAAGCAAACACTGTACCCACTATACAACCTTCTTCTCCTCGTATTCTCTTTTTAAGATTTTTCTCACACATTTTTTTATTACTCCTAATCATTTTTTATGATTTTTTTTCTCTTATAAACTAATAACCAGACGGCACGGCCTGAATTTCCGCCGTATACGGACTCTGAATGAATGACTGAAAGAGAGAGAACTAAGACCCCTGTAAAAGACTCCAAGATACTGAACTCGTAAAGTGTGTCAACCTTACGAAAATAATCAATTGAAAATAATCAATTGATCACTGTGTCCATTGAAAATAATCTAATCACTGTGTCCATTGAAAATAATCAATTGCTAATTTAATAGTGATTAATCTTCTAAATTCAACTCAATCATAATAATCATTATTATATTAATGTGGATTAGGGTTTTTGAATAAAAGATCATTGTTAGGGGCCCGAGGCAGAGAGTACTAATTGATCCTCACAACTCCCTACGTACACGTGAAAAACAAAAAGTGAAGTTACACGACTCACACCCACATTTGTAGCACTTATGCAGGCCCTACGCCACGCGGATGCGGAAATTCAAGAAAACCTTGGACGTTATAAAACTAGTTATATTTCTCACTAAAATATATAGCGATGTAAATTATAAATATAATTTTTTAATAATATTAATAAATTATTAATAAATAATAAATTTATTAATAAATAAATATGTATATTAATAAAATATTATATATATAAATAATTTTTTTATATTTATATTGTATAGTATGTGATATATGTATATGATACCACTAATTTATTTAACCCAAAAATGCATACATTTAAACATAGGTCGTGAGTTAGGAACGAACACATGGTCATTTTAAAAACGTATGTGGAACATAACACACCCAATTATGAAGTAAATAATTTCTAAGTTAAAAAAATATATTTTTATTCTATAATTTGTACAGTACACTCAGTCTTTAAGAGAGAAAAAAATAAATGTGATGATACATTTAGAATATAGATTTGATTTTCACGAGCATGAAAACGAATCTTAATCAAATTAGCATTGAGGTTAAAGTCATTGCTTACCATTTATATCACATATAAATATTTTTAAAAGAGTTTTTCGGTATGTCAATTAATGTTTACAAATGTAATCAATTTCGAGCAAGACGGTTGAGTTCTCGTCAAGATTTTCGGTCACGGTCTATAGCCGAGGTGAGTCTTTTAATCTTAACGAGACGAGATTTGACCGAAAAATTCGTCGAGACGATGAAGATTCCACCAATCCCAGATCTCGTCGAGATAAGCTTTACGTATGAAAATCCAGAGATAAAAATTAAATTCAACAGTAAAAAACTCGATTTTTTTATACCTATACAAACTTAACATATGTAAAATGTCTAAAAAAAATTGGCATATATATTACGAATATGAAATTTGAAAATAAAGATTCTAAAATTTCATCGAGAATTTTTCGAGATAAAATCGATGTCCTGGTTCCGACCAAGATAAGACCGAAATTAGAAATTAACTACAATGGTGTTTACTAATGGACACTTGATGTTTTTGGTCGAGGGCCTTAGTGCCACTTTCTAAGTGCTACTGTCAAATGATAAAAAAAAAAAAGAGAAAATAACAGGGGTTAGTGAAATTAGATTTATGGGGAATTATAGAGACATTCCAAATCACTTGTTAGTCGATAAAGAGTTTCTAGAAATCTCTGAGTGTTATTATTATTGGATAAAGGTTTTCTAAAAGTCTTTAGCATTTTCTGTTATTGGATATAGAATTCGAAATCAGTGATTTAACGATTCGAGGGATTTCTAAAGATTTTTATGTTAAAAAAGCTTGAAAAAAATCTCTCCTAAATATACTTTGAGAGACCTTGTTTTTTTTTAGGATTAAAAATCAAAATAATAATAACAATAATAACCAAATAAGCTACGATTAAGTCCATATAAATAAAAGAAAAACTATTGTTATATTCCAAAACCCGTAAATTTTTTGACAGATTCCAATCCCTCATGTTCATGAATCATGTGCATCTTGGTTTAATTTGTAGTTGACGTTACAATTTATATTGGACATGCATAGACTTATATTTTTCACGTATTATTTACACATTTATTTCATAAAATGATTTATGTATATAAGTTTGTTTTATAAATAAATATTAATGTATATAAGATGAAGTTCCTATATATTTTTGCCTCTATGAATCATCGAGATTCCTTGAAAAGGGGATTAGTCGTGGGAGAGTTTGGGATATTTTAAAATATTTCAAGGGAGTTTTCAAATCACTTGTTAGTGGTGGGGAGTTTAAAAGAATAATTTATAATCTCTGTTAGTCGTGAGAGAGTTTTGAGGAGTCTCTTAGAGTCCCTCAAAAACCCATGTAAGTCGTGGGGGATTTTTCTAAACACCTTTAAAATCTCTATTATTGAGAAATCCGACTTTTGGAGAGTTTAGATTTCTAAGGAGTTTCATATGTATTTTTTCCTTGATTGAAATCTCACAAAAAAAAGAGAGAGTTAGGGAGAGACCAATCTGAAGAAAAAACTTCCCCAAACTCCTTCTAATAAACTCCTTAAGACTCTTTCTTAAACACTCCTAAACTCTTCCAAACTCTCTAGACTCTCCTACAATCCCTCTAAATTCCTGGGGATTTAAATACATTAAAATCTTTCAAACTCTTCTACAACTAATCCCCTTTTAGAGAGTCTTTCAACATTTATGAAATCACAAAAAGTTTCTCAAAATCTCTTGTATTTAAAATCTCTCGATATCTCTAAAAATCATAATTGACTAACCCCTATAAATATATCAAATGCCTTTCGCACTCTCAACCGCATTTGCATAAGGTTTACAAATCTATGTGTGAATATACCAAATTGCCTTACTTCGCATGCAACCATGTACTTATATAGTGATCCAAAAGTTATTAGGATCAAAAAAAAATATTATCCTATCATAAAGTACACGCCCAAACTCTAATTTTTCAATTTATAAAATAATTTTCATATGCTAATGAGATCCATATCTATTTTCTCCACATATTAGAGGCATTATTCCCAGGAGAAATAATTGAGTGTGACCGTATCAAAAATAGGTTTAACCATGGACTAATTTAAATGATTGTATTGCGATTCAAAAGAAAAATGCATAATTCTCATTTTCTCCTAACTCTATATTTTGCAATCCTCTGAAACCAATTGTTGAACAGATTGTGTAGTCCCATAGAACTAGCTATGTACCATTCAAGAACCCTGGAAGCAGGCAGTGGTATATGGGTGTGATGTGGCCGTGTGGGTAATACCAAACTTTGAAGCGTCTGTTTGTTTTATATATCATCAAAATTTTAAAATTGAAAAAGAAAAATCTTCTAATTTGTTTCTTCCTTCGTTGGTATTTCGAAGAGCATAGAAGACATATGCATACAACCAAATCGATGGATGAATAGTAAAAACAGGGCACAAAGGTAGAGAAAAGAATAAGATCCAAGGTATAATCAAGAGAAGAGAATATACGGAGAAAAAGAAAGAATACGTATAGTAATGTGAAGAAATTAATAATTTAGGAGAGAGAGGGGGAAGAGGAAAGGGGACGGTGGTGATTTGGTGGATGAATTGTGTGTGCGACTCCCCATAATTATTGTCTGTGGTCGACTCTCACTCTCGAGCCCTGTGCTTGCTCCCTTTCACTCTTACTCACTCTGTCCTCCGGGGTTGACTCTTTGCTTCCTTTCTTTAAAGAAAGAAACACAGACAGATAAGAAGAAGAGATTCATATTATTACACGTACATACAGATGCAAACAAAAAGCACTGTTCTGATGACTTGTTATTTAAAAGTCATTTTTGCTACAAAGTGAAACAATTTTCTTTCTGCTTAACTATCTGTTCCAAAATTATTTATTTAGACCCACCCACACTCAGCCAAAAGATGTATAACAGCAACAGCCAACTAGCTTATATAGTCATGCATAACAGAGGAAGAAAGGGACATATGCATTTTCAGTTTTGGACTAGAGGAGAATGAGATTTAGGCACATAAAAACAAATCCCAAAGCTAACAGACTTTATCATTAAGAGAGAGACAAATTAGAGAAATAATAAGAGATAAGAGTTAGTATTATGTTTGTAGTGTTTTGTTTTCATTGTAACGTAAAGACATACTCCGTAGGGATCTCTCTAAAAAAATCTCTAGGCATTTAGGTAACAGGATCTAAGCGCATGCTGCTGTTATACATACCCCATTATCAAAGGCTTCTCCAAAGACATCGCCGAAAAGGAACATAGGAGTTAGTACTAGTAGAACAAACATAAGATCAAGGGACGTCGTTAAGGAATATGTTGACATTTACGTGCAAGTAAATATAATATTTTTTTTAAGAAAACTTTCCTAGTCTAGATTTTTTAGATTTTTTTTATATTATTTTTATAATCGTTTTAAGAGTAAATTTTATGGTGGAATCCAGATTATTTTAATCTTTAAAAAAAAAATAGAATGTCAAATCTAATAGTTTAAAGTTGGGGTCATTCATATTTTTTTCTAAAAACATATTTCAAGGTTTTATGGAAGATAACTTGAAATCCAAATGGAAAAGGTAATCCGATTTGCACTCAACGCAATCCGAATTCACGTTAGATCTGTTAAAAAATGCTAATTGAATTTTCTCAAAACGTTATTCGGATTATCAATCAATATAAACAGTTAATGTAAAAAAATTTCAAGATAGATCCAAAGGCTTAGAGTAAGTGACAATCGGATTAGCGTTTTGTGACAATCCGACTGGTGTTTTACACCAAACTTAAAAGATAAAATTCTTTTACCATTAGGTTTACACTTCCATGATCTATTCTAAATGGCGAGGTGACATGAAACTTGGAGCATGAAATTTTATCACCATAAGACTTGCTCTAAGCAAGTGTTTGTTAAAAGTACTTCCCTTGCAATGACTTGTGAGCAATAGCAGTGATCTAATCCCTGTAAGCGATTTTCAAAACTCAAGAACTTCACTATTATTTTTTTCATTTGAGGTTAGAATCATTTTAAAATTTAGTTTATGGCCTAATTTCTGACCTTCACATATAAAAAAAAAAAAAAAAAACACAATCTATTTTTTGACTTTTTAACTTAATCAAGGTAAAAGATTACTTCGAAAGATTATCGGATAAGCTTTTAAACCAAATCAATGGTGGGTATTTTTGTTAAGAACAATTTCAGTGGGCATTGGCAAATTTTCTAAAATACCAAACCAGATGGATGGGAAACTCGGATTTGGGCAGTGGGGAATGTGATAAATGGATATGAATCGACCGAGGTATGCTAGGCCGCTCGGCCTAGGTTGAGCGGATGCTCAGCGCAACTAGAGACGAGCGGCTTAGCATACCTCGACTATAACTCCAAACACATCCAATGGCTATAATTCCACCCCAACTATTTATGATATTTGTAATTGAATTAGAGATCATTTAATCAAAAAATCCTTCAAGAATAAAGCAAAAAAAAAAAACTACTAATTTTATTTCACATTCAATTAAAATTTAACAACGTTTTTTCTGAAGTAGCATGCCCTACTTTTTAATATCTCATACGTACAATCAGAAAATCCTTCAGGATTGCGTAATGAGCTCCATAAGCAAAACTTGTCATTTTCCATCTTCGCCATTCTTCTCGAGCACGCAATACAACTTCAGCGCACCCCTTAATCGATATAGATTGACAACCCGAACTAAAGCTATAAATTCTTCCACTTGTCCTCTTATAGTTTGATCGACAAAACAACCATCTACATTACGGTTATTCGGGTTAGCACCGGTGTCAGTGTACAATTTCTCGTAGATTCTACTCCAGTAACTCATACTCACTAAACCATTTTGCCGTCGTTCCTCATTCCTTGCCGGATAGCATGCAATAAAGTTTCTACATAGAGATAGATCTTCATCAATGGTAAACTCTGCCGGATTAATATACGATTGAGCCATATAGGTGTAAAAGAAGTTGGAAAAGAAGTTTGAGAAGGTGTGATTTGGGAAGTGAAAATGCCTGAATATATAGAACTATTTTATAGCCGTTGTATGGAACTAGCCGTTGTCGGCTCAACCTAGGCCGATTGTCTCATTTTGCAACAACAACGGCTATATAATTTATAAGTTTAATCTTAGCCGTTCATCTAGTTTTAAATTAAATATACATTTATTTCAAAAGGAATGAACAAGTTTAAACTAAACCAAAATTAAAATTAGATTAAATTAATTAAAATTATATTAAAACATCAATCTCCATTATATTAATTTAATATACTGCGTTCTTATAAGATATAAACTAGGGCAGTAAAACTTAAATTAAATAAACATTTCAGTAAAAATCTATGATAATCTTGGGCCTCCTGTTTATCTTCATTTGGTGGATTTTCCATTCGATGCGCTCTTGAGAAGATTTTCCCTGGTATTTGTGAATAGTCGTACGGTTAACTTTTAAATTTTCTTTTCCTTTGATTTTCTTGCCTTGAACTCGTCATTTTTCATAGCTGCAGATTTGACTTTGTTAACATCTAAAACTTGAAGACCTCTTTGTTTTTTCTCATTCTCAATTTTCTTGTAACCATCATATCTTATTAATAACATCTTCGAATATGACTCTAAAAAAATTTAGTTGGGTTGGGAGATCAAGTTGAGTTGCAATTTTTGCCATTTTTTCTGATTTTTTTTAACAAAGGTTGAGAAGAAGAGTTTGAGATTGAAATATTAAGATTGAAGTGAAAGTAGAAGAATTTTTGAGTAGAGAAAGTGTGATTTTGGAGTTGAAAATGTTTGAATTTATAAGGGAGAATTAAGAGCCGTTGGATGAGACTTGCATCGAGCCTCGGCCTAACATGGATCAAGCGGCTCAGTGGGAGTCGATCGTCTTAAATATAGACGATCGATTTTCTCTGAGTCTCAATAGAAAAACACCCTAATATGCTCATTTACCAACTCGTTTTTTAAATTTATCTATTTTACTATAGGATGATAATTGATAAATTAATCAATATACCAATCCTACTGCGTTTGTTCTAACAATGTCAATTTTTCTTTTTTGAACTAAAAATCAGTACATATGGCACATGACCACGTTTTTGATCTAGGTTACGAGAGCTAACATGACATGCACTGGAAATGGAATCTGACTTCCTAAGATGGATCCCCATATATAAACAATGATTAGTCGGGAGACTCTAGTATAACCCCTCCCTAATTTAATATTTTACCTGTCCCAATTAGGTAGGTTTGATGGAAGTATTTGAATCTATATTTAATCTTTCATTTCACTGATGATAAAAATTTAGGGGTCTCTTGTATAACCCCTCAGGGTGTCTTCAATTCAATTTCTTCCTCTAGACCTGTACGGCTATCCCTCTAAATATAGTTATTAGTGCGCCATTCTAATATCCTTTTATATAGGATTTAGGCTTTTGACTAGGAAAGAAAAGCCATTTCTCATCCCATTTTCCTGATATTAAAGCTTATTGGGTTGCCACTAGAGTTAACTAGACTAGTAGTTTGAATTGATGCTTGAACTTTAAATGTTAATAGTTTTGCTAGGTGATGAGATGCACATGACATGAGTGATTCTTACAATAATTGCGATGGGCACTTCACTCGTAGGGGATCATGGTTTGTTATATCCGTGGATATAGGCTCGTATCTGCCGTATCGTATTTATATTTCTTGATATTAATTTGAGATTTTATGTTTATATGTATCTCTCGGTATCAGCTAATATCTGCCGATGCTTCAAAAAAAAAAAATCTGCATATTGTGTTTGTGTTGTATCAATTCATATCCACCAATATATAATATATAACCCAATACTTACTAGAAAAAAATATAAATATTAAAGTACGTTCAAATTTTTATCCCAATTAGAAATAAAGAAAAATAGGTTGTTATTGTTTTCAGTACACTTGATTCTTTTTGCACTAAAAATATTGGTGTTGGAAATATTAAGACTAGAGGTATAAAACATGTCGGCCCAGCACAGTCCAGTCCATAAAATCACGTGTCTAACGTGCTGCATGTCGTGTTGTACCAGAGATTAAGGCATGTTGTACCAGAGATTAAGGCATGTTGTGCTGGGTCGTACTAGAGGACGTGCGGTGATACATTGTGCCAGAAAAATAACCGTGTTATGCTGTGTCGACACATATATTTTATATTTTCTAAAGAAATATTTTTTTTCAGATATTTAGATATTATATGTATATTGTTATAGAAATAAATCAACATAATAAAAATAAAATATTAAAAATTTGCGAAAATAAAAACTCTTTTGGGAAATATACATGAGATGTGATGTATTCTATCGTGTTGTGCAGTGCTT
This sequence comes from Papaver californicum, assembly GCA_023531435.1. Classification (NCBI taxonomy): domain Eukaryota; kingdom Viridiplantae; phylum Streptophyta; class Magnoliopsida; order Ranunculales; family Papaveraceae; genus Papaver; species Papaver californicum. The sequence continues at coordinate 8,632,086 of JAJJMC010022854.1, forward strand.
TAAGCATGTTATAACATGCTTTCTTAGTGTGTTGTACGTGATATGTTTCGTGCTTATCCGTACCACATGTTATACCGTGCCAGTGTGCCGAATAGTCAGGCACAACCCAGTATATGAATTTACTGTGTAGTGCCGTGTCATGTGATGTGCTCACATTTTAACATGTTGTGACCATAAACATGCTGGCACAACCCAATATGATTAAGACTGTTAATCTTTACCTTTTACACCTTTGTAAGTTTTGCATATTTAGTAGTCTTTATTGGTATTTAAAATCAAGATCATGGTGCTAGACGATAGGATTCATATCTTATACAATGTAACAAGTTAGCTTTATTAGCTAACCTTGATAGTTAAGATGATATATAAACTCGGTATCAAGGCGATGGATATAATTTGAGATTTGACAATTTATACTAGCAAATGCATCAATGTCAGTCATTGATCATATTTTTTTCAGAATGAATGACCAGTGGAATTTCAATCAACAGTCTCAATATCCACTACATGAGGATTGTGATAGACGCCCAGAAAGATCCTTTGAGGATTTATCTAGTTCGATTTACAAACGGGATATCAATTAGAAGTACAAAGTTAATCATCTACTTGTCATTCATATTTTGGAGAAGAAGTTGAACCTTAACATATTTTCATACTAGTCAGATTTATCTAGTTCGATTTACAAACGGGATATCAACTAGAAATACAAAGTCAATAATCTACTTGTCATTCATATTTTGGAGAAGAAATTGACTTGAACCTTAACATATTTTCATACTAGTAGTATGAGAGAGAATGAAATATGTCCAATCATATCTAACTTATCTATTGTACTTGAGTTACAACATATTTCGGATTTAATAATTCAATCAACTTTATGTAACTTATTTATTGTATTTAAAAGTGTATTTAAACGTCTAAAATACAGACGAAGATACCTAAATTAGACAGAAGTTTGTGGTTCGATCAGTTTTAGTCAATATCAATCCGTATCATCAATCGTATCGTATTTTATATATGTGAAGGCCGATACAATACCAATACTCAACAGAGCAAACCATGTCTAACAATCAAGATTTTAACTGATTTCGAATTTTATATCACATAATATCAACATCGGAAAATTTTGGTTGTGATAATGTTTTCATGTGTAGATCAATGCAACTTAGAATATGATGTTCGTCACAGTTTACTTGACGAGATGTATTGTCGGCGGGCTCTTGTTGGAATGAAAACCGGATTGTGTACAACATTAATTCAAATCTGTACCGGATCAAATAAATTCATCGTAGAATGAAAATCACAAGTTGAAATGACTCGAGCATTGCAGTAAAAATTGTAACTATTTTTCTTCGTCTCTAAATTAGTGGCGGAATCAAGGGTGGGCTAGACCTGGCTCTAGCCCCCCTAAAATTCCTATAATTACTACATAGCCATTCATATTTTTATATGTTATGTTTAAATCTTTCAAATTTTTAAGTTTAATCCCCATATTATTTGAAAATTTAAAGATTAGTCCACTAATATTTATAAATTTTTTTTAACCTTTTTTCATTTTAAAACCTGGTTCCACCACTATCTCTAATTATCATGGGTCTCACTATTTTATAATACTTGTATCCTGGAAAGCACTGATGTTCACACGAGAACGGGACGTGGATGCAAAGGCACGACAAACTAAAAAAAAGAATTAAGATATAAACACGTTATAAAATCAACGATATTTCATATTATTATAAATATAGCTTCGTCATATTATTAGAATTATCGATTAATAAAAAAAATTATGAATGGATTAACATATGTACTATGTAATAACCTACGAGCAAAATTGTAATTTAAATGATAGTAAGAATATCTTGAGTTAACGTCTATTTTTATCTTTTACTCCGCCAATTAATTTCAAAATAGATAGAGCACAATTGAAATTCTCAATTTTACAAAAAAAGAAAAATTGTTTTTATCCAAAGCAAGTGTATGATATTTTTTGTTATTGCGTTGAATTAAAAAAAGACAAATATGTATGCACATTATAATGTATATTTTCGTAGTGGTAATCCAGTTGCAACTTCCAAATGCATTTATCAATGGTATTTAATGGAACAAATAATGGTCATTTGGTATCCGATAAATATTATAAAATTTGTTTTTGTATCCGTTCCGTTAAGATTAACGAAAATCCGATAATATTCTATAAATTTTCTATTTGAAAAGAAAGAGTTAATATTAAAGATAGGCAAAGCCTGTAAACGATACAGAAACAAAGGTCAGAAGACCTTATTACATGTGAACATGTGTCTCCCAATTTTGCAAGATTAGACTACTGTCAACGTACTTAAAAGTGTTAGTATCGCAACTCCAAAGCACTATTGTTTGCTTGACAGAAACAATAATCTCATAAACAGATTTTGGCCTTGCTCCAAAGATTCTATCATTTCTTTCCTTCCATATATTCCAAAGGACAACATAATGTAATATATTCCGAATCTTCTTGCATCTCCCTTTCATAACATTCCATTCCCAAGCATCGAAAAGATTGTGCACATTAGTTGGCATAGGCAACGATATTCGAAAGGCTTTAATAAAATAATCCCAAACCTCAAAAGAGTAGCAGCAATGCAGAAATAAGTGGTCTGCCGTCTCCCTCTCAGAACTACATAGAGCACAATCCTCACTATCCAATTGAACCCCTCTATGCCTGAGCATAACTTTAATAGGTAAAGATTTATTGAATACATCCCATAACATAAAACTCACCTTGTCAGGGATAGGTTTCCTCCAAACATATTTGTCAAAGCTGTAAGTATTAATATGGCCTTCTATAATATCAGAACACCTTCTCGATTGCGTGTTTTTAATCACTTCTTCTTCTCATGATTCCATAATTATAACACTAAATAAATGTGGATAAATTTGTCATTTTTTCGTTTCTTTTCGAACAAAATCATCAATACATGTCAAAAAAATTAGGTAAATTTAATTTATAAATAGTAGTAATGTATACATATATATTGATGTTGTCAGATATCTGATAACTATCCTACATGATTTTAGTATTTCTGCATTCGTATCCGATAAAAAATAATAAATAACCAATACCAATATCTAAAATCTTAGATAATTTTTAAAAATTTTGGTACGAACTCGAACGGATATTAAATATTTGGTTATCCAACGATAGGTCTTTGCAAAAGTGAAACCAATGGGATCGGAACTTGTTTATAATGGCCACCGGGAGAGGATACACACATGTATGTGATAGTTTAATGATGGTATCGAAGAAACTAGGTTGTGGCACGGTTAAACGTGGGTCAAAATTCACGTGTGATTTGATACTGATATTTATGTAAAGAGAAGAGAGAGAGAATGCTGCCTAGATATATGTTTCAATGAACTTGGCCACGGTCGATAGTGACATTGTTGTACCCATGGGATCTCCGGATGGTCGTTCTTAATGCCCTTTTCCAGCTGTCTTGATGCTGTTGGAGAGGACCCTGGTTTGGAACAAAATCTTGTAGGACCAAACTAGATATATCTCCCTCTGTCTCGTTGTTTCTTGCATAGTTTTATGATGAAAACCTCTCGTCAGCTTAGCTTAGTTCGGTTTGGTTTATTATATGGAGGAGTAATTCCAAATTGAGAGTTGAATAATAAATGAAACGACTATCGTATGTAGCTCTAGGCTACTGAGCCGAGTTCATTGCAAAGGTGCGTGATTGTTGGTTTTTGATACAATTTCTGAATTCCAGACCATTTAATTTGGAGGAATTCCTAGCTCGATAAATATTACTGCACAGTTCACTCGGAAAAATGATAATGCACTAACTCATATGGTTTAATTAAGTTTTCAAATGTCAAAAAAATGGAAAGACACCTTAGAAACTAAGCAGGAAATTCCTTTTTTGAGCAATTCCTCTAGAATCTTTTTCTTTTCTGTATAAACCGGAATCGAAATTTTGTTGATTTCGTGCCTGGTAGTCGGTTCTGGGTTAAATAGACAAAAATTCCCTTATGGATTTTGGTTTTATACCAATTTAGTTAGTACATGAGCGGTCTATTTAGAAACTTCATCCGTTCCTGATTTGGGAATTCATTTCTAGACATATTATTGTTATTTGTTATATATTTTGCTATATTAGAATTGTTTACTAGAGTGAGATTCTTAGAACAAGCCCTATCGTGCGAATATATCTCTAATCCATTCCATGGTGCTTACTCTTCGATTATGCTGTTAACTGTATCATTTACGTATACCAAATTAATAATACCAGTCTCATCAGACATCAGCCACAGATCTAACGAGAATGTATTAACTTATAAACGTTTCTCCGTCTTGCATTCCAGTTTAGACTACTATACTGATGAAAGCATGTTTGAGTCTCAACTGGTTTTGGAACGGCATAATTAAAATTGGGGCAATGTTTGGATCATCCATTTATGTCACGTCGGTGGGGTATCGAAATGTGAACTTTTTACTGTTCCATCTTAACTTTTAAGACCTGGGTCCTCCTAATACTAGGTGAAACATTAATTTAGGGTTAGGACCCTTTTTATTATCCATCTTCATCAGTAAGTACTCTCAAGCTCACACAATTATATAGCTAGGGTTCAGAATAAATCACTAGAAAGGTCTCTAGTCCATCTCTTCCTCCTAGGTTTGAAGAAAAACCAATCCAAATTTCCTGTCATTATGATGATAAAGAATCAACATGTTCTAATTAACAGGAAAAACCTAATTTGTATCAAAATGGATGGTTTCTTTTATGCAAATCTTTTTAAAGACAAAGTGGGTCTACAGTAAAAATTATTTTGCTTTGCATGTGCTCATCATCAACAACATCGACAACTTGTTGGAGTGAGCTTTCTTTCTTTTTTCTATAGAGATCATATAGCTGCTCTAGCTAGCTAGGGTTTCTCTTTTTTGATTATTATTTATTATTGAGTAGTAGTGCATATGATATAGTGGTTACCTGTCCACTTTGTCTTGAAAAAGGCCACAAACACTCCTCACCTCCCTATACAGCTCTCTACATGCATCCCTTTGATGACCTATATTTCATCAAACCTTATAGAGAACACAAATCATCAGAAAGAATTCAAGGTTAAATATCTCCCTCCCTCTTTTTCCTTTTTCTTTCTTTCACTCTCTCTGTGCTTATATACTCCCCCACCTTATAGGTGTCACCAATCTCAATCTTTCTTGTCAAAAATAAAAGGGTATAATGACCATGACCCAAAAAGCTACAAAAATTCTGATAGCGTCAGGAGCTTGCTGGTCTGTACTTTGTTGGTATGGTTTTCTGCCGAAGAAACAGAAACTCGAGCAACTAGACATGCTTTGATGGTGGTTATAGAGAAAAAGATTGATCGAATCATTATGGTGAGTGACGCCTTAGCTACTTTGGAACAAATAAACAAGAAAACTTTCATGGGAAAACATAGAACTCATTGCCTGTTTCAAGATATTAAATCCATATGCAAATGGTGATGCACATAACCCGGCTCAATGGGCTAAAACTAATGTAAGCCATGTGGCCTGGTCTTACCACCTATTTGACTCCTACCCTCTTTATGCAGGGATCATAGGACTGGCAGTATGTAAGGCTCATTTTGGTTATAAAAAAAAAGTCAAAAGCTTGCTGGAGAATCTGGATTCTTAAGAGTACTTCATATAACCTTAAATATGAACCAAACATACCCTTATATGTAGTTGAGTTGATGTAAGAAAAGAAAAGAGACATACATATATAATAGAGGGGAATGCGTACTATTGCCTTTCTTTCACACAAGATTCTATATTGATAAGGTATATAGTGCCATCGAGGTGACTGATGATAAAACACTACTATACTGTAACCTACGTCGGTATAACAATGACGTTCATTCTAATCAGTAATCATATAAACAGATAACCCGAGTTCAAAACTAGTCAGCATCAAATTTATTATCGATTAAAAAAATAAAATAATATGTTTAACAAATTATCATGCATTGTACAAATCTCAACAGTAATATTTCTTAATTCACTAATTTTGCTACTATGGGAATGAGCAAGCGCACACATTGCTCGTGCATGCGACCTTACACTTACATGGTAAAAAAAAAAAGAAGAAGAAGAACATAAGGAAGTCTAGCTAGTTATTGTTCGTAGAAGTAGTAGTAGTAAAAAAAAGATGAGGTTTGTGGAGATGTTAAAGTACTGGAAGTTATTTTGTGTATGTATATTTCCGCTCTCTAGATTCAACCTAGCTAGCTTGTTGATAATAGAACATTATTGAATTCAATATGTAAATTTTTTTCTTTTTTCCTTATCTGAATATAGTCATGTTAAAAACTACTCTATCTTCGTTACCACGAAAAAGAATAAGAAGAGAACTACTCTCTATCAAACTCCCCTAAAACTAGCCCCATGAGGGAGAAGTTTTATTAGGTTATTTTTGTTCTAATAAAAATTGAAGTTGAGGCTCCATCTTGAAACCTTTTAAGGAAACAACATTTTCTTATCAGCATCAAATTCATACGATGATACGGGGGAGGGATAAAGGTCCGTGCAATTTACCTAGTTGATCATCCATCTATATCTAGAATCACTATTCGATAAAACATGGGAGAATCTATGTATCAAGTTATTCTCCATGCTCTAGTTAATTCTTTACTCGTTTTAGATTATTAGATTGAATCCTCTAATATTTGTAAACTCAATTTTGGGCCCATGATGATCAACTAAACCAGAAGTGACTTTAGGGTCCCATATCGAAAGTCCCTGGTAAACTTGTAGCTGTAGGTTGTCCCGTATCGAAATACTTACACAACCAAATGATAGTAACTAAAATGCACATGTTTTGTGTTTATTGACTCTAATTATATGGTACTAGAACATCTTGGTCCGGTGTGTATGAAATATGCACAATTGGCATCACTAATGCCTAGTGCACCCAATCAGCAAAGCTCTGGGCAGTAGTCATATGGAAGTATGTACTACATAGAATCCAGCATTATCCACCACAATATATGATCAGGTCTAAACTGAAAAGGCTCAATGTTGTAGACCAGTGATTGGTGGGGGACCTAGCTACACAACTTAACACGGGTCCAAAACGCGCGGTGGGGGTCGACAACCAGAACCCTTATCACTCACACTCAAGAGTCTTTGTCGCACATGTGGTAATGCTGGTGACTTTACAAAATCTTACTTATTTCCAGTTGACTTGTCACAGTTTTTGGTTGCACGGATAAATTATGATCGATCTAATCGGATACAATCCTAGACTTAGACATGAGATCATAACCCAGCTATTAAGACTACAAATACTGTCACAGTTAGAACTTAAGTTATTGGGCGAGACCCGAACAGTAGAACTGTAAGAAAAAGTCAGTAGATCCTAGTGTCTACGGTTTGTTATCATCACACAACTTAAGAGTATTGAGTAACCACAATATATACTAGTCCAGGAAGTGCATCAACAACCACAAGGTCATATAGGATGGCTGACTGGTGGATCATATAATGGGCTTGAAGAACATAGTCTCTAAATTTTGAGCTTCGTACTGGATCATGGCTGTTAGTCCAAATACCCGCAAGGCGCAAGAGCCGAGAGGAGTTCGTTACGAGACATGAGGAATCGAGGATATACTCAGGCCCAGAAAAGAAAAGATGACTTATGATCCAATATTGATGCGCGCGTGTTCTCGTTAAACATCATCATCTTCTATGGTGTGGTGGCGAATGCGTAGTAAAATATGATATTATCCACAAGTATAATTACTTTTCTTATAAACAATACTAAATTTTGACCTAATTAAAAATTTCTTATAAATCTGAAACAAAACATAAATGAATTAAAACACCTTAAGAACATCAAAAAAAATAGAAAAAAAATAAAAATACTCAAATTCGAACTATTATGGATGAATAATAGTTTGAGCTCAATATGATGTAATGATTTCAATTGCACATTATTAGGTTCCGATAATTAATTACAACTAGATTTATACTCGTGCTACGTACTGTGTATAATTGTATATACTTTCTTTACATAGTGATCCATATTTTTTCTGAATATGTTACTCTTGAAAATCGATAGTTATCCGTATTTTTCAGTTATACCTTCCAACAAGTTCTTCTAATTTCATTATAAGAAATTCTACCATTTTCTCACGCTTACCTGTGTGTTTTTAAGTATCACCACAATATGAAATTAACTTCACCAAATATAGTTCATTGGCAAGAGATATAGTAAGAGCTTCGACAGAAACTATTTCACTGTTAGCATCAGTTTGTGCATATAAAAGGCACATTTAAAATAAAACAAATAATAACGATGAAATTTGATAGTTGTCTGTACCTTTTGTTATATCTTCCAACCAAGCCATTTTTCTTCTTAACAAAATGTGGATGAGAATTGATAGTCGCCCGTATATTGTAGCACACATAACAACGACATTAGCAAAATTCCACCATCTTCCCAAGCTTTTGTATCTGTCTTTGACTATCACCACAATGTCAATATAGTTCTTCGGCAAAAGATAGATTCATCCGGCGTAGATTGTTTCAAGATTAATATCAGGTCGTTCAAATAAAAAAATAAAAAATAAAACAAATAATGACAATAAAAATTGATAGTTGCCCTTACTTTTTTTTGTTAGGCTCTTCCTTTGTATACCTATAAACACTGTTAATGCCCTATATTAGTTGAGAGAGTAGTTAAAATTTCGGTTAGTAAAATATTTGAAAAATTATTGAATTTTTTTATTCATCTACGTGCTGCGAAAAAAGAATTCTTCTAAAAAATTAGGAAAATACACCAATTAATAATTTGATCAAACCGATGATGTACAAAAAACAGTGATGATTTCCTAATGCTCTATACATAATCTTTTTCGACTTAACAGTTTGTGTCCATATGGATTTTTATTGCGAACATCGAAAGAAAAATAAGATTTCATACAATGAATTAAGAAAATGATTTATACAAAAAACACTCATACGCAGTATTGAAATTCCGAATCTCATGACTATAAAAATTAAAATTTAAAAGATTACAAATATATATATAAACCCTTTCTTAAACCTAATACTAATAACCTATAATTATTGTGAAACTTCTTTTTTTTTTTTTTGAAACCTATAATTAAGAACTAAATAAATTCTTATCTATTCAGAGAGAAAATAAAATCAATCTTATTATGCACCTGCTTTGGAAATTAACGCATCATATTTTCCTTGAGTCAGGTCTGAACCACCTTTTTTCGAAAGAGACCATTAGTGGTCTTTTTTTATTTTTTAAATTTTGATCTCATTTTGTAATCTTTTAAATGTGGATTTTAATATTTTTCCATTAAAATTAATATTTAAAACACCAAAACATACAACCCAAGTCCTGTAATAGCGAAAAACACTGACCCAAATCTTTGCTTAGTCGAGTCAGTTGCTTCCACTTCATCAAATCATTGATGAATACCCTCAAAGATTTTCATATATTACTAAAAACTTTTATATGCACAAACAAATAATACCCTTTTGTTTCGAATACAGATATAACAACCTCACTAAAACTTATGAAAGCATTTATGTTATATCATTGACTATAAGACGGATTCAAAAGCTTGGAATTTTTTTGATATTCTGTTGTTGTGTATGCTACAGAGCAACTATTACTAAGAAGAAAAATGGTTTGGTTGGAAGATATAACAAAAAGGTACAGAAAACTATCAATTTTCATCAACATTATTTTTTTTATTTTAAATGAGTTTTTGATTTGCACAGGCTGATGTTAATCGTGAAACCACTTAATTATATCGAAACTCTTACTATATCTTTATTATGAAAATTCAGTAAAGAATAAGATGTGTGGTGAACTTACGCTACACAGGGAAGCAATGAGTCTGATTCTAGAAGTGAGAGACCAAGCTTCAATCATGTGTTCGTGAGTTATGGCAATAGCCAAACACTGAATGCTAGCCATCCCACACATTATTGTTGATGTTGAATAGGGTGCTACAAATTGTTTGTTCATCTTTATCTGCAGGAAAAATTGTCAAAAATAATTAGTTCATTAACTAAGTTGTAATTAAAGATTAATTAAAAATAATTAATAAGATGCTTAATTACTTGGATTATGAACCAGCCTGCCGACGAGACACAACTAAAGGCAACAAAAGGGACCCAAGAAACTGCTTGATTCACCACCGAAGTTATTCTGTGCCATTTTCTCCGCATACCTCCAGTGAAGACTTGATTGACGAATGTTTATCAAATTCCTTTTGTGAAAAAAAAATGATCATGCATGGCTCCTCCAACACATACAATCGTACATACCCAATATTTTAGCCTATCCCCGAAATCTCTTGATGCATTTTCTCCAAATATCAATATAAATGAAGTGAAATATCAATATAAATGTTTATGGGTATATTTTCTGAGTTTGAAATATATTTAAATATTTGGAAATACTTATATTCTATTGAGTTTGAAATATATATAAATATTTAGAAATACTTATAGTCAATTTAAACAATATTTTTTATTTGTTTATTTGTAACGCGATGCGTTTTGGGTATACCAATTATAGATATTGGATAGGATATGAAGAATAAAGAGGTATCGTTAGTGTTTTTAGGGATATAGAGGAACAACCTTTTATTATATTAGGCTTTTTTTCTTTCTAATCAAATGTTGATGAAAATAGATAGTTGTCGTATATTAGCACACATGACTATAACATTAGTATAATTCTACCATTAGTCTAAGATTTTATATTTGTCTTTGAGTATCATCACAATATAAAGCTAACTTCACAATAGCCGTATATTAAAGATCATTAAACGTAGATCGTCGAATATAAATAATTTTTTTTTGTAACTTTCTGTAGCTTAGGTATCCCATATATAGGTTACAAAAGAAAACAAAAATTAAGAGTTAAATATAGTTTAGGAATATTTAAGGTTTACCATAAATAAAGTGTTTTTTTTTTCCAACACTTAATTATTATTTTTTAATGTTAATAGAGTTTAGGAATATTTATGGTTTATAATAAATAAAGTGTTTCTTAGAAGAAGAAAATATATTAAAAATAAATAAAATTTATGAAAATTTGTGGTTTATCATAAATAATATGTTTTCTTTTATTGTCTAACACTTAAAACATAAATAATAGTTAATAGAGTTTAGGAATAAAGTGTTTTTTTTTTGTACAACACTTTTAAAAACAAAAAGAAACCAAACAAAATCTCAGACTAAATGCATAACACTTGTAAAAGTAAAATCATTAATATCCAAGAATCAACATTTTTATCAGGCAATTCATTAAAATTTGCGTAGCCCCTTATAATCCCACCACAATTAGTGACCGTCCAATATCCAATTTTCACAAGATCGCACACGATTTTGCGGTACTTAGGAAATACTGTATATGATCATCCGGTAGCATTCTCCGAAAGAATTTGAGCGATAATTGAGGGAGTTCATTCTGTGCAAGAGTAGAGATGATTGAGTTCCAGGAAGTAGGAGTCTTCTTTGGGTTGTGGTCGTAAATTTGTGGGAACCATGAGGAAGGTGGCATTTAGAGTAGAAGCTAATAAGGTGGTTCGAGAGAAGAGAGGAATGATTTCTGATCCTGATTTGAGCATGGAGTTGCTGGCATTTTAAGGAAGGATCTAGAGCGAGTTAAAAGAAACCAAAAGATTGTAATTTTTTATAAATGTTTGTTCGGAAGTGGATGGTCGAGTTATAGTAAAGAAAATGTGAAATAAAAAATCAAATTAGGTTCCTCTTGGCTTTCGATAGAAGTTCTATTTTTTCTTTTTTTGTTTGTTTTTTCCTATGATTTTGGTCCTATATTAGGGATCGTGGTAATAAGTCATTCGTTTATAAAGTTATACCTTAGAATAGTGTTCACCATTTGTGGAAGGAAATGAAGAAACTTAGCTTGTCGAGCGAGCGACCTTAAGTAATAGTTTTTTTATTTTTATTTGAACCAGGTTAAAATGTTGCCAATAATCTGTCGGTCTAAAAATATTTAAGTATTAGTGTGTTCCTAGCATTATATCTTGTGCTGATAAGTCTGAGATTTGCGGTTTATTTTTTTAAAAAATAATAATAACTAAGAATTAAATAAAGTTTAGGAATATTTATAGTTTACTATAAATAAAGTGTTTTCTTCTTCCTTTTTTTTTGGTAAAAATATATAATTAACCATAGTTGTTTATTAAAAATGATTAAACGTAGATCGTCGATTCGAGGTGTTGTTCACGCACTGTAGGTTACGCCGACCCGATATAATTAAGTATGAGTGAAAAAAAAGTAATAATTTTTAAACATAATAGCCAATAGGATAGTATGCAAGGGTTTCAGACTACTAAGTAATATCCAACTCATAATCGATTTCTCTCATAGTATGACAACTAAGATTAGCTAGCACATAACCTATACTTTACTAATATAGTTTACTGGAGATATGCAAACCTCTGAAATGAAAAACATATACTTCCGCCGTTTTAAAATAAATGTCCGTTTTGACTAAGTCAAATTATTAAGGAGACCAGAGTAATATCCAAAATTACCCCTAATAAATGTTATGTTGTTACAAAAATTAAAAATAAGGGAAGATTGTAGTAAAAAATACTTTTATTTTTAAAAGGAATGAAGTATAAACAAGAAAGATATTTATACATTTGTTTCTTAATTTATTTAAAATTTTAAACTGGGTCTCATTAAAAATAAGTTTATGAGTATAAAAGATCGAGGGGTATATTTGAGAGTATATCGAGATAATACGACTATAAACAGAAGCTGGACACAATTTTGAAACCGACGAAAATAGAATAAAGGACAAATATTTTGAAACAAAGGAAGTAATTCGATACCAAATATGACATAAAAAAAGGATATCTTAGGATCTTGCCTTGAGTATCTAAGGTGTATACTTATACATTAAGAAATTAGAGTATATCACATGTTCAAATCATTATGTCGACATTCTAATGAACTTTCCGATCTAACTTATTCACTTCTCAATATATGCACAAACCCATGAAGATCAACAGACCAATCGATAAAGTAAACATAAGTCAGATTCACTTAGGATCGATCCTGGGATCGATCTTGCTCAATAGATAGGTCCTGGGATAGGTCCTTCACCAGGGACCGGTCCTGAACCATATTTTAACTTTCAAACAAAGTATTGTAAGTCTACTTCCTTGAATTATGTTTCTAAAATTGCTTTCAAACATATTTATTAAGGCTTAGATTCATACGGAAGTTCAACACACTAAATAATAACAAGTTACCAACTAGTGCAATGTCCTAAACATGAAGTCCATAGATAAACTATACTTCATAACTCCATATATTTTTAAGTTGTTGAAACAACTAATGCATATCTTTCTTTTTGATACTTTGATTTCTGTACAATAAACAAGTTACCAATACTAAAGACATTGTAACAAACTTAATTTCGTATGTTATGTTTTCAATGAATAAAGACTTGTGTGAACAATATATATAAATGGAATAAGTCAAGTCTTGTAGTTACTAAATTTGAATTGAAGGATGATGTCTTCGATACGTCTTCAAGTATTCATGAGTAACTAGAGTAAGTCTCAACATTTATATGTTCCTAGTCTAACCTGATTGATGTCATTATTTCATCAGAGCTCACTGCTCATTTGAACTTATCATAGACTTCTAAATAAAAACATATTTTATTTAGTTTAGTTGTTCTCTATGAAGTCTCTCTAACATCATCTCACTAATGCTCAGTATAGCTAGTCAGACATACTAACTCATATATCAATTGATTAACCAAGTAAATCAGTCTGTGACTCATGTAGATGGTGAGTTTTTGACAAGGGGTAGAACTATAAAATTGCTCTCTTCCAAGCAGCAAGAATATAAAGGGATATGCAAATATTTATGTGCGTACTAGCTTTATCACAAATATGAAATATTGTATCTCTACTTATATATTCCGCAAGTAAATTAAGAATACAGATTCTCTACGAATAACTACAAACATTCTAAACTGGTCTTGCAGACTCCTCCATATGCACAATACTTATGCCATACCGAACTAGCCTCAAGTCGCATAAATTTCACAGCTAAATTCCTTGAACTTGCCCCGAGTGCGCATCGATGTTCCAGTAACATCTATCAAATTCGCGAATAGCTAATATTTAATCCCAAAAATACACTCTAGCTTAACGCTTTGTTCGCAAAGAATACATCACAAATTGCTATATTGAGCTTAAAATATGTCACTTTAGCACTTTGCTCAAAGACAAGCCACGAATTATGCGTCATCCCTCTTGGACGTGCCACAAACAAGGAACAATGCCTTCAAAGACACATTGCGGCTGTAAACTAGACTAACCCTAACTATTTCTTGCATTAGCACCAGGCTAGCACTAACCCCCTGGCTTAGCACCACATTGGCGCTAACTCCTTGCCTTAGCGCTAAAAGTGCTAACTTCTTTGGCTAGTAGCAACTATCCCTAGCGCTAAAGGCGCTAACTTCTTCGGACAAGAGACCCCCTAACCTAAACATATTGGCGTAAGCATCTTTCGTTAACAAGCAAGTGTTCCATCTAACTAGCATTTTGGCCAACAACATCCTCGAGAAGCAGCTTGCTCAAGCGCAAGTGTCATCGAGGAAGCGTCCACGGTGATAACATCTTTGGCACAGTGTCCCTGAGTACAACGTCCTTGGATAGTGCGCATTAAGCCTAACAGCTTCCTTGAGATAACGTCTCAACCTAGCGCATCCTTAGAAGCTTCTACCAGCGTCTTTAGAGAAGCGGCCTTGGCAAAACGCCTTTGGCACAAACGGCCTTGTCCACAAACGGATCAGCCTATCGCGTCTCAAGCTAGCAGTATCCGTGGCTAGAACATCTCAGCATAGTGCGTCATTGTGCTAGCGTGTCTCAAGCTAGCAGCGTCCAGCTAGCAAGTTTCTATCCACGAGCGTCCTTGGCCACAAGCGTATTGGCGCAAGTTTTCTAGCCCTAGTACATTGGTGGTAGCGCTTTCGCTGGTATTGAGATCTGGGAATAACTATCATTAACTTAGCCAGCTTCTTTGAGTTATCTAGCTTCTTTGACCTAGCTGGCTTCATTGAGAAACGCTAACTTCAAACGTCATTGGCGCTAGCTTCCTAGCCCTAGCGTAATTGCGCTTGCTAGAAGTTATTACATTAAACTTGCTCCTAAAATATTAACACATTAGGTTTTGTTCCTAAAGAGCTAGCACATTACCATTCACGCTAAGAAGCTAGTGCTGGCTGCTTCCCTTAGAAATACGCCATTCTTTTCAATATTTTCCTAATGCCAACAGTAATCTCATATGATTATCTAACAAGCCTTCTTGAAGAAGCTCTTTACAATATTAGCTTCAAATGTCTTCCAGACTTATGCCAAGTCACTTCTAAGCTAACACTTGGCCATTAAAACTACGCATGCAGTTTCAGAGTTAGTATATGACTACTAAACTTACCAAACTCGATATTGATCAGTCTAGTTACCAATCTAGTGAGTCACGCAACTTGCCTCACTTACTTAGCAAGTCATTTGACTTAACTTGACAAAATAGTAGTATCTCACGAGTCCACTATCATTTTACGAGATATCATCTTATTGGGTTATTGGTCTGAAGGTCTACGACAATCGTTCGTTGTGGAAACATATCCACGAACAAGAAGATAACAAGTAGTGGGACAGTTACAAGGAAGTTGAGAGTACGAGGAGTAGTGGTCATGCAAGTCTTCCTTGCTTTTTGGACATGACTCCACTATAATATCCACATTCATTACTCCCCACTTCTTCCTTAACTTCCACAACTTACAAAAAATCAGCGAGTCTTCTCAGAATTATAAAAGGACAAAAAAAACAAGGAAAAAAAAAAAGATATAGGGAATTAGGGATTCATCCCAGAGATAATCCATTCTTCTTTACACACTACAATTACTCATCACACTGAGAATTTCTCAACATTCTTTGCTTCCCTCCCCTAAGACCTACCCAATCTTCTCCACCTTTGTGATTGAAGCAGGACGTGAACGGCCATTTCTTGGTTTAGGCTCGTCCTGTTCGAGCTTGATGTCTCGAACCTACTTGAAAGTACAATTTTACAGTACATTTGTTTTCACCCTAAAAAAACTCAATAAACTTAACAGTGGCAGTAGTTAACTTTACTATTAATATGGTAGAACCGAGGCATGGTTGGAAAGCTTGGCGAAACTTCCACTATGGATTTAGACATCAGGAGTTCAGGTCCTCTCAATATTTTAGGTGTCTAGGGGGCTTAAGCCAACTCATAATATACTGAAAAATACTAAGAGTCTAGTTTGACTCCAAATTCATCTTAATGGTAAAGGATTAAAGGCGGTCCCAAAACATGATAAAAAAATCATTTAAAGTCTAGGATGACGATAGACTCAGCTATCGAAATTTTTAGAGCGTCTCACGGGTGTGTCGCAAAGAATTTAATGTCAGTTCTAGACATAAAAAGGTGTCACATAGTAGTCTAGTTGGACTATGGGTTTACACAATTCGAGTTGGGGGCTAATTTTGACCTAGATTTTGAATTGGTTTTAATACCAAAATTAAACCGATAATTTGCAAAGATTTGAAAACAAATCGATGCATATAATATTGCTGATATTTTTAATTTGACTATAGGTTGTCATTTGGAGTTGTAATTAACTATTCGTTCAAATTTTAAACTTGGATGAAATTTCAAAATTAAGCAATTAACCTGCAAGCTGGCTCATATAAAAGGGATTAGTGTAACAATATTTTTTTTTGGTTTTTTGCAATGGGTCTAATGTGATATGGAATTCCGCTTTATTTCCACACTTAGATTTACCCCCATTTAGACAATTAACAGTATAAAATAATTAAGCACAATTTTTATTATTTTACATAACACAATTAGCAGTCGATGTGTTATTACGAGATGGAAAATCATCGCGTTCTCGTATGACAACATAATTTATAGGAGGAATAAATAATTATTATACTTAGAATATAATATTTGAAGAGCTTCTTGCAGTAGTTTCATACCTCCGATAAGTATTCTAAAAGTAACTAAAGTACCAGCAATTTAAGGCTAATCTTTTAAAAACTTATAGCCAATACTTGATTAATTAATTTTTTTTTTTTGATCGAATGAGATACAAAACTAACTAAACCTTGGATAATATTTAAGATAAATAATATCTCATAATTTAAGATATAAACATGAGTAATGTATACATATTAGTTGATAAAAAAATTTCTTATTATTTTTCTCTTCCTACTCTCTCCCGCCTCACTCTTTTTTTTTTGTTTTACAAATGAGATATATTGTACGAACACATTCTCTAACCAAAAGATATAGTAACGAAGAATCTTATGCGAATGTTTTCTAGACAAGATGCTATGAATGTTGAATGTAGTCCTTTTCTTCCTTTTCTTCCCTTGCTATTTATAGCATATTAATTTGGATTTAGTAGAGACAAACCAAAATGGAAATAAGAGTGAAGATTTGGGTGAGATTTGTATATCATTTTGAATTTGAAATGGGGAAGGCACTGGTGGAAAATGAGTATGTAGTGGAAAAGTTGGCTAATAGAAATATTATTTATTTATTTTTGTTTCCTTTCTCATTTTTGGCTAGGGTATAGTTAAGAAGAAAAAATTAAGTGATAAAGGAGAAGGATGTTTTCCTTTGAAAAGGTATTTGTCCCTTCTTTTTGGTATTTGATTTATAAAATCAATGAAAAAAGTGAGATAAAATATAATGATTTTATTTTTCTCTTTGGGTAATATGTTGGTGAATGATGGGGTGTTGGTATGGAATGAATTGTGTTTCTTTCTTTTACCTCACTGTGTTGACGACACTGGGTTTCGTAGCCGTATCTTGTATCCGGTTTTCGAAGCGTAAGAAATGATTTTTACGGAGGGTGCAAAATTAGGGTGTAAACAGTTGCCCCTATTTGAGAGTAACCACATGCGGTTAACGAATCAAGGTCGTGACCAGATTTCGCACCTAGCCTCTGCCGATAGACTTTTGGTTCGACAAGCCGGTGAAGAAGGTCCTGACATTGGCCGAGTTCACCCCGGTTGAGCTTGTCAATCCTATTTACCTGGGGTTTTGATCCTCTGTGGTTGATTTCAGTCGGTTCACCTTCCGTCTGAGCCAATGGAAAAGGAAATTGATGAAGAAAGTTCTAACATTGGTCGGGTTCGCGCCGGTTGATCTTGCCAGTTTTGTTTATAGGACGTTTAGAGCCATTTATGCCCCTTTTTTGTTGATTTTTCTTGAAGAACATCTTTTGGTTTCTATGCAACGCTTTAACTAGATATGATTTTTTTTTTCTTTCGTAAGACGATTCAGATAAATTGTATCCCCTATTCAAACTTCTTGAGGAAGAGAATACCTTTATCTCTTTATATAAGATAGAGAGTAAAAAATTTCCTTAGGTAAGAAGTTTTTTTTCTTTCATTTTAACATGGCATTTAGACAACCAGCTGATGTTCTCCCTAATCCCCCGAATGCGCGTACTACGCATGGTAGACGACGAGTTGGTGTTTTGTACGACGTTGAAAACCATGTTTCGACGAGAATACGTGAAGATATGGTACGTTCCACATAGTTCCAAATTCCTTTCTTTTGATGTTTTCCGCGTCTACTTTCTGACGTTTCTCATGAATATCTTTCTCGTTGCCTTGGGCACGTATTCGTGGAGGGAGAACTGGCATAAAAGAGTGGTGGATCGTGTTAAGAAGATGCAAAGGTGTTCATGAGATCGTACGAAAGATCAGTTGGTTCAACTTTATTGAAACTTTTGCGTCGTCCCATGATCGTGAAAACATTCTAATTGTGGCAGAGCGGTAGTGGGGTGACACCAATTCGTTTCACTTTCCATATTGTGAGTTAATCATCACTCTTTTGGATTTCTACATGATCACCGGCATCCGTATGGGGACGGGAGATCCTGTACCTCTGGGTGTAAATATGACTGAGGGGAACGTCCGAAACATGTTGGGACCGCGTTGCGGGAACATCTTCCCAAAAAACTGGTATATTGGTTTAGCTAGCTTGAGAACTTATTTCTCGGTTACTGATCTGGATCTTGCCGATGACGCTCCAGAAGATGACGCTAAAGTTTTCGAGGTTACCAGAGCTTTCCTTATTTATGTAGTGGGGAGTACCTTTCTTAATACGTCCAGTGGTTACAAGAAATCAGGGTACTTGGCAGCCTTTGTTGATTTTGGCTTAGTGGGTTTTTATGATTGGGGGAGTTATGCAATGGCGTGCCTATACAACTATCTCTCCTGAGCAACCCGCCATCAAACAAGAGTCTTGTGTGGATTTTGGCATATCTTGAATGTGAGCATATGTCATCTTGTTTCTTGTTGACCGGTTAGTCTCAACTTTTCTTTTTATTTAACACCCTTTTTTGTTCTTCTTAACAGTTTTGGTGTTATGGGTATTTTCTCGCCAGTCGACCCTCTTATGACAACAACTTCTCTAATAGTCAAATGTTTCCTCGAATGGCTAAGTGGAATGGTGCAATTCGACTTTATTCGACCGCATATACACGTATTTTTTAGAAGAGGCTACGATTGAATCTGTAAGGATTTTTTTTATATACATCCATTTGTATCAAAAATTTGCTGGGATCTTTGGAAGAATTATTTGATCCGGCGCGATGAAATAGCAATTCGTACTATGGTGCCTAGCATGCAACGCTATCTGTTACGGGGTCCATATACTGTGCATGGTATCTTGGTGACAGATTTGGGCGACAAATTAGTCAACCAAACACGACTCCTCGTTTTCCCCCTCCTGGCGATACATGTTCTACTTATGTGTCATTTAGATTCTAGTTCAGATTCAGTAATTGGCATAGACTATTTTGCAGCATGGGGATCTGACAAGGAAGATAATCTAGTTGGATATTATGACAATGATGTTCCAGGAGTAGAATCAAATCTCCTCCAGATTGAAATGGGTTTCAATCTAATCGATTATCAAGTTCACAAGCCCCAACCAGATGATCCCAATAAAGATGACTATTTTGATTTCGATATCAATGAGTATTTTAATTATGAGTCAGATGGAGATCCTGATCATTACGATGCTGATGGTAAATATTACCACAATGAAGGGTTGATTACAAAAGAGTATGAAGATTATATGGTAGCCGTTGGGACCGAGGAAGAGGGAGAGGAAATAAACAAATATGGATCATGTTGGGGACTGACGAGGCCAAAGACGACTATACCAATATGGTTATCGGATCAGTAGACGGATCTGATATTACTGCTTTAACTCTATTCGTTTTTCTGAGTCAGTGGGGAAACGACATTCCTAGCACCGGAGGAGAAACCAATAAAGGCAATGATGACAGCAGCTCAGGTGACGGATGTCAAGAATCTGGAGGTTCAACACCTTCCTATGTAGATTTGTGAAGATAATGAAAAACAAAGATAAAAAGAAGCTAAAATAGTTGCTCGGAGACAGAGTAATGGAAAGTGTCTTTGAGTCTTAGGGTTTTAAAGTGTCTTAGGGATATGAACTAACAAAAAAGTGATAGGGAGTTCGAATAACAAGTATGATTAGGTCAGTTGAAGTTTCTTCGATTCCAAAAGTATGTATGAGACAATTTCACAAGAGCTTGAGAAAAGGGATTTAAGACAATTCATCTTAAAACATAATTTGATGGTTGAGATTAACCCATAAATCTTTTGATTGAGAGTCTTTGTGAGAAAAATTAATGCTATTGCTATTTCTAGATAGTGTTTGAGTTGATCTTCTTCTTGTTATTATTTCTTTGATATCATTTATAAATTTTCTGGTTTGATTCCGGTCTAAACTATCCGTTATCAGTAAGAGTCAGGATTGTAACGACTATAATTAGATCGACATTTGAGAAATAGGCTAACATAGGTTGAAGCGAAGAAAGAGGAGAGAGCGCGGAGATATTATAATGATTTTGTTAGTCGGTTAGATCATAAATGACAATCCAAATCTGTAATATTTTACGATGGTGACTAATAACAAATAATCCCTTTTACCATTTTCTTCTCTTGTTTTATGAAAATGGAAACTTTTTCTCCCAAAATCTTCATTGTAAATGAATAATTTTATACTTTAATAGTTTTATGCACAAAAAGTTTTCGATTAAGTAGAACCTTTCTATGTTAATACCATTGGACATCGACAAAATTATTAATATATGGAGGATTAATATAGAGAGGTACACATAGAAAATATAAAATTTTAAGTTCATTGTATTTGTAGTTGTATTTAAGCGAATGCACATACATTTTTATAGTTCCAATATACAAGTATATGTATATATTTAGTAATTTGTAAGGTTATTAGGGATTTTTTGATGTTTTCTAAAACTATAAATAGTATGAGGTGTAGTAGAAGATTATTGATCAATTTAGTTTCTTTGCAACAAGTTAAAAGATGCGGTAGTAATCCAAAATTACTTTTTTTTCTTAAACAACTATAGATAAGTATTTTATATAATCGTAAATTTTAAAGTAACAAGATCTATTTTTTTTTTTAATTTTAGTATTAATTATTACTATTTGGAGGTAAATTTCTTAAGGAGGAGCTGGAAAAAAACATTAGTATTAATCTGCAGAGGTTATTATTATTTATAATTGGCCCAAGTTGGGACCATGATTTTTTATTAATATGTAGAGGATATTAATATTTGAGGTTTAGATGGTGAGTTTTTGACGAGGGCTAGAATTGTAAAATTATCCTTTACCTAGCAGCAGGAACATAGGAATACGTGAACATACTTATGCACATATTCCTAGCTTTATACCAAAACACGAAATACTGTATATCTACTTATATATTTCGTAAGTGAATTAAGAATACAATAGCTACGAACAACTATAGGCATTCTAAACTGGCCTTGTATCCTCCTCAATAGTCACAATATTTATGCCATATCGAACTAGTCTCAAGTCACATAAATTCCACAAGTGAATTCCTTGAACTTATCTCGAATGCGCATCGATGTTCCAATAACATATATCAAATATGGGAGTAATTAATGCTTAATTCCCAAAATACATTTTAGTTTAACACCTTGTTCGCAAAGAACACATCACAAATTGTTGTCCTAAGCTCAAAATATTCCACTTTAGCATTTTGCTCAAGGACAATCCACGAATTATGCGCCACTCCTCTTGGACGCGCCACGAACAAGGAGAAATGCCTTCAAAGACGCATTGTTCCTCTGAGCTTGGATAAACCTAGCCTTTTCCCACATTAGCGCCAGGCTAGCTAGCACTAGCCTCCTGGCTTAGCAGCGCATTGGCGCCAGCTCCTTGCCCTAGCGCTAAATGTGCTAGCTTCTTAGGCCAAGAAGCGTCCCAGCCTAAGCGTATTGGACGCTATCCTCATTGGCTAGCAAGCGTATTGGCGCTAGCGTCCTCATCCTAGCAAGCGTCTCAGCCAACAACGTATTGGCACTAACTTCCTCGGCCTAGGAAGCGTCCTATCCTTATTGCCAAAGCACTAGCTTTCTTGACTGTTGGCGCTAACCTCCTTGAATTCTGGTGCTAACCTCCTTGAATGTGGTTCTAGCTCCCTAGCGTATTGGCGCTTTCCCCCTAGTCTTAGCAGCGTCCTAGCGCTAGCTTCTTAACCTTAGCGCTGAAAGCACTAAGCCTCCTTAGCTAGTAGCGTCTTAGTCTCTGCAACTAAAATGATAGTTTCCTTGATAACACTAGCACATTATCCTTTCCTTGCTAACACTATCACATTAGCCTTTCCTGTAAAATGCTAGCATATTAGCCTTGCTCTCTAAAACGCTAGCACATTAGCCTTTGCGCTAAAGAGCTAGCGCATTACCATTTGCACTAAGAAGCTAGTGCTAGCCTTGTTAGATGATTTCCTTAGAAATGCGCCATTCTTTTCAATACTAGCCTAATGCCAACACTAATCTTATATGATTATCTAATAATATTTTTTTGCTTAAGAATATCTTTGCAATCTTGGCCTCAGACATCTTCCATATTTATGCCAAGTCACTTCTAAGCTAACATTGGGCCATTAAGATTATGCCATGTTATTTCAAAGTTAGTATTTGACCATTAAACTTAACATACTTGACATTAAATCAGTCTGATTATCAATTCAGTGAATTGCGCAACTTGCCTCACTTACTTAACAAGTCATCTGACTTGACTTGACCTAATCAAAACAGCAGTGGTTCACGATTCCACTATCATTTTATGATATATCAAATATAACACATGGGGGGATTCTCATTCGGTTATTGGTCTGGATATCTACGATAATCGTGCGTTGTAGCAACACATCCACGGACAAGAAGGTAACAAGTAGTGGGACATTTACAAGGCAATTGAGAGTACGAGGAGTAGTGGCCTTGCAAGTCTTCCTTACTTTTCGTACATGACTCCACTACAATCTCCACAACCGTTGCTCCTCCATTTTTTCTCTAACTTCCACCACTTACGAGAAATCAGTGTGTCTTCTTAGAAATATAAATAAATGGCTTCATCTATTTGAAACAACAACAAGGAAAAACCAAGATATACAGAATTAGAGATTCATCCTAGAGATGATCCATTCTTCTTTACACACTGCAACTACTCATCACATTGAGATTTCTCAACCTTCGTTGCTTCCCTCCCCTAAGAATTACCCAATCGTCTCCACCTTTGTGATCGAAGCAGGACGTCAACGACCATTTTTTTGTTTAGGCTCGTCCTGTTCGAGCTTGATCTCTCGAACCTACTTGAAAGTACTCTTTTGTAGTATATTTTTTTCACCCTAAAACAATTGGCGACCACAGTGGGAGATCAACCTCTCAATTATAAAAATCTAATTTTCAGTTATTCAAAATGATGGATCTTAGGTCTGGAGCAGCTACAACTCCTATTGTCGGTTCAAATAGTGTTGGTGGTGGCTATTATGAAAACATCCCTCCTGCTACCAATCCTCCTCAAATGATTGTTGAGAATGCCAGGAATACTCAAACGCCACCCAACATTGATAATCCGATGAAAAGACAAAAGGTTCTCGCCAGAATGCAGGTAGACATGGCTACCACTCATAAGGAGGTACTCTCTTGCCTCAAGACCTTGACGAAAAAACTCTCCCCGAAGAACCGCCATCGCCTGACGGAACGAACCAGGACCAACTTCACAGCGGCCACTAACGCTGGGACGTCAAGGACTCAAAGAAATGATGAAGTTCATGTCATTGTTGATCGCCCACCGCAAAGGTACCAACAACCCAATTTTGTCACCCGCGAAGATCTGAAGAGACTGCTATGAAATCATTGCAAGGAAGACTCATCCTCGATCTATCAGCATCAATTTCCTTACCCACCTGAAATTCAAAGAAGTCATCTTCCAGGAGGTTACTTATCTCCTACTTTCTTATTATACGATGGAACTAGAAATGCTCGTGAACACGTCTCTCGATTCTTAAAATCACTCGGAGGGCACGAATATAATCATGTGCTAGTCTCAAATAGTTTTCAAAGTCCCTCATTGGAAGATCCTACACATGGTAAAAGAACATTGTTCCCAACAACATCTATGGATCGGAAGATATGGTTAATGCTTTCTACAAGAAGTGCTTCTTTGTCACCGAGAAAATCACTCTATCAGATCTGGGAAGAATGTTCCAGAGGAATAATGAACATCCCAATGAATACATGAAGAGATTAAGAATTCAAGTGATGGACTGTCATGATCCGAATGTGACAGAGCATCAACTAGTAGAACTCTTTATTAATGGTATGATTCGTGTCTATCGTGCTCTTTTGGAAAATTTACATTTCCAGACTTTCTCTGAATTACACGAAGCCGTAAAGCGATCTGCCACAACCGTTCTTGCCATGCCGGAGAGAACCAGACCACCCAGAGAAGAAGGTCGTGGAGACACCCGTGGGAGTCGACGACTGATTAACAAGGAGTATATCATTCAACCATCAATAAATGTTGTCAGTATTGGAGGTACCAAAATAAAATCTCCATCTCAACAAGAGACACAAACTAAGCATCTACCTTCCACTCCAGCTATGAACCACGCGATAACCCAGCGAGTAACTCGTTCCCAAGGTGCTCTTAAGGGGCCACGACGACAGCAACAGTTGCAACAACCACAAGAGCATGATATAAAACCTGATATAACTTGTCCTGATTTTCCAATTCCCATGGAAGAGGTCCTTGAACTACTGGGGGCATGGGTATAAGAAGGGATTATCAAGTTACCACTTGTGCGATGATAGACACATTTTAATGTCTAATTTGTTCTCAATTATCTATTTTGTTAGTGCTCATTTGATACTTATTTGTGTGATTTTATGTGTTTGTAGGTCTTTTTGGAAAATAAATATTTGTGGAAAAATCGTCTCAAAAAGTGATAAAAGCACCCCCGAGAAAAATTACTGAAGGTACCCACACTTTGGATAAGGGCACCCCAGGGAGTTGGATATCGGCACCTGCACATTGGATAAGGGCATCCCTTCTCTTCCATTCAAATCCGAGAAAAGCGGGAAGCATACTTTTCACACGTGAGATTCTGTTGGATTTGGTTAACGGATTTCATGGGATTAAAACACGTTTCTGTTACTCCAAATTGAAGCAGAAACCTGAAGGGATAACCACACGTCAATTATATCCAAGAAACAAGGATGGAAATCGAGTTTACTGCCGAGTAAAAAGCTTTTCTCTGTTCCGGATAAACAAAGAATCAGAGTTGGTTTTGGATAGAGTTTTGACACCTTATCGATCAAGGATAAGTTTTCAGAGTTTGTAGAACATATATAAAGCAAAATATCGAGTAAAAAGAAGAAAAACTTCAATTAAAAAAAAACATGAAGAAAAATATTGTTGCTGCTGAACGTGAAGAACAAGGATACGCGATGCTTTCTTCAACCATTAGCGACGGATATCTTCAGCACAACAACGTTTATCTTCAGCCGAACCACTTTTTTCTTCTGTAACAGTGGAAATAGTTGTCTGTGACACCATTATACCGTTGCAAACTCCCTCTTTTACATAATTTTTATTTTTTTCATCTTTGTAAACAATTTTTGATCCATGAATACATATTTTGAGAGTGTTTACAACATAAGGAGCTAGACCTCATTGCTGAGGCGACAGAGGAAGCCATTTTTCCAATAATAAAGTGGTATATTTTTATCTAATTAATTTTTGTAATTCTTTTATGATTATTTGCTTTGAATTAAACTTGAAATAATGATTTTTATCAATTAGTTGTTTTTTTTTTTGATAGGTCATGCTTAGTTTAGGGCTATTGATGTCTCATACTTTTGATTTACAACTATTATTTTGAAAATCTAACATTGGCAATATTTAGAATCAGTTGAATGTATGAGTTGCAAGATAATTATTAATACTAAATCAATTGAAAAATTGGCTAATGGTGGAATCCTTAGTCTCAGTTCTTTCCATAATCTTAAATAAAATTTAATTTAATCTTCTTTATTTTTAATATTAAAAATTAGGTTTAAAAAAAAAATCTTCAAAAGTCTGAGTATCGAATCTTTTACCACTATTTCTAAAACACATCATGTGACGCCCACCTACTCCTCATGAAATGTCAAACCCAAAATATTGTCGTTTCCATCGGTTCATCAATCACCCCACCAACGAGTGCAACGTTCTGAGGCGTATCTTCAAAGAAAAAATAGAGTCAGGGGAGTTGCAACTGGGGACATAGGTATTCACAAAAATCCCCTTTCTGTTAGGAGCTTCACCATCTTTAGAGAGTCGTTCAACCAAACAGTTCAATCACTAATGGAGCGCATGTGTGAGATTCTCCATTTTTTATAGGATCAGCGTAAAGATCTTTTTATAGCCCTCAATCGATTTGTATCTGGCGAACGCCTACCATCTCTTGATGAAGACACTTATGCCCAAGGAAAGCTTCCTTTGGAATACAGGCCAATCATAATGATGAAGGGCGCGATCGGGGACTTTTCACAACTGCACGCCTCAGAGATGTTAAGTTTAGAAAGACACTAATTGATGCCGGCATGGATGTCAATGTTATATGCGTCACGAATCTGGAAGCGGTAGGAATAACTCGACAAGAAGCTACTTGCTCGCCAACAATAGTCAGAAATCCTGAAGGGATAACCAGAGATGTTTATGGATACATCACTCTCACAATAGCAGCATGAGCCACTCGAACAAGTACCAAATTTCATATCGTTAAGGGGAAGTTCAATTATGATATGATTCTGGGGTGTGCTTGGCTCAAACAACCAGCAACCATCATAAAAGCTCGGCCTGAAGTTCCTCCTCGAGTTAAGCGCCCTCTTCCTGGAATCAAACCCAGTGTTAGCAAGAACCTGCCTCTGTACCTGGAAGAATACCAATTGCTCAAAGCCATGACCGGGAATCAAGCACCAACTGAGAGTGTGTCAGCTTATGTCAACAGATACCACACTCAAGTAGCTATTACTTTATTTGCTTCCTTATCACTGAATCATCCTCATATGACAGCATACTAGGGACTAGACCTTGTCAGAAACGACAATCGTACTTTAGCATGTCGTTATGAATAGGTGGCTACTCCATATCAATACTTCAACAGATGGGTAGAGACCACTCCCGCTTTTTATGAACCACTAGAGTTCTCAAAGATATCCTCCCTCATATATGATCCAAGAGATATTAGAGAAGAGGTTCAGCCATATAGACAAAATATTTACAGGACCAAAAAAATCAATCCAAATGCTTTCCGGGTAGGGGATTTGGTTCTAAAAGCATCAAGACGTCAACGGTCACTAGTACAAAACTTGGCTTTGGTGACAGTTCAAGATTCAAAACTGTGACAAGTGACGATTGAACTGTCACCAAAGAACTGATAGTGAGATATAGGTAATAGCTTTTCACAAAAACTAACACCAATAATGGTGAATAACCGTAACAGTTTTACAACTGCTACTGAACAAACATAGCATGACAGTTATTATTAAAAAATGTTATTGTATATGCGAATGTGATAACAGTTATAAACTGATGTTATTCTTAAGATATTGTAGCAGTTTTATATGAAAACTGTTATCTAATTGGAAACTTATAATAACAGTTATATTAAACCCCGCTACTAAAAAGTTATATACTATAAAATTAGATTAAATTGGTTTTGTTTAGATCTCGGGAAAGTAATGAATGGTGTACGATCCCTGGTCAAAGGTTTAACTGTTTCCCTCTTTCTATGTTCTTTCCTATTTGTAAACCTAAAACGAAATCTTATCTTTGTCCAACTATTTTCGCCCAAAATTAAGAAACCAACGCCTCCACTGTCACTGGACATTGAAGATGTAGATCTTCTTGAAATCGAAAACCCCTGGAGAGAAAGAAGAAAACTAGAAAACATTTCTTCTTCATCACCATTGCCCCTCTTTTTCTATTATCCACTCTTTTTTTTTTCATTTCTTTTACTGACAGAGAAGATAGGAACCCTAGATCCCAATCAGTGAGTCATGTGAGCCCTAATTTCATCTTCTATAATCATGCAAGATAGTAAGAACAATATTCTAATTTTGTTACTTCGTTACCTACTTCATCACCACAAATTACTGAATCTGGTGTCGTTTTATCAGACACAGAACCTTCTCCTAATGATATTAATCAATCTAAAGTTGTTGAAATTCAAGTAATTTTTCAGTTTAATTTCATAGGTTTCTTATAATTTTTCTTTTGTTTAGTTCAAATCTATTATTTATTACAAAAGTTACTGATTGAGAATGGCGATTAAAGAAGCAGAGGTAGGAATGAAAGACCTGACAAGTACACCAGCAGTAGATCCAAACAAAATTAAACAAAACAGGGACTAAATACCGCTGCGCTATATGCAACAATTTTTATGGACGCGTAACCCACATCGCCTTGAAAAACAAAGCCTCTGAAGTATTATAAAAAAGCCTGCGAATCTGTTATGATCGGCCCACTAGCCGAAAAGGAGTATAGAAACTTTGGTCCTGTGTCGTGATGTCACATTAGAGCTTCACATTAGGATTTCCTGCAGAAATACTCGTGATGTCACATTAGAGCTTCACATTAGGATTTCAACATATTGTTTGACTGCTTTTCTGTATTACTCATGCGCTTTTTGGGAGCCATTTTCTTCATTGTGATGTCACATTAGAGCTTCACATTAGGATTTCAGCATATTGTTTGACTGCTTTTCTGTATTACTCATGCGCTTTTTGGGAGCCATTTTCTTCATTGGTCGGATAGATTGGGATACATATGCATAGGTAAAGACCGTCATTTATCATAGACCTCTTGATTGTGTGTTAGAAATCTGAATCATTTCCATAGGGTTAGAACTTTAGACCATCATTAAGCATAGACCTCTCCATTGCATGTCAGGAATGTGGATCATTTGAATACTAATATACTATGTGTTATCAAAGTCTTTATGCAGGATGTCTCCATTGTAGCCTTGCCCACCTACCACTTCCATGTTTCCTTAATTATTTGAATGCGGGTGGGGTAGAAGTGGCTTTTTTAGCTATGTTTAAGCACGGTCGCAGGAGAAATTTTTGTGAGGTTGGCAGCCACCATATTAGTGAGGTTGCCAGCCTCCACATTAATGAGGCTGTTGTAACTGTTCTAAACCTATATTCATTGTCTCTCGATCACTGACTATCTACCGCTCCTGCTCTGAATTTTTTCCAATTTGTTCTTGTGTACATAAATCGAGCTTTAAAGCTCTCTTTTATCTCCATTAGAAACTACATGAATCCCTCTATTTCTTCACTCAGTAAAAATTATGGTCTTGAGTTTGTTGATTGGGTTTTTAATGGTGGTCCCGAAGATTAAGAAAATGTGATTTCTTACAAGTATAAGTTTTCGATTTTTTTTAGTGAAATCCCTAATTTCCAATTTGGGTTTATCTTGTTTTTTCTATTTAGGGTTGTTATCCAGATCTATTACTCTCTTTTATGGAGCTCTAGTTTTCAATAGCAAGATCGTTGTTGAGTCTTTTCGTTTGATGTTGCAGAATTTCTAGCTTGTCATCCACCGGGTGCGTGACCTTTGTATTTGATGCCTTGAGGTAATTTTAAGTATTTCTTTGCTAGTTCAAAATTTAAAATGTTGGTTTAATTTGGTTAGCGATTGGTGAAATTGGTACCAGTACTAGAGTGTGTTTTGGTTAACAAATTAGTGATTTTCATGTTGTCTGTGTTCAATGATTAATACATTACCGATTCTAACTTGTGCTTCTTGCAAGTTCTGTCACAATTGTCATTATTAGCTTGTATTAGAATCTGAATGGATGGCATTTCCCTAGTTATAAATTGCTTGCAATAAAATGTTTCTTGAACATTCATACTTCAAAATATAGGTTTATGTCTAGATTTGTTTACTTTGTATTCCTTATTCCCACTTGCAGGAGGTTGATAGGTTCCAGTACTTAGAGAACAAGCTAAAGGTCCATGGATATAATGGAAAATGGTTGGTTTTTCCTATACTAGCAGACCATTTGTTATGTCAAAAGTGTCTGTAGTTCGTTGCGTAATATCTCAGTTTGTTTGTGTATCCATGGTTTGGTTTAGGTGATTTTATTCGTTCTTTCTGTATTACTTTTTAAAAAGCAACTATGGTACTTTGTGAATTTACAGATGCGTACATGACAAACAATTGATGGATGTGCCATTTTTTTGTACAACTAGGTACCTCTTTCCTTTTTAATTTGGATAGGTCTTTATCATTTTGCATGAAGCTCATCGCAAAATTGGTTGAATTCATCTTGTTTTCCATATGATTGAAGTTCTATAAAAAATTGTCTTTGCTCGTTCTGATATATAGAATCTTAATGGCTGTAATATCAGATACCTCATGTTGAATTATATATTGGTATTAGAGAGCTTACTGGGGATTTCCAGTAATTGATCAAATTTCACTGATGTTAACTTTCATTGATGTTAATATTTGGTGTGATTAGATTAAATTTGCGGCATGAAGAATCTATAGAGTTCGGAAACCTTGGACTTCGGGATAATGTTGCACAAGTCTATAAATAATTTCACTGCCAAGGTGTCTGAAGACTCGTCTACAAGGTATAATTTCTTCTCAAATAGTTTCATATAAAAAATAAATTTGTGCTGGCTCTACTGCAATGATGGTCTTCTTTTATCTCAACATGGAACTGATAACTAGGCAAACCAAGATTAAATTTCCTTGACCAAATGGACATCGTTCTAGCTAGTGTAGACCGTGTAGTATTTATTTGGGTATGTTGTGGCTATTTATCGTTAATCATCTTTGCGTAGGAAACTGTGATGATAAGAACAATTCAGTAGTGAATAGCTCAGGCCTCAGGCACATGGCAGTTTTTTGCTCTTAGTGTTATTTCTTTTGACTTATATAATCACTAATTAACCTAATAATTGAACACGAACAACATGAAAACCACTAATTTTATTAGGTTAACAAGTCAAACTTTTTACTCCAATTTTCAATGTTAACCTAATAAATTCTGTTTAATTTCTATCAAAAAGTGTATCAAAACGTGTAATTTTTATTTATTTTGTAGGATATTTGTAATACAACAACTCATGTCTTTGACTTCGTTTTGCGTAAAGCATTCCATGATCTAATTGTTTGAAATAGCCATCAGTCAGTAAATCATACACATGCAGTGGGTGATCGTGGTTCCTACATCTATCCGGTTGTCCCACTCTGTTATTAGTTGTTGATTTTAGAACTTTCATGTGTTTGTTGAAGGATTTACATGAAATGGGTTTTTTGCAAATGAAAAAATGAAATTGCCTTTTGCTAGAACTTGATATGTTTGTTATACCTCTAATGCAATATTGAAACGGTTGGTTTATTGTGAAAATTTCCCCCTAATGGACTTCGATACCTATTAGTTTTTTGTGGTGAGTGAGTAGTGCTGGTGGAGGGTTACGAAGTTGGTGCAGGTGGTTTGTTGTTGGTGAATGGATGGTGCTTCTGAGTGCTTGGTTTGGTGGGTTTTATTTTTGGGGAGTGAGTGAATGGAATTAATTAATGGTAGTTATTTTGTATTCTTTTTGCGAGGAAGTCTGAGTACAATGAAGGAGAGATCATGGAAGTACGAAGAGAATGGGTAAACCACGTGCTGTCGTTATTGGTGACATGAATTGCAGGAGTAGATTTCGATCAACACTTTGAAAAATGGATGTGGTTTCTAACATTTCTTTTAGTTAGTACTAAGATTACTTTCATATGAAGTCTTTTGAATTATGTAGTACATTCATTTCTGGTTAACTTATTTTGTTTGAACTTACTAGTTCCGTACTATCTGTTAAACAGTTTATTGAGTAATTTAATGACAATTTTAATAAACACTAAAATATCTTTCCATAATTATCTCGATATTAATATCTAACTGAGCATGTCACCGCCAACTGAAACATGAACTAGATGGCTACAAATTAGCCTATATGATAATCATTTGAACAAATAATGTGTCACATAATAGGATTAATGATAACAGTTTTCTACAAAGTTGATTGTTCTATGATAGTTTTATTTAGAAAATGTTACTGATATTTGCCAACAATGACATGTTTATAAAGAAACTGGTACTTTAGTATAAGAAATTGAGTTACTGATGACAATTTTCTTTAAAATATGTTACAGTAAGTCAGTAACTTGTCAATAATGAAAGGTTCATGAATAAATTGTCATCTTAGTCTAAGAAGTTAAGTTTTTAATGACAGTTTTGTTTTGAAAATGTTACGGTAAGTAGTAACAATGATAGGGTTATGGAGAAACTATCACCATAGTAAAAGAAATTAAGTTACCAATTACAGTTTTATTTAAAAAATGTTATTGTATGTTGTCAACAACGACAGGTTTATGAGAAATCTGACACTTATAGTCATGATTCCGTAACAATTTCTTATAGACCCTTTCGTAACAGAAGCTTTAATGACAGTGCAATTATTTTTTAAAACTGTCACATAAATATTTTGGTGGCAGTTTGTAACTGTCACATAAGCCCATTTTTGTACTAGTGGCTCCTCCAACTGGGAAGGGCCATACATAATTTTGTGGGCTACTACCAGCGGCTACCATAGGTTGGTCACCACATAAGGTAAGCCTGGCACAACAATCATTCACGGAAAATGGCTCAAGGATTTCGACTAAACATCCTGTTATTATTCATATTTCCCTGTTTTTCATGTAATATTTACAATTCCTCCAAAATGCCTATAAGAATCATTGTAGGCATCCTTAGGGTTTTTATTTCATTTTTATCTTAAGAAAAGAATCGTTGTGAGTTGCCAAAAAAAAAAAACTCAACTCTTCCAGAATGTACAAAGACTTAACTCCAAATAAGCCTTCCAAAGCTAACTCAATTCTTTTAGAAATGCACTTCACACCTACATATCAAACCTAGCCTCGAATTTGTTTCTGGGTTTTTATAATTTCCCAGCAAGATATGAATTTACACATATACAAGAGTCTTATGAGAAGAAAGAATCAATGCTTGTGCCAGAGACACCCAATTACTACAATCCTGAGACACTAATGCGTGGAATGCCATGCTCGGAGAAACACATCAAGTAAATATCATCTCATGATTCCGAAATGGAAGAGGAATGATATCAACACTGCAATTCCTGGTAACCTCCTTCCTCTTGTTAATTATTTCTTCTTTGCTTCTTGAACAGTCTCCCATAAAAGTAGAGGGAATACAGACGTATTAGGACAAAACAACTTCAAACACAAAATTTTGAACATGAACCACAAAACTCATTATACATACTCATGAACACCATATACATTCACCACAAAGTTGTATTTGAGGAATTACATGAGTTGGGGTCATTACAAGATGTTTTACGAAAAATGCATCAGAAGCAATTTACACTGCCTCTCGGAAAATCTGAAGCTGGAGATAATTGGTGAAGAATCTGGACATGAGTCTTATTTCAAAAGTTTTTTATAGATGTAAACTACAATATGTCGAAAGGGAACCCCAATCGGATGAACGAGCTAAGAGTTATGGAAAAAACGGCTAGCGGTGTCGGGTCTGAGAACTGTCAGAATTTTCCAGGATACTTCCTGAATTCTATTGTCAGGTCGTTTTGACTCCCCAAACAAGCTCAAAACCTGGATCTTTTTTCTCCTATTACAATGTAGGAAATTATTTTTTAATAAAGATAGATGGGTCAATCATCCAAAACGGAGGTCGTATGAAGATTCTATGACATTTTCCCCAAGCACTATACTTCTGAAATTTTTATGACGAAAATTAACAAAATTTTCTATAAAATTTATTCATTCATTGGTCCCAAGACGTGAAGGCATCGATGCAAATTCATGAAAAACACTAAAATTACGGTTCCATTATAACGTCCATACATGAAATGTCTAATTCAAATAAGATATCTACAAAATACATAAGTAAAAAAAAAAAACTACTACAAAGTAACTAAGCTAAACTCAATCAGAAGACTCGGAATCCGAGCCAGAGTCGTATTCGTCATCATCGTCCTCGTCAGAATCACGATCTTTTCTTCAGAATCTTCCTCGGGATTCTATACTTGAGGGTTTTCTCCAAGGACTTCATCAGAATCTTCTTCCGAATTTTCTTCGAAGTCCTCATCATCAGCAGGATCAACAAAACCCACCTTCAGTTTCATACTCCGAGAATGACTCAGACTCCTATTCTGCATGAACTTTGTGATCCTCCTCAGAATGATACTCATCTTCATAAGAAACTGGGGCTACGCCATAAGGAAAAACACCTCGCTCTATTTGTGCATCTTCTTGCCTTTTCGCAATCTCCCAAAAACATCGCTTCTGCATATAAGCTGTGAGTTTCTCATTATCGGCCTTTTCCTTTTCCAACTTCTCACGGCGCCTTCCTTCCTCTTCTGCATTAATGAAGAATGTGAGATTCAGAGCACATTCAAGAGCTGCTCTCAACCGATCAAGAGGCATACCTCGCACGAGTTTTGTGACCTTGTTCAAGGAACGACTAATCTTGGACTGTACTTCTTGAGGAGACATCATCTTCATCCTATTAAGACTGCAACTCAGCTTCTTACTCGAAGAATCAGAGATATGATTTCGATCAGGGACTCCCATGATCTTCCAAAGATGCAAATAATAAGATAAAGATTCCAGCACAAAAGAATATCAAAGGACTTAGCCTGTCAGAATCAAACTTACTAGTATTATTGTTGTTGTTGTTGAAGATCACTTTGCCCCAGGAGAACAACAAAGAAACTAGGGTTTGTCTGAAAGAAGATAAAAATATTCTCAGTGTTACCGAAATATATGTACCCACAGTACATGAGAAAATCTTGAAAACCTATCTCGGATAAAAGAATTACGGCTAAAACTCTAACTTATCTGAGTTAGTAGTTCACAAAACTGGGAAGAACCATTTTCACAAAACGTTATGGTTTACAAGAGAATAAAAAAATCAACAGTCAATACTTGCTTCACAGAATCAAGGAGGTGGATACAAGACCTAGCCGTGGATTGCACCCGTGGAAGCGTCCTTGATCAACAACGCGTTTCTGAGTAATAAATAGGAGGCAGAGCTGCTTCATGATGGTCACTTCCTCAAGTAACAAGGAGGAAACGAAGTTGCTTCTTGCTGGTGGCGACCTTCCCTGACATGATCTCAAGGAGCAAATAAGCCTTTGTTGCTTGCATAAAAGAAATAAGATAATAAGAAAGGGAAGCGACACTAGCATATATAATGAGTTATGAAGAATCCTAATTGGATTATGAAACGAGTTTAAAGACTCAAGGGCGTTTCGCGCTAATTTTTTTTTTCTTCTGGGGCGAGATAGCATTCCTGACAAGAACGCGAGCTTCTATTAATTCCAACCAGGGTTAATGCTAAAGGTCACATATCTCGATCTCAGAGAAGCTAAGTACATCTTCTTACACTCTTCTTAAAATTTCGATTATGTATGTTATACGCATATTGTCACCATCTAGTGCTTACTGTATGACATTGTTGTTCGTCACTAAGCAGGGGACTTAGTGTAGATGGTGAGTTTTTGACAAGGGCTAGCATTGTCAAATTCCCTCTTCCTAGCCGCATGATAGAAATACATGCACATACTTATGCGTATATTCCTAGCTTTATACCAAAACACGTAATATTGTATCTCTACTTATATATTCCGCAAGCGAATTAAGGATACAGTCTCTACAAATAACTACAGGCATTCTAAACTGTCCTTGTATCCTCCTCAATATTCGCAATATTTTTGCCATATCGAACTAGTCTCAAGTCGTATAAATTCCACAACTGAATTCCTTGAACTTGTCTCGAATGCGCATTGGTGTTCCAATAACATCTGTCAAATGTGGGTGTAGTTAACGCTTAATCCCCAAAATATATTTTAGCTTAACGCGTTGTTCGCAAAGAACACATCACAAATTGTTGTCCTAAGCTCAAAATATGCCACTTTAGCACTTTTCTCAAGGACAATCCCTGATTTATGCGTCACTCCTCTTGGACGCGCCACGAACAAGGAGAAATGCCATAAAAAAATCATGTGCCTCTAAGCTAGGCTAACCCTAGCTTTTTCCTATATTAGCGCTAGACTAGCAGTAGCCTCCTGGCTTAGCAACATATTGGCGCTAGCTCCTTTCCCTAGCGCTAAAGGCGCTTACTTCTTCGACCAAGAAGCATCCCAGCCTAGATATATTGGACGCTAGACTCCTTGGCTAGCAAGCATATTGACGCTAGTGTCCTCGTCCTAGAAAGCGTCCCAGCCAACAGAGCATTGGCGTTAGCTTCCTCGGCCTAGCAGTGCCTTATTTCCAAAGCATTAGCTTACTTTATTGTTGGCGCTAGCTTCCTTGACTTTTGGCGCTAACCTTCTTGAATGTGGTGCTAGATCCCTAGCACATTGACGCTATCCCCCTAGGCTTAGCAGCGTCCTAGCACTAGCTTTCTCGACTTAGCAATGCTAAAAGCGCTAGCTTCCTAACCTTTATGATGAAAGCACTAAGCCTCCTTGGCTAGTAGCGTCTTAGCCTTTGCAGCTAAAATGGTGGTTTCCTTGCTAACATTATCATATTAGCCTTTCCTTGCTAACACTAGCACATTAACCTTTTCTCTAAAATGCTAGCATATTAGCCTTGCTCTCTAAAACGCTAACACATTAGCTTTTGCGCTAAAAAGCTAGCGCATTACTATTTGCGCTAAGAAGCTAGTGCTAGCCTTGCTAGCTGCTTCCCTTAGAAATACGTCATTTTTTTCAATACTAGCCTAATGCCAACACTAACCTTATACGATTATCTAATAAGCTTTTTTTCTTAAGAAGATCTTTACAATCTTGGCCTCATACATCTTATATATTTATACAAAGTCACTTCTAATTTAACATTGGGCCATTAAGATTGTGCCATGTTATTTCAAAGTTATTATATGACCATTAAACTTAACAGACTTGACATTAATCATTCTGATTATCAATTCAGTAAGTTGCGCAACTTGCCTCACTTACTTAACAAGTCATTTTACTTGACTTGACCTAATCAAAACAGTAGTAGTTCACGATTCCACTATTATTTTACGAGATATCAAATATAACACATGGGGGGATTCTCATTGAGGTATTGGTCTGGAGGTCTACAGAAATTATGCGTTATGGCAACACATCCACGAACAAAAAGG
Organism: Papaver californicum; assembly: GCA_023531435.1. Taxonomy (NCBI): domain Eukaryota; kingdom Viridiplantae; phylum Streptophyta; class Magnoliopsida; order Ranunculales; family Papaveraceae; genus Papaver; species Papaver californicum. Next base: position 8,669,767 of record JAJJMC010022854.1, read on the forward strand.
TAACAAGTAGTGGGACAGTTACAATGCAGTTGAGAGTACGGGGAATAGTGGTCATACAAGTCTTCTTTACTTTTCAGACGACTCCACTACAATCTCCACAATCATTACTCCTCAACTTTTTCTCTAACTTCCACCACTTACGAGAAATCAGTGTGTCTTCTTAGGAATATATATAGATGGCTTCATCTATTCAAAACAACAACAAGGAAGAACCAAGATATACATAATTAACGATTCATCCCAGAGACAATTCATTCTTCTTCACACACTGCAATTACTCGTCACACTGAGATTTCTCAACCTTCTTTGCTTCCCTCCCCTAAGAATTACCCAATATTCTCCACCTTTGTGATCGAAGCAGGACGTGAACGGCCATTTCTTAGTTTAGTCTCGTCCTTTTCAAGTTTGATCTCTCGAACCTATTTGAAAGTACTCTTTTGCATTACATTTGTTTTCACCCCAAAAAAGGAGGTTTTACTGTATTACTTTGGTTTCCCATTGTAAATCCTCATGAGCGTTTACGTAGAAACTATCGTTTAGTCTCAAAATAAGACATTATGTATCAGTTTGGTCTTATTGACTTGATCCAATTGCTCTAAGAAGGTCTGTCAACGGAACTTATCGAAACGGAAACTGGCTCAGCCGGTTCTGTTACGATAAGGCTTATCGGATATCCGATATCCGATAATTTCTGACAGAATCTTAAAAATCAATTCCGATTCCGTTATGATAAGGTTATCGGATATCGAATATTTTTTTGATAATTTTTGATATCTGACAGAAATTAGATAAACCTGTTTTTCAGTTCAAACTTCAGTTCATATAAGTATTTTTAGTTCATAATTCAGTTCAAACACATAGAAAAAACCACAAATGTTCACAGTTTATAAATTACATGTTCTATTGTTCTTGCAGTAAAAGAAAACACAAAGAATCTGAAATTTGTACTAGCATTGGACTGAAGTACATCATATGTACTAGCACTGTCATTGAGATATAGCCTGCAACTTTCAAAGTACATCTGTATTTCAAAGAAACTAAAATTTGTTAGTTGGCAGTGCAAGAAATATGAAATGAAAGGAAAAGAAAGGAAAGTTACTAACATGTACTACTAGTATTAGCATTGTCATTGAGATCTGGCAACCAATCACCTAAGCGAAGCAATGCTTGAACAACTTCTGGAGCTAATGAGCTTCTGTGTGTTGTAAGAACCCTGCCACCAGCACTGGACATCGATTATGATGTTATACTTGTCACTGGAACAACCAACACATCTCTTGCAATCTTTGGAAGAGTTGGGTACTTAGGAGCATGATTTTTCCACCAAGCCAATATATCAAACAGACCTTCCTCTTTGGGTGTACCTTTAGTAAGCAGTGGTTCTTCTAAGTATTTCTCCAACTCTGACTTCTGAACCTCAATCTTATTGTTTTCCATCATAAACTCATCATACTCATAGTCACTTCTAGTTGTTCTAGAATTATCAATTCCAGCTGAACATGTTCCACCACTAGATGTAGGCCCAAAATAATCCGAAGATATATAGTTACTATCACATTCATATGAAGAGAAAAGAGCATTGAGTGCTATATGAAATTTGTTATACTGAGTTACATAGTCATCCACTCCATAAAACTTCTTATAAACAAACTCTATCCATATAGCCTTGTACCTTGGATCTAAAACCACTCCAATGCTCATCAACAGGTTACATTCTTTCTAATAACTATCAAACTTCTCCCTCATATTCAATCCCATATCTCTGATATACATGTAAGGACTAGATTCACATTGCCTAATGCTCTTATTAATCTCATATACCCCGTTGTAATACATCTTTGTTGTTGGATAGTTAATCCCAGCAAATTTACTTGAAATAACATCAAACACTTCCAAACACTCACAAATATGTATTCCTTGTTGCAACTCCTCTGAACTTGGTAATATATTGAATTCAGAATCCAAATCATCTAACTTGACAAATCCTTGTCTCAAATCAATTGTTTTTTTAAACATCTTAAATGTGGAGTTCCATCTAGTGTCCACATCTAAACTTACAGACCTTGCAGGAAGTTTAAGTTGTGCCAAAGCATTTTCAAACCTCTCTTTTCTATCCTGTAAAGACTTGACATATTTGACACACTCTCTAATACTTTCTATAAATCCAGCAACTACTTTCATCCCACATAATACAACTAAATGTAATATATGATTGTTACACCTCATTTGAAACAGATCACCCTCAAGAACTAAACAATTCTTGCTAGAAAGCCATCTCTTCAGATTTCTCATCATAACATCATTGGCTTTAGCATTGTCAGCAGCTAAAGCAAATAACTTACTATCTATATTCCAATCTAGAGCTACTGCTTTGACAAAATCTGCAAGAACTTCTCCAGTATGTGGTGATGGCACTAAAATATATGCTAGTGTTTTCTTATTCAGTTTCTATTCATCATCTATGAAATGACATGTTACACAACAATATCCATTTTTTATATGTTTACAAGTCCACATATAAGTTGTCAAACTACATTTAGATATGATTGAATCAAGTTGTTCTTGTAATTGAACTTTGAATTCAGCATATAGTTTCATAGTATCATCCCTAGTTGTATTCCTACTATAACACTTGGCAGAAGGGTTCAAAGATCTAACAAACTCTCTAAAATATCCATGTTCAACCATATTTAGTGGATAATCATGCTTAGTAATCATCTTAGCAACAATTAACCTAGTAGCATCAGGATCATATTCCAATTACCTAACTTAGTTTGTGTGTTACCTGTTTTGATAGAAGTAACTTTTCTTTGTCCAGGCTGATTCTCAGGCTTCTTATTGCAGGAACTGAGATGGGATCTCAAGCGGCTGGTTCCTTTTGCACTTCCTGCTTCAATTCTCTTTTTACAATGACTGCATATACCTATAACTTCAATCTCCTTCTTCCCATCTGCTCCAATTTTTGTAGTAATAATCCTTTCAAATTCATTCCATACATCAGACCTTGTTGTACGTAATTTCTTCTTTGCTTCAACTATAAGTGGATCTTCCTCTTCTTCTCCTTTTTCTCTGGGACGAATCACAGTAAAAATATTCATTTATGAACCTTGAACATTTTCTTCGTGTAACTGTGATGCAACTGAAGTTGATGAAGTTGAGGTACCCTAATTTCACAATCAAAAATCAATTTATGAAAACCCTAATTGCACAAATCGATTTCTGAAACCCTAAATTAAGTTTCAGAACTGAACCCAAATTTGGATTTAAAAAGAAACCCTAGTTTTCTAATCACACAGTAATCCTAAATTGAACAATTGAACAGTAACCCTGATTTGAACAATTGAACAAAAACCTTAAATTGAACATAAACCCTAGTTTTCTAATAACTGATTCATTGGTTCACTCCTGGTAAAGAGAAGTATATAGGAGAGATGAGAAGATGATGGTGGTAACTGAGAGTATGAGACGAATTAATGGGAAGAAAAAGAAGATTCAGAAGAAGAAGATATGAATGGAGACTGCTCAGACTGGAGAGTGGAGATACGAATGAAGAAATGAACGGGAATGAAGAAATGAATGGGTATAAACGGAACATTGGACTTATATGTTATCGAAACCGGAACTTATCGTAATGGAAACTGGTTTAGCCGGCTCCGTTACGATAACACAATAATTTCCGACACCTTTCTGTTTCCGACATCCGATAACCGTTATGTCGGATAATTTCCTATAGGATCCCGGATTTTCGGAAAAGACTATCAGATTTCGGATTGGGATTGACAGCCCTAGCTCTAAGGTGATGTCATCATTTTTAGAAAGTTTAGAAATACTATTTTCTCTCTCTTTTTAAATATTAATTAAGAAAAAAACTTAAAAATAAAATATTTCTCAAACTAAAAGTCGATACAATTTATATATTTGGAAAGCTCTCGACGGAATCTATATAATGAGTATCAATTTCATTATTTTTCGAAGCTTTAATTTTCACGTTATCGTTTAGCTAAAAATCAACTACATAATAAACTAATATACGAGTTTATTCTACAAAATGAACTACTAGAATTAACTATCAATATTATGAGCTCATTCTACAACATGAACTGCTAGAATACCAATATTACGAGTTCATTCTACAAAATGAAATGCTAGAATGAACTACCAATATTACGATTTCATCCTACAAAATGAACTACTAGAATGAACTATCAATATTACGGGTTCATTCTACAAAATGAATTGCTAGAATGAACTACTAATATTACGGGTTCATTCTACAAAATGAATTGCTAGAATGAACTACCAATATTACGGGTTCATTCTACAAAATGAATTGTTATAATGAACTACATTACAGGTTTATTCTACAAAATGAACTACCAATATTACGGGTTCATTCTATAAAATGAACTGCCAGAATGAACTATCAATATTACGAGTTCATTTTACAAAATGAATGATGTAATTTTAGAAGTGGTAAATAAAGAGTTCGTTACTCGAACTTGTAAAGGTAAAGATTTTAGAAAATAATGATTTAAATTAATTCTAGAAAATTCCAGGAGTAAGAAAAAGACTAAATAACCTAAGGATGATTTTTAAATAATTTTAAAAGGACCAGGAATCAGGAATCAGGTAAATCTAACAACCTATGTGATTAATCAGATAATTCTTTTTAAATTAATTGAAGCACAAATAATTGCCAAAATTGGTTTTGTTATGCTAACAAACAGAGGTAAATCACAAGCATGGACTATCAAAATTAATTAACTAAGCATAATCCATCAAGCAAAAGCACAACTGTTGAAAGAAAACCGTTTTTTACTATTCAAAACTATGCAATTCTAATAATAAAAGAATTATAAATAATTATTAGAAAATAATTAAATCACATAAAATTGAGAAAATTACCTTATCCATCATCCCAGTAATTAGACTTAGCCCATGGTGAAGAAAGATTGCTCAAAAGTTGATTTCATTGCTCAAAATAAAGATTACAAGATTGACGCTGTAACAGCTAAACAGTAACGCAGCAGACGCGTTACAGAATCAGTTCCAACTGTTACAACCCAATTCAACCAAGAATATAACAGTGAGAAATAGCAACAGAGATTTCAAAGTTTGCAACAGATAAAAGTGTGGGTGAGCTTTCTTCTTCGGTGAAGGTGGGGATGAACACCGGTGACGGCCGGTGTAACAGCGGTGACGGAGAGTGCCGGAAAATAGCAAAAGTGGTCCTGGAGCTGCGTGCTCTTTTTCTGAAGCTTGTAAACTCTTTATATAGACCCTGTGAGTCTTCTAGGATGTTCTAATCCCATTATAACTCGGTGATTTGACGAGAAATTGATATCAATCCAAAACAGGGATGTATTCCTGTTCCCGTCCAAATTCATGCTCATCTGGCCCTTATCTTCGGCTTCTAGAGCTTCTAATCGATTGTACAAACCTTGAATTAGATTGGGTAACTCCCAATTTGCGCTGAAATCGCAAAGAAAATCTGATTTGAAAATCAGATGTTTGCTGCCGATGAAACTGTCCCGATGAAGGTTTGACTCGGTCAACTGAGTTTGACCGAGTTGACTGGGCCGAGTTGACCCGCTGAGTTGGCCCGATCCAGTTCATCCCGATCCAAGGGTGCCCCAATGCAAAGTGTGGGTGCCTTGATCCATTTTCCCGGGTGCTTTGAACACTTTTTGAGCCAATTTTTCCACAAATCTTTATTCTTCTAATGTACCTACAAAAGCATAAAAACACGTAATAGACACAAAATCGAATACTAACTCACTAGAAATTAAGGTGCAATTTAGACACTAAAATGTGTCTATCAATGAACTACCAATATTACGAGTTCATTCTACAAAATTAACCGCTAGAATGAAATGCTTATATTACGAGTTTATTGTACAAAATGAACTGCTAGAATAAACTAAAAATATTACGAGTTTATTTTACAATATGAACTGCTAGAATAAACTACTAATATTACAAGTTCGTTCTACAAAATGCAGTGATAGAAATGAACTACCATACTCTATAATGATGTTCATTCTTGAATATAAACTACCATTACCAATATCACGAAGATTAAAAATTTGAAAATAGTACAATTGGAACTCGTTGTATAGATCTCGTCGAGAGCTTTCCGAATATATAAGATTTGTTAATTTTCGACTTATAATTCAAGAGATATTTAATTTTTAAGGTTTTTTCTCCATTTTATAAAGAGAGAATATAAGAGAAAGAAAATTATCATTTTAGTTATTTTAACATTTTCAAACAAATAAGGACCAAACTAAACTTCCTTGTATATCGATTGACCAAACTGACTTAGAACCACTTAAAATAGGACCAAACCAAAAAGTTTCCTAAAAATTATCCCAACAATGATATAGCTTGGAAATCAATGTTATGAGAGCCAGATTAGACCGGTGAATTTGTGATCCGATTATATTTTCTTCCGACCGGATGACCCATCCAGCCCGACCGATGAACCGGTTGAACCTATTAACATTTAAATATTTTTAAAAAAATTCAAATGGGAATCGAATATGTGACTCTTTGAGTCAAAGATTAAGTAGTTAATTATTTTACCAACCACAACTCAAAAATTTATAACTTTAAATTTAGCTATGGTTACTGCGGAATTTTTTTTCCAATTTTTGGAAAGGTGCTATGATCACTATGGATAAGAAAATTCCCAGTTTTTTGAAAAGGTTGTAATGTTAAGTCAGTATTAACAAGATCATCTAACGAAAACCCCCTCAATCTGGTGGTCATGTCATCTTAGATTGGACTAATAGCATAAAATATATGAATACTTTCTTGATGTAATACAACCATTTCAATGTTAATTTTTTTATATATACAAGGGGTGTGCACGTGCTTCGTGCGTCGAAATTCCTCATTCCAAAGGAATTATAGGGAGCATATTTTTTGTCACACTTTTGAGACGGTTATTTCTGTTCCAAATATTTTAGTAACGTTCTTTTGTAACCGTTTTTTTACAACTGAAATAAACGTTCCTAATCCACGTGTAACTGTAGAGGGCACGTGTCTTTGCTTGGAAGAGATAAACCACTGATATTTTCATTGCTAATTTTTTACGGCTGGGGTTTTCACCACAGTTTAGCAACAACGTGTTGCTAAATACAAAGGGCCCAAATTTAATGTGCACACGCAAATCCATCCGACGACTGAATTTTTCTTGGAATCTACCGAATGGCCCATATTTTTTGGTCAGCACATCCGACGGCTGAGATCAATCCAAAGTCAAAATTAAAAAAAAAATCATTGTAGCACCCCCTTGCTCGTTTTAAAGAGTAGATAAAAGAAATTTCATTTTACCAACTTATGCTACAAGTTATTTTATACCCCCTCCGTTTCAAAATATATGTCCGCTTTGACTAAGTCAAAATATTAAGGAGACCGGAGGAGGAATATCCAAAATTACCCATACTAAATGTTTTATTATTACTAAAATTAAAAATATCATTTTATTTTTAGAAGGAATGAAATACAAACAATAAAGATATTAATACATTTGTTTCCTAATTATACAACTATTATTTAAGATTTAAAACTGGATTTCATTAAAAATAAATTTATGATTATAAAAGATCAAGGGTATATTTGAAAGTTTATCGAGATAATACGACTATAAACAGAAACTGGACGTAATTTTAAAACTGACGAAAATAAAGTAAAAAACAAATATTTTAAAATAAAGGTAATATGATATTTATATTTTACTACATAAAAAATATACTTTATGGGTAAATATAGTGAACTCGAAGTGAGTATATATTTACTATATAAAAAACATATTTTATGGGTAAATATAGTGAATCCGGGTTGAACCATATGATCATAGCCCAATAACTTTTCCGGTTCATACCCGGTCCGGTTCTCATAACATCAGCGGAAATCAATCTTTTCTGTGTTCTGGAATCAGGAGGATTAGTGTTCCTGGGCACCTGAGAAGGGCCTATCAAGTAAACCTGAGATGATTTACAGTCAGCGCTTAATTGCCAACTCTAAAGTTTTAAGGTGAAAGGTTGACTTGGAAATTTGAATACAGGTTTCTAGATGGATCTTGATCTTTGATCCCCAACCATGTACGCAACTGGATAGTAATTAAATATAAGAGAATCTTTCCATTTAAACAGAAAAGAATGAATAAGAAAATCCCCTCAGTGACAAACAACTGAAAATTAGCATCTTGAAGTTGGTTGTTTGAAATTCCTAAGAATCTCATAAATTTTATACCACGGAAACCTCACTTTCCAAATGCAGATTTAGATCTACATTGTCATTTTCCAATCAGATAAGTTCCTAATCACATACAATCCAACTTCTAAAGGTAGATACACACAATTGTCTGATTGAATATATAACATTATTCTTGCCCAGGGTCCAAGACTCCTATCTTCGCCCACCATAGGTTCATATTCATTTTGCACGAACACAAACAAAAATGAGATAAATACCTTGCGCTATGCACATGTCAAAGGAGAGGAGACAACTATTTTGGGGGCTATGTACATTTTAAAAAGCTTTTAAATATTTGGAAAGAGCCCGAACGGCGAACGGAAAGAAAGAGTGTTTTACACTAAACAAATTTCATAGTCACACACATGATTCACAAGGAACCAAATCCGACCCGACAACAAAATCACTTCCACAGCACAGCTCATGAATATAGTTAGAGAACCTTGGCAACTAAAATTTGACACTTTGCCCGGTTCTTCATCCAACCCCCCTTAATCCATGGGATGAAAATCTTCACTCCCTCATCTAAACCATATGAACTTCGTCGGTTCAAACACTCCCCCGACTCTGTGGGATCTCACTCATTACTAACCAAAACCATTTCTCTCCTTCCCTTCTCTTTCTCTCACACAAAACTTCTTTTTTTTTCCTCATACAGACTTTAATGGATTAATAACACTTGATTTTTTCTTCTGATTATTTTTTATTCATCTGTCTAAAATGGCTACAGGGAAGCTACGGTCAAGTAAGAGGAACTCATCATCATCCTCTTCTTATATGTCTACCATTACAATGGTTGTTTTTATAGGTTTGTGTGGTCTTGGTTTATGGATGCTAACTTCATCATCTGCAGTTCCTCCTCAATCTGTTCATACTTCCACAAATTCTTTCTCACATTCTAATGATCATCATCATGTTGTGAATTCAAGAAAAGATCGAAAAGTGCCCTCTTTTGATGATACTCCTGGTGATCTACCTGATGATGCTGTAAAAGAAGATAATACTAATAGCAATAACAGTAATGGGGATCAAGAAGATACAAGTATTAATAATAAATCTGATGAGGATTCTAAAGCTAATAATGAGGATAATAATGAACAAGAGAATAATAAAGATGGATCTAGTTCAGATGGTAATGAAGATAATTCATCATCAAAGGAATCAGCTGAAGAAGAACAGCAGCAGCAAAAACAGGAGGAGAATCTACAGAGTAATACATCAGGGGATAGCGATAATAACAATGGGAATGGGAGTGAAAATGAAAATCAAGAAATTTCTACTCAAACAAATACAGATACTGAATCAAAAGATGAAGATCAAAACAATCAAGAGTTGCAGCAATCTCATGAAGAACAGATCCAACAAGATCCAGAGGTAATTACTACCAAAGAAAACACAGAACAGAGTATTCAACAGCAAGATCCAGAATTAGAATCTAAGGATAATCCAAATCAGGCTCTACAACAAGAATCAGATACCGATAACTCTCAACAGAGTGATTCATCGTCAGGTGGTGGTGGTGGTGGTGGTGGGGATGAAAATCAAACTCAAACTCAATCATCGGAAGAAGAAGATAACAATCAACAAACTCAAGAAGAGAGTAGTACTACTGGCAGTGATGAAAATCAACAACAGAATTCACAACCAGAGATCCAAGAAGTTACAAATGATGAAAGCCAATCACAAACTCAAGAAGATAATCAACGACAACAAAATTCAGATACTACCACTTCTTCAAATGATGAACCTCAGCAAACTCAAACTAATGAAGAAGAACAATCTCAGCAAAGTGAAAATCAAGAACAGCAACAGAACAGGGAGAGTGAAACTAGTACTGAGTCCAACCAGGAGGAGACAACTCAGGGTACTGAGGATATACCAACTGAGTCAAACACGGGCGACTCATTCCCAACTGGAGCTCATGCTGGGATACCTAAAGAGTCAAAGGATTCTAATCGGGCTTGGTCAACACAGGCAGATCAGTCGGAGAATCAAAAGGAGAGGAGGAAAGATGGATCAAACGGTAATAAAGATGGGAGTATGTACGGGTACACTTGGGAGCTGTGTAACGTAACGAGTGGTGCAGATTACATCCCTTGCTTAGACAATGAGAAAGCTATTAAGATGATTCACTACACTGGACACTTCGAACACCGAGAGAGGCATTGCCCTGAAGATCCACCAACTTGTTTGGTTCCAATGCCTACAGGCTATAAGAAAACCATCGAGTGGCCTAAAAGCAGAGACAAGGTAATAACCAAAGATATCTCAGCCCTTACTTTGCAATCTTAATAGTTGTTTTTGATATATAATTTATGGGTTGAAATGCAACTGCAGATATGGTATCACAATGTACCTCACACTAAACTGGCTGAGGTTAAGGGCCACCAGAATTGGGTGAAGGTGACTGGTGAATTCCTCACATTTCCAGGTGGTGGAACCCAGTTTATACATGGTGCATTACACTACATTGATTTCATCCAAAAGGTAACATCATCAACAGCCCTATCTAGCTATCTCTTTTACCAAAATGTACTAGTTTTTTTGTCGGTTCCAACAAGTTTTTGCCACCCAGAAATTTTTCTGTATAGCACACCTCATGAAACCATAAACTCTTTCAGTAGTAATAACATGGCCAAGATTCCTGAGTTTACAGTGGGTCGTGTACATCACAATTCAACACTCTGCAAGTCAACATGTGCACATGAACGAAACACCTGCATTGAAGAATTCAAACTCTTGCTAATAGTGAATAGAAACATATGAATGGGAAGGATGTAATTTTGGATCTGAATGCAAAAACATACCCTTGTTTTGACTTTGGCTGCAGTCATTACCAAATATTGCATGGGGGAAAAGAACTAGGGTGATACTGGATGTTGGTTGCGGAGTTGCCAGTTTTGGAGGTTACCTGTTCGAGAGGGATGTACTTGCAATGTCATTTGCACCTAAAGATGAACACGAAGCTCAAGTTCAGTTTGCTCTTGAACGAGGAATTCCTGCAATATCTGCTGTTATGGGTTCTCAACGACTTCCATTTCCAAGCAGAGTCTTTGATCTTGTGCACTGTGCTCGCTGTAGGGTACCATGGCATGCAGAAGGTCCTACTTTGCTTTTCTTCTTCAATACATTTTTTACATCGTGCTTTGCAATCATATCATCAATACTTACTAAAAAAAACTTGAATTTCGTTGCAGGTGGCCGTCTTCTTTTGGAACTTAACCGTGTTCTACGCCCTGGTGGTTACTTTGTCTGGTCAGCCACTCCTGTTTACCAAAAGTTGCCTGAAGATGTCGAGATTTGGAAGGGTAAAGATAAACATCCATTTCCTCCTTATTAATAATCCATGTAATAAACTTTAGATAGCTGAGATTGAGTTTTCCTTCATCTCATTATGCAGCAATGTCTGCACTTACTATATCCATGTGCTGGGAGCTTTTCACCATCAAGAAGGACAGATTGAATTCTGTTGGTGCTGCCATTTACCGCAAACCTACCTCAAATGATTGCTACGAGCAAAGAAAGCATAATAATCCTCCCATCTGTAAAGGCGATGATGATGCAAACGCAGCTTGGTACATTGATTTAAACACACCAATCATCTGAAAGAAAAAACATTTGAGAGAAGGGAGAACTGTTTAAGCTATCTCCTTTAAACTGCCCTTCTAATTCTGCTATCCATTTTCAGGTATGTACCTCTGCAAGCATGCATACATCGAGTGCCGACTAATGAAGTCGAGAGAGGTGCTCAGTGGCCTGAGGAATGGCCTGCTAGAGTTCACAAGGCTCCATATTGGTTAAACAGCTCTCA